>JH431854.1:15515-75522 GCA_000239455.1 Strigamia maritima | reverse complement strand
TTTTTTTTAAATTTTTTTTATGCTTACGTTTAACATGTCTATGATTTAAACATGTTTATTTTTTATTGTTTGTGTACGTTAAATTGATTGTTCACAGTCAATTTTTTGAAAAAAAAAAAAAAAAACTATTTTTTATTTTTTTTTTTTGCAAAAATTGACTGTGTACAATCAATTTAACGTACACAAACGTTACATTATAATGTGTACAAACTGTGCTACACATTACAAATGTAATGTTTTAATTTCATCGGCTACAGCCGCTAGCCGGCTGGAAAAAGTTGAAGTCAAGGCGGCTGCGGCTGGCAACTTCTCACCAGATGGCGGCGGCGGCTAGGGTTAAAGGTCTCAGCCGCCGCGCCGAGCCGGCTTAGCCGTGTCGGCGCACACGTCTAGTTTTAATGATGTTATTTAGACGCCACTGTATTTGAAGTAAAATATTAACATGTGAAGTAAAAAAATTAACATTTGAAGTAAAAAATTAACATTTGAAGTAAAAAATTAACATTTGAAGTAAAAAATTAACATTTGAAGTAAAAAATTAACATTTGAAATAAAAAATTAACATTTGAAATAAAAAATTAACATTTGAAGTAAAAAAATTAACATTTGAAGTAAAAAATTAACATTTGAAGTAAAAAATTAACATTTGAAATAAAAAATTAACATTTGAAGTAAAAAATTAACATTTGAAGTAAAAAATTCAGTAAAAAACAGATTGGATTATAATATGTTTTGCTTGAATTACAACTGAATAAAAAATTGAAGAAAAGTATATATTGAAAGACCTGTTAAAATATTAATAATCGATCCAATTTGACACAGTAATTTTATTAAGGTAATTAATTTCTTTTCTTCAATTACTTCTCGGATGTTGTCTTCGAAAAAAAAATCAATCTTATTGATAGTTTTATAGTATCGCTCTAATTTTATTGAAGGTAGGAATATTGTTTCTTCACAGCGAACTGGACATAAACAATCGTTTTGAGGTTGGGTCTTCATTTGTATATTCAAATATGTTTTGTACGTCTGTTTAGCAGTTTTTGGAGTCATGCAAAAAAGCAGATTATTCTTTTCCATGAATGGCAATCTACAATAGAAATTTTATAGGATTTTACATCTATGTATTTTTATACATTTCAGGCTTTATTTAAAGAAAAGAGAGAATTAAGTTTATAGACATAACCAGATACTTAGGTCATAAACATCTTTAATCTGACATATGGTACTGACGTATTAATTTGACAGAAATAAATGCATCTGATCAAAAACATACAGAAATTAGACAGAATAAAACATCCAGCAAATAGTCAGCACCTCCAAATTAGATTTGCCCATTTCCATTTTCTAAGTACAAGGTTAACACCAAAAGTATTCGACCACTTTCACTTTTTAGATGGGAAAAAAACCTATTGCATTTAATATTTTGTGACATCAATTTTAACTTCTCTAACAGCATCAATTGTGGTGGCAATAATGGGTTTACGACAACTCGGCAAAGTCAATTTGGTGAGGTCAATTCAGCGAAGACAATTTAGCAAGTGCAATTTGGCAAATAGGTTAATTCAGCAAATGTCTACTGGCCGAATGAAAATTTGGTGAATGGTCAATTTGGCAAGGACAGTAATTTGGCATTGTTCTGTTCGTCCCAATGTCCCAGTGTTTAGAGCCGATCTCCTTGCTTTATTATGATGTCAAGTACTTTGTCTTAGCAATCTCATTGGGACAGAGAGAGAGAGAGAGAGAATTTATAGACGCAAGTGGCGACTTAGGCCATAAATGCCTTTTATCTGACGTACTGAATCTGACCTATAATAAATCTGACATGAACGGAGCATGACAGATAGAATTAAGTTTATAGACGCAAGCGGTGACTTAAGCCATACAATTCTTTAATCTGACATACTGGGACTGACATATTAAATCTGACCATTATAAATCTGACATAGATAGATAGAATTGAATTTATAGATGCAAGCGGCGACTTAGGCCATACACGTCTTTTAATCTGACATACTGAAACTGACTCACTGAAAATGACATACTAAATCTGACCAATATAAATCTGATACAGACAAACAGATTTGACCATTGATAAACACTACATTCGTAAATTCCCTTGCAGAATGGAATGCAGCATTACATTATCAAAAAAATGTTCAAAAACAGACAAAAATCACAGATAGATAGATAGAATTGAGTTTATAGACGCAAGCGACGACTGAGGTCATACACAAAAACCACAGAAGAGAAAGCAGAGCTAAAAAAAAGATAGATAACCAGAGGACCCATTAGCACCACTGCAGCTGAAAAACAAAGTTTGCAACGGAGTATCCGGGGAAGCCACGAGAACCTGCATGATGGGATGTAACACTAGTGGTATTCTTACCAAGAGTTAAGAGCCGCTGGTTTACTGTACTTTCTAATTCAACAATTAGCTATGTATGTGGGAGAATGTATCATATAATTAGAACCAACTCAAAAAATTAGTCAAGTATCATAATTCTGGTAACGTAGCTACGAATTTACTGAGAACATACATATATGTTCAGTACTTACTTGCATTTAAATAGCTTTTCACCCAGTTTGGTAGCGTAACATTTCTGTTCACATTCAGACACTTTATCATTTTCTTTACAAGGTGTTTTCAGAGTATTTATTCGAATCAACTAAACAAAAAAGTTTGTAGATGGTACGAGGAGAGTATGAGCATGAGAAGGAGTTGTTCTTTCTCATAAACGTAATTTTTTAAAAGTTTAAATATATTTTCTAATTAGAAACATTGGATTACCGTTTGTCGAGAAATAGCAATCAAAATATCAGTCGTATGCGTAGTGGACAAAATATATTTAGGGTGAAAAAATTGATTTTTTGGAAAAATAAAAATCTGGAATTAAAAAATTTGACCTAGACTATACTGATTGACAATAAAATCTTACGTCTTGCTTTATGCTGCATGGATGAAAATTGTAGAAGGAATTAGTCATAAACACTTTATTTGGAGAATATCGCTCATCAACTGCAAACATTTAAGAGAGAGAGAGTCAAATCGAGTGTCCTATAAAGATATATAATATGTTTTTAAAAAAAATTCTAACAAAGTTAATTTATTTTTGACAAAATATCAACCACGTACAAGTAAATAATTTACAATGTGACTGCTTTTAATATATAAAACTACTTGGCTTACATGAAGATCATATTCGTAGATATAGTTTAAAGTTGAAGATTTGTTCCACAATCTGAGTGGTTGTTTTGCAAATTGAGATGACAAATGGAGTAAATCATAAAGTTGGTAATGTTGACAATTATTTTTTAGTTTTTTAGATAAATCAACTTTGGCTTTCGATATTTCTTCAGAGTCTCGACAATTGACAATGAGCGGATATTTAATGATGTCATCTCTGACGAGAACAACAGTTTTGAATAATGGATAATCAAAATAAGACTGAATGTAGTTATAAACTTGATAAACAGAAGCTAAAATGAGTAATAATAGTATGGTGTTTTTCAGTTTATTTTTATTAGCATTTGTTTTTTTCTCCGTTTGCTGGTGTTTTTCCAATGTTGTCTGAATATTTTTTTTCAATTCACAATTTACATTTGTTGCTTTATGAAATTTAGCAAAAGGAAATTTGCAGCAGTAAACTAATATTTCAACGAGTGTTAAACAAGACATTCCAAAATAGAGTCCGACATTTCCTCCAATGTCACACAGCAAAGCGATTAGATCGTAAGAAATATATTCTTGCAATGTTCGTACATACTTAGTAGCAACGAAAAGTTCAATGATAGTCTCCCAATAAGCGGGCACTGCATCATACGTTGTGCTCAGTTGTGTCACATCACACAACTCTAAACACTTACAATATCGTGGTGTAAACTGTTCTTTTTCCTCCCAATCAGAATAGAATTTTATAATTTGAGCTTTAGTATCTCTGTCACTGCATCGTGAAAAATTTCTTGCTTCATAAAATGGATATCTGTGGAATATATGTTTCAGTTTCATGGAATTCAGTTATTTACAAAAATTAATGAATTATTGAACAGTTCAACTGCAGTTTGTTAAAAAGAGGAATTTGGAATAACTACTTGTCTATAAAAATTTTTTTTTTTGAAATAGTACATCAATTTGATCAAATAACACATTTTACGGTACAGTACCTGCATTTTATACTTTTCAAGAGACAAGGACGTAAGCAGTCATGTAAATTATTATCACAAGGATTTCTCTTAGTATTAGTGAAGTGATACTGTGAAAACAAGATGTACAGTGAATACCAGATTTTGGCAGGAATGAATAATAAGAGAATGGTCCACTTTAATCGAGACTCTAATTCTAACATTTCTTTTTATGGTGTCGTGAAAAAGTAGTGGAGCAGCGCTCTGGTTACAAAATAACAAGCCGAACAGCTTGTTATTTTGGAACCACAGGCTGCTTGTGACAATGTGGAATCGAGATCGATATGTAAAAATATCATCCGACCCACCATGCATAAAACACGATATAAAACACCAAAATATACCGAGAATAAATTATGCAAATATAGTTTAATTTTACTTTATTGAATTTATTAACACTTACAATTGTATGAATACTAAAATATGCAAATGTGATCGATTTACATATCTTAGGCCTATTTGATCTATGTGCTTAGGCTTAACACAATGGTGATATCTTGACGATATCTTGGTGATATCCTGAGGGATATGGTCGACTTAAAGTCTGTCACAACTAGGGATGTACCGAATAGTAAATTCACCGAATACCGAATACCGAATTTTCACCGAATAGCAAATTCGCCGAATACCGAATTTTCACCGAATAATGAAATGGCCGAATACCGAATACCGAAGTTTTACCGAATAATAAATTGGCCGAATACCGAATATTCGGCCGAATATACTGAATAGTTACTGGTTATTCAGAAAATGCAAAAAAGACAAAAAAAACTAAAAAATAAAAATCAAAATCAAAATCAAAATATTTACTTAATTTATTTATTTATTCATAGCCCAGCAAAGCCAAATGATTAATTTGGTATTTGGTTGTTTAAATATTAAATTTTTTGACGTACAGAGTACGGACGTATCCATTACGCCAATGAGAAAAGACTTTTTTTCATTGGCGTAATGGATACGTCCGTACTGTTTGTTCTCTTTTCAAAAGAGAACAATTGGATTTAATATAAGATACGAAACAATATTCGGACCAATATTCGGCCGAATATTTGGCCGAATATTCAGCCGAATATTGAATTTTAATATTCGGCCGAATATTCGGCCGACCGAATATTGAATTTTGATATTCGGCCGAATATTCGGCCGACCGAATATTTGGCCAGCCGAATATTGAATTTTAATATTCGGCCGAATACCGAATTGTTGTGGAATACGTTTGGCCAGGACCCACGAGCTCCGTAATAATCAAGAAATTGGTGGAAATCAATTTTCTTCAATTTTTGTGATTTTCGATTTTGGATGGAAAATCCGAGATCGCTCGGCGAGAGTCGGTGGCCCGGCTGCGGCCAAAAGTTGCCGCAATTCCCGTCACCCCAAAAGTCGGTCCTAAATATGGTTCTGAGCGCTCCGGCGATAGGCTGGATGTGTTCCTCGTACCTTGCTTGGTACCTGGCAGTAATTTCAGAATTTCGACTCAACTGGTACGCACTGGACATCAAAAATACCGCAATAAGGTGAAAACCTTATTGCTGCGGTACGATGTAGGGAATTCTCGCTGAATTCCAGCTGCATGTGGGGCGAGCGGCTTCTGGCTGACGTACGTGAACTTCGATTCGCGCACTACGTCTCGGAACCGGAGACGTGGCTCTGCGTACTTCTTCGGCCGCGTAAAAGCTCTCGGCGGCCGCAGACAAACTGCTTATATGCCAGTGTTGTTATAAATCTTATAATTTCGAGAAAACTCACACTCAAACAGTCCAAACATGTAAAACAACTTGTTTATTGGCAGGAGCACTTCACAGGCGCCATCTTGGCTGAACCTGGACAGGAAGGAGAAGGCCCGGGACAAATTGTAGTCTCGGGCTGAATAAAAGCATTAAGTCATTTCTAAAAATAGCCACTCATCACCTAGGTGATGGAAATGCTTTGTAAAATAGAGAACTGATGTCATACATCTAGATCACTTGACATATGGTTCTCTAAAAGGAGAAATGACAAACAAATGGACCAAATTGGTGCAGAAAATACAGTTTTGACATGAAAACAAAAACTACCAATTTGGTAAACTAGCCAAGACCATTAACTAAATTAATAATACCAAAATAACTGTTAATGATCAATAATTGCCAAAATGAAATTACAGACAATATCTTAAATGCCTAATTGGCAATTATTATAACACAGGGGCCTTTGTTACAAAGAAAATAATTCAGAGCTGTGTTATGACAATCTCTGACATAAACACAGCCACAATTAGGTTGAAATCACATGTTGGATTTACTACATACCTACACGAATGTCTGTTTTTTGGCCGAATAGGCCGAATACCGAATGTCTGCCGAATATTCGGTACATCCCTAGTCACAACCAAAAGGAACAAGATAGATTGATTGCATCTATGCAGGAAAGCATAATACAATCAACACAACTGTAATAAAACATTAGGGGAAGAAAAAGGAGTAAATGGTCAAGCCACAGCGACGTGGTGTCCTAAGTGGTTTGACCCACATTCTGCACTTTACATCGCGCGTTATTTCTACATTAAGGGCCCAGGGCCAGAAATTGCGATATAAACAACAGACGAGTTACTCACCGCAGCCCTGGTCCAATGTCGCGTCACATTGAGGTCAATTGTTGTCTAAGGCCGTGTCACAGTCTCCTCCTGATGCCGTATGGCCCATGCGACACAAGACAGTCCCCAACATCGGCGGCCAAAAGCTCAACATATAATGTTCCAACACTATATGGGAAGTATAGTCATTTTGACCTCATGCTCGCCTCATATTTACCTATCATAAGGTGTTACTGATTAACACATGCACAGGCACCATAGGGAGAGAGAGAGCATTAGGTTTATAGATGCAAGCGGTGACTCAGGCGGCACCACAGGGAAATGTAATACATCGACTATATACATGCAAGACATTCAAAGTATGGCTTTTAACATGCAACCCATAAAATGCTATGGGTATGTTAGATAGATAGATAGATAGATAGAATTGAGTTTATAGACGCAAGCGACGACTGAGGTCATACACGTCTTTTAATCTGACCAATATAAATCTGACATAAACAAACACATTTGACCATTGATAAACACTACATTCCTACATTCTATTTCAGAATGGAATGGAGCATTACATTATCAAAAAATGGTCAAAAACAGAGACAAAAGCCACAAAAGAGAAAGCGGAGCAAAAAAAAAAGAGATATAGATAACCAGAGGACCCATTAGCACCACTGCAGCGGAAAAACAAAGTGCTGCAATGGAGTACCCAAGGGAGGCCACAAGGAGGCTAGGCTTGGAAGTTTTCTCCCCCTATGGGTATGTTACACTACACTTCAAATATCAATATATACACTCAATATAAATACACATACCATCTAGGGAAATAATCACAGGCAAACAATATTACAGATCAAACAAGTCAGGGTTTCAGTTCAGTATTTCACACTACTTTCTGTTATGCATGAGCTTATATACTCTGCTAATCTCTCACACCTAAGGAATATGTAGATAACAGAGTGGCCAATGGGTGATGCCGGTTGTGAAATGTTGATTACCACTTCCTGCATCATCTAACATTCCAATGTGGATTGGGGCAAATGGTCAATACAATATATAATTTATATATTTATTGGCCATTACTTTGGTATTTGTTATAAATAAGCGCGATATTTATTATCCACTTATTTATATTTATGGTCATGCCGCCAAAGATCCAATAGCGTACTCTGGTGGCAATTCTCTACCAAAACTACGGTTCGAGACCGTCACATGCTCATGAGCGACGCAAAGCTACTAGACCACTGCATATACGACCAGTTTTGATTTACGAATTTCTGCGCCATTATACTTGTAGAAAGCGTTTACGCTTTGAAAAAGTCATTGTAAAGATTTGAAATTTGCAAGATTTTACAAGATTCACGAAATTTTAGGACAGTAACAAATTTCTTAAGATTTAACGAGATTTTGTAAAATTTGTGATATTACCAGAAATTATCAGATTTTACCCAGTATTTTTTGAGAATTGATACACTATTTATACACTATACATATTTTAAATTATTATTATTTTTTTACTTTTTGCACAGTTGTTGTTAGAAGATATTTAATTGGTATCCATATTGTTGCATCCGTTTCCATTTCATCAAAAAATTGTAGTGTCAAGTCTGCATCATATTTTAAGTGATAACTGACTGATGTTGGATGTACTAATAGCTGAAATACATAAAGCAGTTAATTTTTTGTGAAAAGTCAGATAATTTTTACCTGCATGTTCCATTTATTTTATTTTGTGTAAGAAGTGTCGATTTCATTTATTATAATTTGAATTTAAATTTGATTTGTGTTCTATTTTTTCACATTACTTATGTTTAAATTTTACATGTGTCAAGTTGGCAGTACAAGGTCAGCAAACCATATCAAACTATATATTTTCTGATAGCCCTGAATTCGTGCTAATTCTTGCCAGAAAAATTAGAATTTGTGCCGTAACAGGTAAAATGTTATTACCAATTGAAAGTTTTCATTGTCACCATCGATAACGTTTTTTCTGTTGCGGCACGAATTCTAATTTTTACTGCATTCTTGTTTTTAACAAGAATTAAGTTACTGACGAAATCTTCAAACCATTAACATTGACTCCTCTTTTTGTCAGAATATTTTTCAAACTTATACAATTCATTTTCTAGGTTTTTAGATTGTGACAAACCACATAGATAGATAGATAGAATTGAGTTTATAGACGCAAGCGACGACTGAGGTCATACACGTTTTTTAATCTGACCAATATAAATCTGACATAAACAAACACATTTGACCATTGATAAACACTACATTCATACATCCCATTGCAGAATGGAATGCAGCATTACATTATCAAAAAAATTATCAAAAACAGAGACAAAAGCCACAGAAGAGAAAGCGGAGCAAAAAAAGAGGAGATAGATAACCAGAGGGCCCATTAGCACCACTGCAGCGGAAAAACAAAGTGCTGCAATGGAGTACCCAGGGGAGGCCACAAGGAGGCTGGGCTTGGAAGTTTTCTCTTCCATGACAAACCACAAATTTTAACATTTTTAGATAAATATTTTAACCCTCAGAAGCTTATCCTATGGGACAATTGACACAGGCAATAGTTCTGAATACAAATTATTTTCAAAAAATTTTTCAAAAAATCTGAAATTTTCTGGAGCTGTTCAAAAAGTGGTTTTACATACACTCAATTTATTTGGTAATTTTCAGACTTATAAAAAAAAGTTATTGTAAAATATGAGCTCCTTAAAATCTCAGCTTAAAACGTTTGCTAATCACTGCATTTTTTCTCTTTAGTGAGAGCGCTTTTAAAATACAATGCCACCTATACGCAAAGTAGAGAATAAACAAAGCAGTCGGCACATGTTCAGTTCACATTTTATATCAATTGCAATTAATTGCACTAATTGGAATTAAAATTAAGTTAATATACACAATTATTATAAATAAATGATTAAAAACCTTGCATGCTGTTCAAATGATCACATTTTGACCGAGTGTCTTGATTTTTACAATCGGTGACATCTAGCGTCAGTTGGTAAAACCATGGTAACTATGGTAACAGCACTAATGCGCTTCAACTCAGAGTATATAAAACATGTCAATTGACACCATTAATAGGTCTTTGCGTTGACCCAAAATGTTAGGCGTCTGAGGGTTAACTTTGGTACCATTTTTGACTTTGGTACCATTTTTGACTTTGGTACCATTTTTGACTTTGATACCATTTTTGACTTTGGTACCATTTTGGAATAGACTGGAATAGACAATTTTATCAACGAAATCTAATTTTTATTCCACAGTTGAAACAATAAACACACAAATGAAAATGAAAATGCGTGAACAATTTAAGTGTGTTCATTGAGAAGTCACTTTTCCATAAGGCAGATAAGGAGAAGTGACTTTTCCTTTTCAGGATTGAACGCACCTAATATAGTATATAAAACATGTCAATTGACACCACTAATAGGTCTTTGGGTTGACCCAAAATGTTAGGAGTCTGAGGGTTAAAGCATGCAAATCTCACATGGCCCATGTGAGACCTTCAAACACTGTTTAAGGTTGCCGAATGACGTTACAGTTTAAGAAATAGATCGGATATAATTGTTAAATATTTGCTCATCATTACATTACTGACTTACTGTCAATAAAAAACATCTTAATAAGAAACTTACATAAACACGTGGACACTCTTCTGGAAATCTTAGATAAGGAGAAGTGACTTTTCTTTCTCAGGATTGAACGCACCTAATATAGTATATAAAACATGTCAATTGACACCACTAATAGGTCTTTGGGTTGACCCAAAATGTTAGGAGTCTGAGGGTTAAAGCATGCAAATCTCATATGGCCCATGTGAGACCTTCAAACACTGTTTAAGGTTGCCGAATGACGTTTCAGAAATAGATCGGATATAATTGTTAAATATTTGCTCATCATTACATTACTGACTTACTGTCAATAAAAAACATCTTAATAAGAAACTTACATAAACATGTGGACACTCTTCTGGAAATCTTAGTTTGATAATCATCTTGTAATTAACATTTCCATATGGTAGCCGTATTGCTAAACCAAAATAAATTTTTTGATTCTAACAGTAGACGTTTTGTTTTAGTAGACGTACGACTTGAAACCTGAGCAGTTGGTCGTATAAGAGAATCGTAATTTTGAATTGTAAGATTCAAACGTGATTTTCCCTGCAAAAAATTGCTTAATTTACATGGTTAAAAAAATATAGTTTATTACCATTTTAAAGTATGCATCAGTTATGTATGTAGGCGTACTCATATATTTCATAATGTCAAGTATTTGGTAATTAAATTTTTCATTCTCTACACTAAACATAAAATCACAATATCCTGGGTGGTTTTTATATTTTTTAGCAGCAAATGTTTCAAATTCACGTGTGGTTTCTGGAAAAAAATAAACATATGGGAAAGAATCGTGGACTGTTTCAATTAAGAAAGCATCAACAGCTGTTGGTTTGTCTATATAATGTAAAACTCGATCTGTGGTTTGATAAATACATATTAACAGATTTATAATGAGTAGGATATAAAATAAAATAGACAGAAAACGTGTCTTTTCTGAATTGTATTTTACAGATTTTAAGAATTCTGGTATCTCCGATTGCTCAGCTATAATAATGCCAACAAGATGACTCAATTTCCTTTTTCTAAGTTGTTGAATTCGGTTAAATGTCCGTTTTGATTTGGGCTCATCCATATTTTGTATGAATATTTCTAGTTAAGGTAAAATTAATGAATTAATAAATTATGTTTAGTTTTTAGATAAACAATAAGCTTTTTCCAAAAAAAGCAACAGTAAAATTGGTATGAATGGTATCTTAATAGATAGATAGATAGAATTGAGTTTATAGACGCAAGCGGCGACTTAGGCCATACACGTCTTTTAATCTGACATACTTAAACTGACATACTGATTCTGACCAATATATAAATCTGACACAGACAAACACATTTGACCATTGATAGATAGATAGATAGAATTGAGTTTATAGACGCAAGCGGCGACTTAGGCCATACGCGTCTTTTAATCTGACGTACTTAAACTGACATACTAAATCTGACCAATATAAATCTGACACGGACAAACAAACAACATATTTGACCAGTACAATCACCTAAATACAGGTGATATTCATGATATTTAAAGATATTTACACCTGTGGACAGGTGGTGCTATTTAAATATCAGTGTTGATACCTGAACACCAGGTGTCATGTAATGCAATCATGATTGCTTATGATTGGTCCATTTGACTAATCCCCTAATCAGTAGATTAGAGTAGATTTATATAAGCTCTGACAAGAGCTTAATCTCTCTCTTATGCACACAACCTTTACTTGACTATGTCATTTTTATATCTTCGGATATGTTTTGTTATTATTTGTTTTGGTGGATACATTGATACTTTTGTATCCACCCTTTATGTTTGTCCTTTGTCCTTGCTTGGCTCGTGGTCCAGGTAGTGGCTCGTGACCACTTGTATGCTCGTGTCATACCTTATCGGCTCGTGTTCCGATGGACTGCTCGTGTCAGTCGGCGTGCTTGTGTCATGCCCGGTCGACTGAATGTTGGCTACCTGTGTGGTCGAAGAAACTAATGCTTTTATTGTCTCTTCTCCCCCACTGCTTCTACTTAATGGGCAGTGGTGTTGTGCATTTCCTGTACTGAGCCCGTGTCTCGGTGTCAGCTCGTGGACTGACGGCTGCTCGTGTTCAGCCCGGAATGATCCCATCCCGCTAATTATTTCTTCCAGATTCCCTCGATTTAGATTCGGTAATTGACCGATTGAAGTGACGAAACTGTTTAATTCGAACTGAGATGCAACCCGATTGCAAATCTGCAAACCTTGGATTCCTTTTAATAAGTAATAATAATTTTGACATTGTTAGAATCCGAATGCCCCACATAGGAGGGACATTCGAGGCTTGTTGACCACGGGTCAATTTAGTAATATATAACTATTTAGGCCTATTTTTGCAGATATAATATTTGATTATATCCTGTCAAATGTATAACTTTATTCATGTTTTCTATCTTATTCCACTTTGGAATAAATAAATGACTTGTCCTGTTTTGAGAAAACATCTATTTCACTATTCTTGCCGCTCATTTGCATATCGCTACAATTTAATAGGAAGTCAGATCATTGTTGTAACATGGTACAACACCCAAGATAGGTCTAAACCTAACTCAAAAACGCTTCAGTCCTCTTATATTTCTCTATCTCTTATCTTGGAGTTGTAAGTTTTGGTCATGTTGACCACTTTAATAAATATATTATATTTTATGCTAAATCAATATTATCCTGTCTAATTATTCACGTCACATCTTTAGACATGCAGAACATGTTTTTTTATTTAGTATTTGTCTCAAATTGAAAATTGGGTGTTTTGAGATAGAAAACACAAATTGGGCACCATTTGCAATTTTTCAAACTTGCTAAAAAATGTCACCTACCAGCGGAATTCAGAAATAACCAGCGAAGTAGTTTTTATTAGTTTTTTAATTTTAAAATCATTAAATAAATTTTGAAAAGTAGCCATCCCTGACTTCCTAATCAAAGGCTATCTTTTACAATTTTTAGTTATGCTCTACACATTAAATTAGCTGATTCACACACACACACACACACACGGGAAACAAAGGAAGTGGAATCTATAGGGCTCTGCTGCGCTTCGCCCAATCATTAAATAAAACAAAAAGTAAAAATAATTAAAAGTATATTTTCTTTTTATTTTAATATAATTTTGGTAAACACTACAAAATAATAATCATTTTTTTCAGTTGCCAGAGAGAGAGAGAGAGAATTAGGCTTATAGACACAAGCGGCGACTTAGGCCATACACGTTGCTGCGTTCCCAATTTACCGTAAGATAATATAATAATAAGATAGATAGATAGATAGAATTGAGTTTATAGACGCAAGCGGCGACTTAGGATAATAATAAGATAAGAATAATTGGACAAGTAATTTAATTTTAATATATATTTATTTAAACATTCAATTAAAACAATTATTAAACTACTAAGTAAAGCACTAAATTTATATTTAGTCTGAGATTATTTGTTTATCGTTTATTTGGATAAACAATGTTCGAATAACATTGTTTATAAAAGAAGACAGATAACCAGAGGACCCATTAGCACCACTGCAGCGGAAAAAGAAAGTGCTACAGCAAAGTGCCCAAGGGAGGCCACAAGGAGGCTGGGCATGGAAGTTTTCTCCCCCTTTTCGGTTGCTAAGAAACATTATTTACGGTACAAGTTTTTGCAACTTTCAGATAGCAATTTTTCAACCAAACAAGTGCAGATTTGCGATACAGTTATAATCTGCATCTAAGTCAATATTTTCTATCAAGTTTTCATCTATAAAATGTCGAAAGCCAAATTCATTTATCCAGACACCAGAGACAGCCTCCATATAACCTAATTTTAGCAAGTTTACATTTAGATAGCAAGTTTCAGTTTTACTGAATCATGGGTTGGTATTTACATTTTAGGCTAGGTTGCATGGAAAAATACGAATTAGTTTAGATGACAGTTTGGAAAATATTGGTACAGGAAATTTCTTGTCTGTAAACTAAATCTGACCTATATAGTAAATCTGACACAAACACATCCATTTGATCAAATGGGAGAATGTGTGAGAAAATAGTTTTTGTAGTAGGTGGTACATGCGTCTAATACAGCCATTCACACCATAAACTGAATTATTAAATTTAACACATAAAAACTGACATTACCAAGACATGACACTACAAAACTGACAGAAGACATACTTTCAACATTTATAGAATAATTTTGTGGTTAATTACATTAAATCTTATCAGATCGTTTACATTGACAATTTATTTCTGTTCTATCAACAGTCTCTGTTTGACTGTTCATAGTGCTCCAGACCTACGGGTCTGCTGATGAGATCTTCGATGGTCGAAAGCACAGTGAATAAATTGGGAAAAAACAACGTGTCTGTATAATAGGTGATTATAATTAAAATAATTTTATTTTATTTTTTATTTTTTATTTTTGTTTGTTATTAAAAATTTTGCGATTCAACCACACGACGCTAGATGATACTTGATCGTATAAAAGAGGTCGTCTAGCAAAACCACAACTCACTCTCCAGTTCAAAACTCCCATTAATTCCCAAGTATTGCCATTTTTACACAAAAGTCCACTTCCAGGTAAATCCTCGCCCTAAAAAGATTTCAATTTAACATTACAATTACTTTATGATTACCTTCATAAACAAATTTTATTTACCTCGCAAGTGTTTTCTGTTTGTGTTGGCACAATACATAACACATTTGGTGACATAATATCCCAAAAACCGCATTCCTCAGTATTGACAATTCTAACGGCTTTTTCGTACAGCTGTTCTCCTTTTAGGTCCCAGCTGAGAACAATGCATTGTTGATACGATTGGTTTTTACTTGTGATACAAGCCGGTCGCACTGTGGATGAAAAGTTGACCGGTGATTTCAAATGCAGGAGGGACAACGTGGTTCCTTCGGCCGGTGAACGTGATACTGATAACACTTGTCTTTGCTGTTCGTTGGGTGAAAGTGTTAATAGGCGGGATGTTCCAACTCGAATTTTCCAATCACTTTCAGGTTGTCTAAAAATTTGATTTTTAAAACCGGAAGTCAATTTTTAGATAATTAAATTTTACCCTTGAAAGCAGGCATCTGATGTTAGAACCCATTGGTCAGCTATTAAAGTGCCATCACATACATGAGCATCATTTTTAATGATGCTCACATGCCATGGCCATGCTGCAGGACCAACTTTGCGATGAGATAATGTCGAATTTTCTGCGAATATTCTTTTTCCGCATACTGAGAGAAATTACTTCTTAATTATATTTAATAATTTAATCTAAACTCATTTTACTCCAAGGTTGGGTAAAATATCATTGGGCTGAGAGAGAGAATTATGTTTACAGAGGTAAGGCGATATACTGAATCTGACATATTAAATCTTACCAATATAAATCTGATACATACAAGCAAATTTGACCATTGATGAACACTACATTCGTACATTCCCTTGCAGAATGGAATGCGGTCTTACATTATCAAAGCATTGGTCAAAAACACAAAGAACAGAAACCACAGAAAGGAAAGGGGAGCAAAAAAAGATACAGATAACCAGAAGACCCTTTAGCACCACTACAATAGAAAAACAAAGTGCTGCAATGGAGTACCCAGAGGAGGCCACGAGGATAGATAGAATTGAGTTTATAGACGCAAGCGGTGACTTAGGCCATACACGTCTTTTAATCTGACATACTTATACTGACATACTAAATCTGACCAATATATAAATCTGACACAGACAAACACATTTGACCATTGATAAACACTACATTCGTACATTCTATTTCAGAATGGAATGGAGCATTACATTATCAAAAAAATGGCCAAAAACAGAGACAGAAGCCACAGAAGAGAAAGTGGAGCAAAAAAAAGAAGATAGATAACCCGAGGACCCTTTAGCACCACTGCAGCGGAAAAACAAAGTGCTGCAATGGAGTACTCAGGGAAGGCTACAAGGAGGCTGGGCTTGGAAGTTTTCTTCCCCGAGGCCACGAGGAGGCCGGGCTTTAAAGTTTTCTCTTCCATTGGGCTGAGAAAGTGCATTGTATCAAAAGTATATATTATGGTACCGTATCTCATTTTAATCCCCTTATTGTGATCATTGGTGTCCATGCAGCCTAACGTGGGGATGGAAAAGGTGCATTGAACATCTTTAGAGATATGTTAAAAATTTAAAAATCAAAAGGATTTTTTTCTCGGTTTTTCCATCATTTTTAAGAAAATTTTACTGGAATTGTTTGTTTTGTGATTTTAAGTCACCTAAAGGTTTTCAAGCAATTATTTTAATTTCAATTTCCAATACTTAAAAATTAAAACCTAGAAAAAAAACTTTTTTGTGCCAACTAATTTTTCATATTAACATACTGTTTTTTTAATGTTATTGTACTAAACAAATGATCCTCTACAACTTTGTCATTTACATTTTTTTTATCTTTTATGGTTTTCGAGTTAGCGGCTGAATGGCATTGTTACAACCACTTGCCCATCACAGGACACGTCTTATTGGGTGCCCATGCCTTACTTACTATTCAACTGCACTAACAAAACGATGAAATTAATAGTGGTTACCGAGATATTTGGCTGGCCTCTCTTAGGTGAAACACCCTGTATATTTCGATACAATGCATTTCTCAACCTTGGGGTAAAAGGAGTTTAGTGCTGGCGTGTTATGTTTAGTCTGGTAGGTATAGTTTACCAAATGATGAACAGCCTAGTGAAATAATTTGATGTGTTTGACATGTCGTTTTGAGAAATCTATAAAATATTTTAAATTTAATTTTATAAAATTTTTCATGATTTTCTATTTACAGTGAGGTGTTTGTGGTTGCTAGATGATCCGTTGAGATATGGTAATAGAATTTGGAGGTATGAAAATCATTTATAATTCGAACAAATTTCATTTTCCTATAATGAATGTAAATTTAAATTCAGTAATATACTAGTACATAAAAAATATTGTTAGAAAAACCTGTAGTTGAGATGTTCGCATGTTGAACGAGCAATCTCATTTAATACAACGTATTTCTTATTTCCCAAAAGCGTATAATTTAAATTATCCACGCAGACTTTAGCTGGAATACTTTGGTAGCGCACGACTAAAACACCGGTTGATGCAGAAATTGTAGACAGTTGATTGGTACTTTTTGGATTGACTATAAACACTAAATTAACAAATTACTTCAAATTATTTAACAGGATTTGAAATTTAAGGCTAAAGTTCTTTTACCACAAGGTTGGATAAAATGTTATTGATTGAGAGAGAGAGAGAATTGAGTTTATAGACACAAGCGACGACTTAGACCATACACGTCTTTAATCTGACATACTGAAACTGACATATGAAATCTGATGCAAACAAACACATTTGACCATTGCTGAACATTACATTCGTACATTCTATTGCAGAATGGAATGCAGTCTTACATTATCAAAGAATTGGTTAAAATCACAAAGACAAAAGCCACAGAAGGAAAAGAAAAGCAAAAAAAAGAAAAGACAGATAACCAGATAACAATCAAAATTTTCAAAAAATCATTACGACCAGAATTCTTGATGAATTAAGTCATACATTCTGGATGTGTTAGAAGTATGTAAGCAGTTAAACATCTTGGAGTATTACTGGATTTAGAATAAAAATCTGATCATAATGATTTTTTGAAAATTTTGATTGTTGACAATGACAACCATTACATAGCTCCATTATGACTTTTTTGAAGGTCTTCGCAGACCCATACATCCAATTTAGAAAAGTTGCCCAAGAAATTGAACATCCTATACTCTATTATTTCGTGCGCGAAACTCGCATTGGTTAATGACCTATATTGTACTGAAAGTATATATTGTGGTATCTTATTTTAATCCTCTAGTCGATACGAGTCGAAAAATCATTGTTTCGTAGCCAAAAAATGTACGCGCTTGTAAAATATTTTACAAGCATTTACATTTTTTAACAATGGCATGCACATTTTTGGACTATAGAACAATGATTTTTCGACTTAGCTCAACTAGAGGATTAAAATAAGATACCACAATATAAGTTTCAGTACAATATAGGTTATTAACCAATGGGAGTTTTGCGCACAAAATGATGAATTTAGTATAATTAAGTTTAATTTTTAATTTTATCTTCAACAGTTCTTGAGATATTGTCAAAATTGCACAAACCTATTTTGGTGGTTTTTAATTTTTTTCTCAGTAACTACTTAAAATCAATCTTTAAAAATTTACACGAAATGATAGCTCTACCATTCCTATAAATCCTCTTAAAACCATTTGTCTGTCAGTACTACAGCTTTTAAGAAATTTCCATTTTTCTGACTTTAAAAAAAGTACCTGTTTCATTTTTTTGGCAAGGAGGTGTATGGATAATAATATTTCATTTTAATGTCCTCGTTGAGCAGAATAGAAAAATCATTGTTTCGTAGTCATAAAACCGCAAATAAATATTTGTAGTGTTTTTGTTTGGTAACAATAGCATGCATGCTTTTGAGCTAGGAAACAATGATTTTTCGACTCAGCTCGACAAGGGGATTTAAATAAAAATATATCTTCAATACAATGCACTTATTAGTCAACAATAATGACATTTCATCCATAATCTTGGAGTAAAAAAAGTTTAAGCTCACTAACTGCAATGTTTTTCATCTAATCCATTTGGACAATCTTGTTTATTATCACATTGTTTTTCAATGGGAATGCATAAATTGCCACCACAGTAAAATTGTCCTGGTTTACAGCGGTCTAAAATTAAAAGAGAAATTTCATATAATTTTCACATTGGAGTGGGAATATGGACAACTTACTGCATTTGTTTTCATCTGAAAAATCACGACAATCGTTGATGTCATCGCATATCCAATCTCGATGATTACGAGATTTTAGAAATGTACTGCAGTCTGGTTCAGCTAAACATTTTTCTGCAGTATTCTTAATTGAAGGATAGTTGTTGCAATGAAGAAATCGAGACAATATAAATGGAAACACAGAATGGCATTGTGTCAGGAATGCTGCAATGGGACAAATGAAGTATAAGCATCCGGTAGTTGTAGGCAAAAAATTGCCCCTTTAGGCAAAGAATTGCCCCTTTAGGCAAAGAATTGCCCCTTTAGGCAAAGAATTGCCCCTTTAGGCAAAGAATTGCCCCTTTAGGCAAAGAATTGCCCCTTTAGGCAAAGAATTGCCCCTTTAGGCAAAGAATTGCCCCTTTAGGCAAAGAATTGCCCCTTTAGTCAAAGAATTGCCCCTTTAGTCAAAGAATTGCCCCTTTAGGCAAAGAATTGTCTTTTTAGAAAAAAATCTTTTCAGACAAAAAAACTGTATTTTCTAGGCCCAAAAGTGTCCTTTTTAAGCACAAGACACAAAATTGCCCATTTCTGTTGTCTTTTTTGCTTTAGGATGCACTCATTCATTTTTGATTTAAGTGTCATATTTCAGTATAGGGCTGATGAGCTTTTAGTATGTCACTCGAAATTTCAGAATTAACTTACCATGACAAAATTCCTGGCAGGGAAATATCACTTGATGTTGTGAGCATGAAGGTTGTAACAATGAACATAGAAAATGTTTGAGGTGATTGTAACATCCAGAAGTGATTAATTGAGAAAAATGTTGGTCCACAAAGTCGTCCACTTCATATCTCGTTTTGTGACCAAAGATGTTGGGAAATGAGGTGTGGTTATAGAAAACGTCGTTACAAAATCTGGCGCCAACTGGCACACATTGTTTCCGTTCTGATGTATCGGATTGTAAAAATATCGGGTCTGGTTCTGTAAATGGGTAAGATATGTTTGCGGGATTGGGATTTTCAGTTTTAGTTTTGAAGGAACTGTTGTTGATGTCATCAAAATTTATTTCTGAAAAAACAAGAAAAGTTAGTAAATTTAACAAAATGGTTCCAGAATTTAAATGGTGTAATTAAAGACCTGAAATTTCTAAAGAATTTGGAACAATTTTGATTTTTCTAGTTAAAAATTGCTTTTCTTCAGTTTGTAGTTGCTCTTCAATCACAATATACACATGACCAGAGTCAAGTTTAGCTTTTTTCATGTTAAAGTATAGATTGAAGTAGATTATGAGATCATGAGTAGAATTCCACTTTCTATATTTGAAAAACAAAATTTTTTTTCTGGAAAATTTTATTATGTAATTTATATATTTTACTGATCAAATGCAGTAACTTCAGATTTGATGAAAGCTGTTTTCAATACACTTTCTTCTATTAGATTATTAATCTAATAACATCAAAGTAAATAGTTATAAATGCAGTATGTTTCAATTTTTTATCTTACCATTTTTTCATAAAAAGTAGCTTTTGCTTTATAATCACTGGTTGAAGTATCGAAAAAAGTGGAATTATACACTTCTCCAGTCACATGAAATAATCCTTTAAATCCCTTTTCTGTAAAGTCTTAATTTACATTTTCAAAATTAGTCAAACAGTTTTTATAAATTTTATAAATTTTATATTGAGGAAATTCTCATCCACATAGCACAGACAACCAAATGACAACAAAGATATCAATACTTGCACTATTGTTAGGGTGATGGTCTTTTAATATTGAGAATGACTGGATGTTATCTAGATTTTAGGATATTACCATAAATTAAGATCTGACTGGCTGGACAATGTAAATTGAGAGAAAGAATAGTTCTTGTTTTTTTAATTGCGCAAGTAGTTACAACGGCCATACAGGACCCATTAGCACCACCATAGCGAAAAAACAAAGTGCTGCAGTGGAGTACCCAAGAGAGGCCACGAGGAAGTTGGGCTTGGTAGTTTTCTTTCCCACAATCATCAAGAACACCAAGAGATAAAAGAGAGCAGACTATCAACACACAATCTTAGGGTCTTTTGGATGAAGTGTGCTATAATGGAGGCAATAAAATCTCTAACATAACTACAAACCTGCTTTGTTTAATAGAGATTCAACCATTTTAACTGTCAGAAAAAAAATGTTTAGACATTTAAACAATCATACTATGTACATGTCATATTTTACATCCAAAACAGATTCCAGATACTATACAAAGTATCAACAATAATATTATAATGAGAGCAACAACACAGCAGTTTGTTGACAAGGTTTTTGCTGTTTTGGACATTTGAGTGCCTCTTTCTTTGCTGTCTACATATCCTGTGTAAAAAACATTTTTTTCCTGGAAAATAAAAAAAATATTAGTTGATGTTACTATTGGAGCAATAATAGTATGTACTGTACTTTTTTGCAAGTAAAGTCATGTGGACATGATGCAACATTTTTGAAAGTGTGTTCTGGATTCAAAACAACTAATCTGGATCTGAATGGCTGAGGTGAAAGAGATGTAATTGAAGACTGAAATAAAATTATGCTTCAAGATTTTAATTCAAACAAATATTTTTGTGATGGTGCCATTGTTTTATACAGGAAGAATTGAACTATGTCAAAAATGAAAAATAATTAAACCAAATGAAGCATTGCTTTTGACCCAGGATTATAAATCTTGTTCTGAGAAACTGAACTAGTGATCCACAACAACAAACCAGGATATCACAGCTAAGATGAGATAACAGATAATATAAATTTTTTTTTAGATATTTATGCTAAATTAACATTAACTATATACTAAAAAATGGGTTAATTTACAATTACGATAATTGCATCTTGCATCTTATAAGAAAAAATAAAAAATAAATTATTTAGCAAAATCTGATTACAGAAAGCTTAAATCATATATTTTTACAAATATATTCAAAGTTTTATAAATGGCTAAAATTCATGAATGTAAGAAATTAAATTGTAATAACTTACTTTACAACTGCTTGTGCTGATATTACTCATGATTTTACCTCAACCCTGGGTCTTTTACTCAATGATCGTGCTGGTTTGTGCTTCACTTGTTTATTGAATCCCATCATTTTTCCCTGGGGCTATTTTTTATTTTATGATCAAACCATCAATTAAATCTTCAAGGTAAGTTGTTGACCTCTAAACTGGTTCTTTGAATCTCTAGCCATGTGGAGAAAACATTATTTTTTTCTGCTATTAATTCCAAACTTGCAGATAATATATAGTAATAATCAACTATAAAAAAAAATTGAGTAGAGACCATCCAACTCTTGACTAAAATAAGAATTCATTTTTCCAAAGCATTAAAAAATGTGAATATAGAATGTTGTACAAAAGTAGATACAACTTAATGAAAAATACTTACAAGAAGAACAATTTTTAATTTTTAATTTTTGTAAAGAATCGAGTTTGTAGATGCAAGCAGCGACTTAGGCCATACACGTCTTTTATTCTGACATACCAAAACTGACATACTAAATCTGAATTTTTGTAAAAGGTATCATTTTTAATAATAAAGTCAATGCTTTACAAGTAATTTGATTAGGGTATTCCAAACAGAACTAATTCAGAATAGAAGAATAATTATCATAATTTTTTTAAAGTGAAGATATAAAAACAAAGTTTGAATCATTTTTGTTAGTGTAAATATTTTTCAATATAAGAAAATAAACTATTATTCTTGTTAGCAAAAAATAAATTTTACAGTAAATGGTATACAATACATGCCTTATAAAAATGTAAAAATATTACAACTTATCACAGCATTATGAAGTTGGTTGTGCCTATTTTATCCATAAAATCTTATTCTTATGGCACTTCTGGCTTTGAGGTGTAATGGTCATATATTTAAAGTGTGATGTTGACACTAGATGGCGTAAGCCATCGATACGCAAGGAGAGAGAGAGAGAGAATTAACGCAAGCAGCGACTCAGGCCATACACGTCATACACGTCTTTAATCTGAGATACTGAAACTGACATGCTAAATCTGACTAAGTTATTTTTTGGAGCTTCTCACTTGAAAACTTCATTAAAATTTTATTTTATTTCTAATTTCAAATTTAATGATTTTGACATTTTAGCCCATTGCAATTTTAATAAAAAAAATCCACAATAGATTAAAGTGGAACTGATATTTAGATGATTTATCATTGAGAATAACATGTAAAACCATTTTGTGCACTTTTTTAAGATACACAATTTTGATGTATTTCCTACACAACCTATTCTGACCTTTGCTGACTACAGTCAAGAAAGCTATATAAAGTTCATAGCTTTAATAGTATGAACTAAATACAACAGCAGAAAAAACCATATAAAATGGTGACACCTTGAAAACTGAACCATGAACATGATAGATAGAATTGAGTTTATAGACGCAAGCGGCGACTTAGGCCATACACGTCTTTTAATCTGACATACAACTAACATACTAAATCTGACCAATATAAATCTGACACAGAACCATGAACATGAAGGAGAGAGAGAGAATTAAGTTTATAGACTGTGGTGACCCATGGTCACCATATGAAGTTAGATTTGAATAAATATTACAGATAGATAGAATTGAGTTTATAGACGCAAGCGACGACTAAGGTCATACACGTCTTTTAATCTGACCAATATAAATCTGACATAAACAAACACATTTGACCATTGATATTGTTAATTTATGTTCTCATTTAATTTGTATTTATTTAATATATTATGTTTCTATTCATTATGTTTTGTTGTCTCCTGTGAGTCACTGTATTAATTGTATTTTATATTTGGGTGTCACCTATGGACTACCGTAGGTCTTTGGCGCCACCTATATGTTTTTAAATAAAAAGTTAACACTTGCGATATTGCATAGTGTACATGCAACACGTCTCTTCCTTGTCTCCAGCTCACACACCAAGTTCTGACCAATTTCCTGCACTATTACAACATGGTTATGGGTCCAGGCAGGTTTGCCACTATTTTTTGATGTTTGCAAGGTTGTTTTTGGTGTGTTTGGCCTGTTGCGTGCGACCTTCGAGCGCGAGGTCGCAACTCGAGTTCGCGAGGCCTTATCGCGAGTTGCGAGGAGAAAACGTGAGCGGTTTGTGTGTGTCTCCAGCCAATTGGAGACACAGTCAGGTAATTCCTGATTTTTGTCATATTTTGAGTCTTTTATTGCCGGATTTTCGTTTTTATAGTGCCGGACGCCATTTTTGCCAAATTGAAGGACACGACAAGGACGTTCCGGATCTAACTAGATCATTTACGTGGAGCCGAGCTGTTTGGTGTACGATATTGTGGTCGACAGTGCGGTTTGTGTGGCATTTTGACGACGAGCACCATATTTTTGGACTTTTTCACCGCTTTTTGGATTTCGTGTGCTTCGTGGGATTTTGCGGATCAAAATTCACGAACAATTACCCCAGGAAGTCACCACTGAAGCCTTCATTAGAAAACGTCGCTCTTTTAGTGGAGATCTTTACTTTTTATTTGTTGTATTTATTTGTCCTTTCACATTTTCACCTAAGAGGCTACCTAACCTTAAGGGACATTTATTTTCATCCCGAGGATCTGGTAGATGGTGCCTCCCTATTTGTTATTTTGGTGGGGATTATTGTTGCGATAATATTTATTTTGAGCGTATTTTCAGCTTTTCTAAAGGTCGGATTTGACCTTCTAGGTTATTTTGAGTTTTCAGCCATATTACTTGAATTTTTATTCGTTTTTGCGTATTTGAGCGTTGGTTTTGTATTTTTGGTGAGTTTGTTGACTCTAATTTTGTTGTTTGCTCGATATTATCGAGATTTCCTGGCTCATTTACGAGTTTTACAGGAAAAACTCAAGGTCGAGATTTGAGTTTTAATACGCTTTTGTTTGTTTTTCGCAAGTTTGAGCTTACTTTGCGAATTTCCCACATTGATATTAATTTTGTATTGCGTGTTTCTCGAATATTGATCGGGATTATCAGTTTATTTGAAGTTTTGAGGCAAAAATTTCAGATTTTAGGATTTTTGCATGCTCTTATTGTTTTTACTTTATCAAAGAGTAGTTTAGCTTTATATATTTTTGAATTTTTGAGTTCAAATTCATTTGACTTTTTCTTTAAGCTTAGAATTTGGAAAATACTTTTCGAATTATTCAGTATTGTTAGGATTTTGGGTTTAAGTTTTAAGGTCTTTGTGCAGCTTTGCAGTTTAGAGTGTAGTTTGCACATTTTGTGTATTTATTGGAACCATATTCGGTTTTTGAATCCGTATTAATATAGTTTATTAATACGTTTGTTATTTTTTGATTAGAGATTCCGGTTTGTAAATATTCGGAATTTATTTTTGGATTTATTTGCCTTATTATAGTTTTAGTAATAGGGTTAACACCTATATTAGCTTAGTATATTCCGCTTTAAGTCATTTTAGAGTTTAAGATGACGGAAAAAGACGGAATCTTGAGTTCCAAGAAGTTAAACGAACTTAATTATGTAAATTGGAAAAGAGATATGCTAGCATGCTTAGCGAGTAAAGGTATAAGCGATTTCATTGATCCCAAACATGCTTTAGCCGCAGGGTCAACTCCAGCAGAGACTAGGCAATTTAATATTGATAAGTCAAAGGCGGGGGTATGATTTTCCTGGGGATTGAGGACAAACTTAAATGCTTATTAGATGGGATCACTGAACCCGACAAGCGTTGGGAGAAGCTTGCCAAAACATATGAGCCCAAGTCCAAAGCGCGAATTGCGCGTTTGTTGGGGCTGTTCCATCTTGCGCAGATGCAACCTAATGAGAGCATCATCTTATTTCTTGATAGGATTAGGCAATTGTCGCGTGATTTAGAATTAGCGGGAAAGAAAATTGATGACTCTGACATAGCTTGTCGAATGCTATGTACGCTACCCCCGCAGTATGATGTTGTTGTTAGTCAGATTTATAAGTGGTTGGATGACGACATGAAACCAACAAAAGTTGAAGAGGCTTTAATCGAAGAATACGAAAATTTGAAATCGCGCGATCAACGAACTAAAGTTACAAACAATGGGGATAATGCTTTATCAACAGCCAATAGGGGTTCTAGCAAGGGTAAATCGAATACAAGTGTTATTTGTTACAATTGCGGGATCTAGAGATTACTCTAAAGATTGTCGAAAGAAATCAAAGAAAGAGGTTACTTGTTCCATTTGTAAAACTGTGGGCCATTATGCCGCTACCTGTAGAAAGGGGAAGTCACCCAAGGGGTCAGCAGCGGGCGCTAGTAGTAGTCTCTTTCTCATCTTTTGATGATGCACTAATTGTTGATAATGTGGTTTTATCTACTGAAACTAATGAGTGGATATGGGATACTGGTTCAGGTACCCATTTGTGTTACGATAAGGATTTATTTGTTCAATTAACGATGGGTAAGCCGTATAAAATGAATGCTTATTCTGGAACCTTTGATGTTGAGGGGGTTGGCACTGTACGATTTAACCATTTAATTGGGAGGGTCAACCATAGGATCACACTAAATAACGTGGGGTATGCGCCAAGTGGTAAAAGAACCTAATTAGTGGGTCCAAGGCTGTGGAAAGTTTGGTTGCTCTTGGGCGGGCAAGTCCAACGAGATCCTCGTTAAGAACAAAATGATAAGCCAATATTAAAATTTGTCCGGGATAAAGGTTTATTTAAGTTGCAAGCATCTAAGGATACCCCAAACCCAAATTTGTCGTATGCTGAAGCAGTTAAAACTGGGATCCCTAACAAATCGAAAGTTAATGTAACAGAAAAAGTTTCTGGGGATTTGGAGTTGTGGCATCGTCGCTTGATGCACACAAATGTAGATTCTTTGGTTAAAATGTCTAAACAGATGTAACAAGAGGTTTACCTAGGTTAACTAAACAGGATCTGAACTGCACTACGTGCATACGGGCAAAACAGACCAAGAAATTTGGGAAAGCAAAAACTAAATATTAGCAATGGGATATTAGATCTTGTCCACACTGACGTATGGGGCCCTACTAAGTATGAAAGTAAGGGCAGGGCAAGATACTACGCATCATTTATTGATGATTATTCTCGATGGGTTAAAGTTTATGTTATAAAGAACAAGTCCCAGATTAGCGATTGTTTTGAGGATTATATTAA
Organism: Strigamia maritima; assembly: GCA_000239455.1. NCBI lineage: Eukaryota > Metazoa > Arthropoda > Chilopoda > Geophilomorpha > Linotaeniidae > Strigamia > Strigamia maritima. The sequence continues at coordinate 48,254 of JH431854.1, read as the reverse complement.
ATATATTGAGAAATTAATGGGCAAACATATCAAATGCATAAGGTCTGATAATGGGAAAGAGTACGTTAATGACAAGATTTTGAAAATCCTCAAAGATAATAATATTAAGCATGAGTTGACCAACATCTATTTGCCTCATATGAATGATGTGGCTGAAAGGTTTAACAGATCAGCCATTGAGGCATTGCGAGCATCTATCATAGATGATGGTCTTGACAAGGTTTGATGGGCCGAGGTATTGATGGCCTTTACCCACGTAAAGAATTGATTAGCTCAAAAGTTGTTGGAAGGCTTGACGCCATATGAAAGAGTGTTTGATCGTAAGCCTAACATCAATTATTTTCGTGTGATTGGATCGAGGTGTTATCGTTTGTTGCCAAAAGTCCAAAGAGACAGTAAATTAGGGGATGTTTCCAAAAAGTGTATATTGGTTGGGTATTCGTAGAACACGAAAGGTTATCGTGTCTACGATCCAGACGAGGATAAAATCTATAACACACAGGATGTGCGGTTCATAGAGTCCCCACGTAAAGATAATAAAGGCAATATTGTTAATTTCGATACTAACAATAAAGATGACCGGGGAACACATTAAATGCCCCACACCTCCTCTTAATCCTAAACCTGAACAGGCATTAACAAGAACTAGATTGATTACCCCGAAAAATGAAACCGTAGTTACTAATAATTGGGAAAGACGGGCAAAGCAGAGACCACAGACTGGAAGTCATCCAGGTCGCTTTGATGCCACTTTGTCATATAATGGTCAGACATTTAGGTCCACAAAGGCGGTAATCAAATTTTGTGGAGAGAATGACATTAAATATTCTGTTGAAAGTGTAAAAGATTCATTTAAGTATAACAACCCGTATGTCGGGACATGGGATGTTAGTAAAGTTGCCGACGGGGGAAGAGCAGATGATTCTCCTACAGATTCTCCAGATGAGGGTGGGTATAGATAGAATTGAGTTTATAGACGCAAGCGACGACTGAGGTCATACACGTCTTTTAATCTGACATACTTAAACTGACTTACTAAATCTGACCAATATAAATCTGACACAGACAAACACATTTGACCATTGATAAACACTACATTCATACATCCCATTGCAGAATGGAATGCAGCATTACATTATCCAAAAAAAATGGTCAAAAACAGAGACAAAAGCCACAGAAGAGAAAGCAGAGCAAAAAAAAGAGATATAGATAACCAGAGGACCCATTAGCACCACTGCAGCGGAAAAACAAAGTGCCACAGTGGAGTGCCCAGGGGAGGCCACGAGGAGGTAGGGCTTGGAAGTTTTCTCCCCCATGAGAATGGGTCGACAACTTATACAGGTGAATCTTATTTAGCAGATTAAAGTATTTATTTTAGCGGATTGGAATGCTCAAATGTTGATTTAGCCAACCCATTAACGTTTCAAGAAGCTATTGGTTCCCATGATAAGTCTGACTGGTAATTGGCGATGGCAGACGAGATCAAAACTCTAGCTGAAAGGGAAGTTTTCAGGAAGATGGATAGGACTGATAACATGAAGGTTTTAGACCATAAGTGGGTTTTTGTACGCAAGCGTGACTCGACTGGCAAGGTCATACGCCATCGTGCTAGGCTCGTTGCTAGGGGGTTCCTGCAAGAGCAGGGTACAGAATTTAACGAGGTTTACAACCCGGTTGTTAATTTTATTGTTGTCAGGTTGTGACGGTCCAAAATCGGAAACTACTTATTATTCTGCCACTAGATGGCGCTGACAGTTTGTCCGCGCCATATTCAAACTACAGCTATCGATTATTCTCACTTTTGGGTCTAATAAGTAACTAAGAACAGTTTGACAAGTAAATAAGTCATAAGAGAGTGTATGTTTATTGAATTATGATAAATAATAATATTTCACATTATTATTTATACATTGGATGGAAATCACCTGTAAAAGTGATTATTATTTAGAGAAAGTGTTGTAAGGAATTCCTTACAACACTTATTCTCTTCATGCGTATCTGGGTAATTGGTTGCACCTGCGACCTATTTCCTAGTTTGTGTAGATGACCCTTGACCCTGGTCAAGCAGAGTTCACGTGGACCCTGGCAGGAAGTTGTACCGATTGGCCCAACTCCCTGCATGTCATAGTTAAGCTTATAGTGCCCGCCTCTGATGGTCATACTGATGTTCAATTGGACACAGGCTGACCACCAAGTGAGCGACCACTATAAAAGGGCTCACAGAGCTCTATTTGGTTCCAGATAACCCTTAAAGATATATTGATATTATGTTCAGATTTACCTAGTTGACGTGGTTTCAGAACGCTTTTAAGACTTTCGAACCGGCAGGTGCAACAACCGTAAAGACCGTAGTGAGCCATAGCATTTATGTTATGAAGGCCTATGTACCGCGAATATACAAAAGTGATGATGACATGATGTTGTGACACATCGGAGAGTGGTGATCATTGATCTGGACGTGCCAGTTATCGTGACCATTCTACTTTCGGTTGGATAATTATCTATTAACGTGTTAGTCGCGATGCGGAGCGCCGGACTATAAGGATGAAGGCCAAGTGGGTTACTTGACCCACGCGACACCCCACTCAACTCTTGTTTACGGTAGCTATGTTATCGTATTGTCTTGTTAGCGACACTCTGGTCAGATGGCCCGAGTATCGACCATCCTCTGTCTGGGACACATTGTCATTCGACAATGTCAGCCCAAACCTTGTGACAAATACAGCCAAAAAGTCAACCGTTAGTCGGATCGATCTTCCATCCCCAACCTGTTAGAACCACTCCAGACCAACCAGGAATGACAGATAGAGCTCCGGACCTAGGCATACTCCAGATTAACCCCGTACCTTTATATCATTACACTCTGTTCGATAATATATTATTCCTGGCTTTAGATTTGTATAAGTAATTGCTAGTCAGTGCTCTGTTAATAAATTCCTATTGTTATGTTTTGATAAGTTATGCGTATATTTTCCCTTTGAGTTTCCCTGCAACTTTTACACACTGGGTTATCACTTCCAAGTCTCGCGTAGTTGTTAGTGATTTAGTCGGTATTTCGAGGTTATTATCACTTGGTAATTTCCCCGCATATCGGATCGTCACAAGGTTTTTATTTATTGTTCTCGTTCTATTCTTGAAGTGGGTTGACACACACCTTGATGTTAAGTGTGCATTTCTGTATGGGGATCTGCCGGAGAATATTTACATGTCAATTCCGGAAGTCCTGCATCCTAACAAGAACAGGGTTTGGATAGATAGATAGATAGAATTGAGTTTATAGACGCAAGCGGCGACTCAGGCCATACACGTCTTTTAATCTGACATCTGAAACTGACATACTAAATCTGACCAATATAAATCTGACACAGACAAACACATTTGACCATTGATAAACACTACATTCCTACATTCCATTGCAGAATAGAAAGCAGTATTACATTATAAAAAAAATGGTCAAAAACAGAGACAAAAGCCACAGAAGAGATAGATAGATAGATAGAATTGAGTTTATTGAGTAAGCAACGACTGAGGTCATACACGTCTTTTAATCTGACTAATAGAAATCTGACATAAACAAACACATTTGACCATTGATAAACACTACATTCGTACATTCCATTGCAGAATGGAATGCAGCATTACATTATCAAAAAAAAGGTCAAAAACAGAGACAAAAGCCACAGAAGAGAAAGCGGAGCAAAAAAACAAGAGGATAGATAACCAGAGGACCCATTAGCACCACTGCAGCGGAAAAACAAAGTGCTGCAATAGAGTACCCAAGGGAGGCCACGAGGAGGCTGGGCTCAAACAGGCAGGAAGGCAATGGTACCTCAAGCTAAGTGAGGAGATTACTAAATTAGGGTTTGATAAATTTCTTTCCACTCAGTGCGTGTATCGTCTTGAATGGGATGTTATCATCTTATTCTACGTCGATGATATTATTGTGTTCGCAAAGAACGAGAGGTCCAAACAACATGCCATTGTGTTATTGAACAAGGCATTTAAATGTGTCGACTTAGGACAAACTAAAAGATTCTTAGGCATAGATATAATACGGGAATCAGAAGGGTTACAATTTAGCCAAACGTCTTATATCAATGAACTTATGAAAAGATTCAGCAAATTTCCATTTAAGCGAGTTGCAGAGCCGTTTAAAGTAGGGTTCGATTTAGTGGAGTTAAGTGTTGAGGGCGATATTCTAGACTCGTGTACTTATCCGTATAGAACCTTAGTGGGTATTTTGCTATTCGTTTCACGGTACACTAGATCAGATATTTGCTTTGCCATTGGCATACTGGTTCGTTATAATGCTAAGCCGAGGCTAGTCCACTGGAATTGCTTATTGCAATTGTGGAACTATGTTCTAAGTACGAGAGAGAAGACTATTCATCTTAGCAGTGAATTTGATTTATCGGTTAACTGTTTTGTCGACGCTAGTTGGGCGACAATCTCCTGATGACAGGAAATCCATTACTGGGTATATCGTTTGCATTGGTAATAGAGAGAGAGAGAGAGAGAGAGAGAGAAAATTAGGTTTATAGACGTAAGCGGCGTGCATTGGTAATAACCCTGTGATTTGGAGAACGACTAAACAGAATTTGGTTACAATGAGTGCTATGGAAGCTGAATTGATAGCATTGTCTGAGTTGGTGAAAGAGATCATTTGGTTCAGACGTTTGTTAAATGAAGTCAGTAAAGTTCGGAATTTAAATTTTGACAAAGTCTCTGTGAATTGCGATAACCGGGCTGCCATACACTTTATATGTAATTATGTAGAAAATTCAAAGGCTAAATATATTGACGTGAAACTTCAGTTTGTGAAGGAAAACTATCAAAGTGGTTTATTTAGTCTGCAATATGTTTACACCAAAAAGAATTTGGCGGACATACTAACGAAACGTGTTAATAAAGACAAAGTAGCAGAGTTATGTAAATATTTGGATATATTTGTTTAGTTTTGGTTATTGTTGCTATTTGATGAAATAAATACAAACGGGGGAAATTGTTAATTTATGTTCTCATTTAATTTATATTTATTTAATATATTATGTTTCTATTCATTATGTTTTGTTGTCTCCTGTGAGTCACTGTATCAATTGTATTTTATATTTGGGTGTCACCTATGGACTACCGTAGGTCTTTGGCGCCACCTATATGTTTTTAAATAAAAAGTTAACACTTGCGATATTGCATAGTGTACATGCAACACGTCTCTTCCTTGTCTCCAGCTCACACACCAAGTTCTGACCAATTTCCTGCACTATTACAACAGATAAACACTACATTCGTACATTCCTTTGCAGAATATTATGCAGTCTTACATTATCAATGAAATGATCAAAAACACAAAGACAAAAGCCACAGAAGGGATAGAGGAGCAAAAAAAGAGAAGTAGAGACAGATAACCAGGGGACCCATTAGCACCACTGCAGCGGAAAAACAAAGTGCTACAGTGGAGAACCCAGGGGAGGCCACGAGGAGGCTGGGCTTGGAAGTTTTCTCCCTCCTCGAGGAGGCTACACCACTGACATGGGTGACAGAGAGAGAGAATAGGGTTTACCGGCATAAGCGGCAACTGCGGCCATACACGCCATTAACTGACAAAAGGAGAGAGACTCACATTAAAACTGACTAATTAACATTGACATACAAAGACAGACACCAAAACTAATAAAACAAGATAAGCACATGTTAAGCAAGAACATTAAATCAAACCAAATTATATATCCTACAGACCTTAATAAAACGAATAACAGAAGAAACACTATGACAATCATCAAGAACATCGAGAGATAGAAGAGAACGATGACCAAAACAATGAAATCTAAAAATAGAAAATCGAGAGCATGCAGTAAAAATATGTGCAACTGAGAGCTGAACACCATCAGCTACACACATCAAAAGGGGATCGCGTGACATCAAAAAACCATGCGTTAATCTGCAATGGCCAATACGAAGTCGGCAAAGCACGACCTCATCACGTCGAGACTGCACAAAAGCAGACTGCCAACACACTATCTTAGGCTTTATCTGAAAAAGTTTATTCTCAGTCTCCCTGTCCCAATGAGACTGCCAGACACCCAGCACTTGACGTCTCAACAAGGCAAGGAGATCGGCTCCAAACACAGGGGCATCGGAACGAACAGAACAAGCCGCTTTTGCAGCCACGTCTGCGGCTTCAAACAAAATCGATTTAAGTGCAAAATGGCTTTAAAAATCTGTTTAAGTCGTAAAATGATTTTAAAAATCTGTTTAAGTCGTAAAATGACTTTAAAAATCTGTTTAAGTCGTAAAATGACTTAAAAATCTGTTTAAGTCGTAAAATGACTTTAAAAATCTATTTACAGTAAGTCGTGAAATGACTTTAAAAATTGTTTTAAGTGAAAAAGATCGAATGCGAATCCTGGCTAACAGCAAGCGATTAAAGGGGACCGAGATATTTATCAATGAAGATCTGTCATTGGTAACGTGCCAAAGACGACGCCATTTGTTTACTACAGCGAGAAAAGCACATGAAGAGAGGAGGAAACCCTTATGTGCGCTATGTTAAACTTTTTGTCGATGACAGGGTCTACAGTTGGGATGAAGCCTCGCAGCAGGTGGAGCTTTGTTATGAAATGACGTCAAAAACAAGTGGCGAGGGGGCGCACAAGGACCGCGACAGGAGAGAGAGAGAGAATAGGGTTTACCAGCGTAAGCGGCAACTGCGGCCATACACGCCATTAACTGACAAAAGGAGAGAGACTCACATTAAAACTGACTAATTAACATTGACATACAAAGACAGACACCAAAACTAATAAAACAAGATAAGCACATGTTAAGCAAGCAACATTAAATCAAACCAAATTATATATCCTACAGAGCTTAATAAAACGAATAACGGAAGAAACACTATGACAATCATCAAGAACATCGAGAGATAGAAGAGAACAATGACCAAAACAATGAAATCTAAAAATAGAAAATCAAGAGCATGCAGTAAAAATATGTGCAACTGAGAGCTGAATACCATCAGCTACACACATCGGAAGGGGATTGCGTGACATCAAAAAACCATGCGTTAATCTGCAATGGCCAACACAAAGTCAGCAAAGCGCGACCTCATCACGTCAAGACTGCACAAAACCAGACTGCCAACACACAATCTTAGGCTTTATCTGAAAAAGTTTATTCTCAGTCTCCCTGTCTCAATGAGACTGCCAGGCACCCAGCACTTGACATCTCAACAAGGCAAGGAGATCGGCTCCAAACACAGGGGCATCGGAACAAACAGAACAAGCCGCTTTTGCAGCCATGTCTGCGGCTTCATTGCCAGGAACCCCAATGTGACTCGTGATCCACATGAAAAAACAGAAATTCTCGCATTTTGAAGCTAAACAAGCAAACGCAAATCAGAGTCAACGCGATCGGATAAAACAGAGAGCGCTTTCAGAGCGCTCAAAGAGTCAGTATAAATAAAAACCTGTCGATGACCAGCATCAAAAACATGCTTGAGAGCAAGCTCAATTTCCGCAGAAAATATCGAAGACTGGCCGTTTAGAGTTTCAGACATAGTGCGGTTACAGCACAGAGCTGCAGCCCCCACCACATCAGCCTGCTTAGAACCATCCGTGAAGATGAGAGTAAAATGTTTAAATTCTTCTCTATGAGACCAATCTCCAAACATATCCAGGTCTCGAATGTTTCGCGCCATCTGGAACCTTCATGTGAATCAGCACATCTAGCGGTCCGTATAAATATGTGCCATACACGTCTTTTAATGACATACTGAAACTGACATACTGAAACTGACTTACTGAAACTGACTTACTGAAACTGACTTACTGAAACTGACTTACTGAAACTGACTTACTGAAACTGACATACTAAATCTGACCAATATAAATCTGACACATACAAACATATTTGACCATTGATAAAAACACATTTGACCATTGATAGATAGATAGATAGATAGAATTGAGTTTATAGACGCAAGCGACGACTGAGGTCATACACGTCTTTTAATCTGACCAATATAAATCTGACATAAACAAACACATTTAACCATTGATAAACACTACATTCATACATTCCATTGCAGAATGGAATGCAGCATTACATTATCAAAAAAATGGTCAAAAGAGAGAGACAAAAGCCACAGAAGAGAAAGCGGAGCAAAAAAGGAGATATAGATAACCAGAGGACCCATTAGCACCACTGCAGCGGAAAAACAAAGTGCTGCAATGGAGTACCCAGGGGAGGCCACAAGGAGGCTGGGCTTGGAAGTTTTCTCCCCCATTCCATTGCAGAATGAATGCAGCATTACATTATCAAAAAATGGTCAAACACAAAGACAAAAGCCACAGAAGGAAAAGAGAAGAGCAAAACTGAAGAAAATAGATAACCAGAGGACCCATTAGCACCATTGCAGCAGAAAAACAAAGTGCCACAGTGGAGTAGCCAGGAAAGGCCACGAGGAGGCTGGGCTTGGAAGTTTTCTCCCCCACACTTCATTTTGAAATCCTTTATATGATCAACAAAGGAAAGCTTGCTGCCGAGCAAAATGCCAAGAAACCTGCCAGTTTGAACAACAGGCAAAGCTGTACCTTTGAGCATCAATTCCGGATCAAGATGAAAATTTTGCAGACAACAGAAATGAATGCAGACTGTTTTTTGATTCAAAAAGCAGAAACCATTCTCATCAGACCATTTCTCCAGCCGGCGCAAAGCAAACTGGAGCTGATGCTCTAAAGTTTACATCAGGGCTGATCGCATAGCTAGACCAAAGTCATAAAGAAACAGTAAAGTAAAGGCAGATGGAGGAACACATAATGCAATAATGTTAACTTTGACACAGAACAGAATAGAGCTATAAAAACTCCAACCTGCGAGATACCCTGCTCCTGGACAAAGGAACGGAAAAAGATAGATAGAATTGAGTTTATAGAAGCAAGCGGCGACTTAGGCCATACATGTCTTTTAATCTGACATATTGAAACTGATATACTAAATCTGACCAATTTAAATCTGACACAGACAAACACATTTGACCATTAATAAACACTACATTCGTACATTCCATTGCAGAATGGAATGCAGTTTTATATTATCAAAGAATTGGTCAAAAACACAAAGGACAGAAACCACAGAAGAGAAAGAAGCGCAAAAAAGAGAAGAGACAGATAACCAGAAGACCCATCAGCACTATTGCAGCAGAAAAAGAAAGTGCTACAGTGGAGTGCCCAGGGGAAGCCACAAGAGAGAGAGAGAGAGAGAATGAATTAGGTTTATAGACGCAAGCGGCGACTCAAGCCATACAGAGAGAGAGAGAATAGGGTTTACCGGGAAGCCACGAGGATAGATAGAATTGAGTTTATAGACGCAAGCGGCGACTTAGGCCATACACGTCTTTTAATCTGACATACTGAAACTGACATACTGAAACTGACTTACTGAAACTGACATACTGAAACTGACTTACTGAAACTGACATACTTAATCTAACCAATATAAATCTGACACAGACAAACACATTTGACCATTGATAAACACTACATTCGTACATTTCATTGCAGAATGGAATGCAGCATTACATTATCAAAAAAATAGTCAAAAACAGAGACAAAAGCCACAGAAGAGAAAGCGGAGCAAAAATAGAAGGTAAGACAGATAACCAGAGGACCCATTAGCACCACTTCAGCGGAAAAAGAAAGTGCCAAAGCGGAGTGCCCAGGAGAGGCCACGAGGAGGCTGGGCTTGGAAGTTTTCTCCCCCAAGCCACGAGGAAGCTGGGCTTGGAAGTTTTCTCCCCCAAGCCACGAGAAAGCTGGGCTTGGAAGTTTTCTCCTCCACGGAAGAGAGAAAGAGAGAGAGAGAACCGTTGAAGAACAAATCAACCGATACACCACTCAGATGAATCGAGAGATTGCCGAGAAATTTCAAGCAGGAAACGAATGGGTTCAAAGATCCAATAGAGCATGCGAGAATTTCAATTATAGATAACTCCGTTTCCAAAACATCGCAAGAAACTCCCATTGGCTAGAGCCTATTCCCAGGAATTTTTTAATGCACTTAAAAAAATAATTCGCAAAATGACCATAAAAGGACAAACGAACATAAACGAAGATAAACGAACATAAAACTAACAAAAAACGACCATAAACGATCATAAAAATGACCATATATGGTCGTTTTTGATGGTTTTTTGTATTAATGAGCAAGCAAACAGGCTCCAACCAATGGGAGTTTCTCGCAAGGTTTTGGAAACAAAGTTTAGATAGATAGAATTGAGTTTATAGACACAAGCGGCAACTTAGGCCATACACGTCTTTTAATCTGACATCTGAAACTGACATACTAAATCTGACCAATATAAATCTGACACAGACAAACACATTTGACCATTGGTAAACACTAAATTCTTACATTCCATTGCAGAATGGAATGCAGCATTACATTATCAAAAAAATGGTCAAAAACAGAGACAAAAGTCACAGAAGAGAAAGCAGAGCAAAAAAAAAGGAGATAGATAACCAGAGGACCCATTAGCACTACTGCAGCAGAAATACAAAGTGCTGCAATGGAGTACCCAGGGGAGGCCACAAGGAGGCTGGGCTTAGAAGTTTTCTCCCCCAAGGATTTCAATTTCTCATTCATTCGTGATTATGAATATCTAGAATATGGTTTACCGGAGAGAGAGAGAGAGAATTAGGTTTATAGACGCAAGCGGCGACTCAGAAAACTGACAAAACTAAAACAGAAAACTACGCATAATTAATTTTTTTTCAAATACATTTAGAAACTTTATATTTATTGAAGAAATACTTTCAATTTTTTCATAAATCATAATTGATGTGAAACCACTACAAGAATTTCTTAAAGCGCTGTTGAAGATGGTGGAAAATGCCTTATAATATATCTTGGACTAGAATATGAACTTTGGTTACTCATCCCTGAACATGCAATTGCTTTTAAATGAGGCGGTTCTTTTCTTCTCATTTCAGTTGCAGTCATCATTGTTGAAGGAGGCTCGCAAGAAACAAGGACAGTTCCAGTTGGAAAGTAAGCGCCAGATTGTGTATTTTGTTCAGCCCACCATGGAGACCGGTTTGGATTGTAATAATAATTTTTCACATATGTCGGTTCACATTTTACTTCAGCTTGAAAATTATGTAGATAGCTGAATACAATTATCCATAGATATAACTAAATTAGAAAAAAAAATTATTGCGTTCTGATGAATGTATTTAATCTATTCTTACCGAAAGTACTAGGTAACAAATAGTTACTAAGTGTGCTAAATACTGTAAGTGTAATTAAAAATAAAGATATTTCATTAATTTTAATTGATTACCCCTCATTACCCCTGTCAATATGCTGAGCAATGCAACAACAGTATACAATATTAATTTAATCAAATGTATAGTTAACCACGTGACAAAAAGTACTTTAGTTTTCTGTAAAATAAAGTTTCACAATTTGTAAATAGCAAATATGTAACCACATACAAAATACCGTAGCAATTCCAATACTTATTAAACCAAAACAAAATGCTGTTACTAACAGAGTTGTTACATAAATAACTTCAACAAGATCTTGTTGTTCTGAAAGATATTCTAAAAAATAAATTGGCAATTTAATCAGAAATCTTAGAATTTAATTTCTTTCAATTTTTACCATAATGTAGAAAAAGATCTTCACTTAAATATGTGGATTCAGATTTACTTTTCAATAATACGACTGTCAAAAAAATAACTTCTGCCTATTAAGAGATATATGTATGTAGAGCATGTATGATACATTAACATTAATATTCAGAATTTCAGAAATTCTATATTATTGTATGTTTACAGCATTTGAAATTGCTGCAGATATGACACCATCCCTTAAAGGGAAATTGCAGCAGTAATACTTCAGGATACACATCAGACATTACCATTCTATCATTTTAGAATTCAGTTAATGTTACCATAACTATTAGATTGTTGAGTATGTACCTACATAAATTGTTTAGATACAGTATTGTTTTAATAAAAATTACTGACATCTGTCTGACTCGTGTAGAGTAGATAGAATTTATAGACGCAAGCGGCGACTTAGGCCATACACGTCTTTTAATCTGACATACTAAATCTGACTAATAAATAAATCTGACACATAGATAGATAGAATTGAGTTTATAGACGCACGCGGCGACTTAGGCCATACACGTCTTTTAATCTGACATACTGAAACTGACATACTAAATCTGACCAATATAAATCTGACACAGACAAACACATCTGACCATTGATAAACACTACATTCGTGTATTCCATTGCAGAATGGAATGCAGCATTACATTATCAAAAAATGGTCAAAAACACAAAGACAAAAGCCACAAAAGGGAAAGAGGAGAGAGAGAGAGAATTAGGTTTATAGACGTAAGCGGCGAGGGAAAGAGGAGCAAAAAAAGAAAAGAAAAAGACATAACCAGAGGACCCATTACCACCACTGCTGCGGAAAAACAAAGTGCTGCAATGGAGAACCCAGAAAAAGCTACAAGGAAGCTCGGCTTGGAAGTTTTCTCCCCCAACAGTGCCAAAAAACGTTTCGTTTTTATGTTTTATTAGCACTTGTTATTATTATTGCAGTATTTGATAAACCATGGGTCACCAATAAAAGAGTGTGGCAATTAAGACAAAAAAAAGGAAAAATTAAAGTACATTTTAGCGTGGGATATTTATCTGTTATAGTCAAAGTCATATGAAACTACAGGATTCGAGACCATCACAACTTGATATACAGAGAACTTTTTTGGAGGGCTTCGCAGACCCATACATCCAATTTAGAAAAGTTGCTTAAGAAATTTAACATCCTAGATCAGTTTAATTTTTAATTTTAGTTGTCAAAATTGCAAAAATCTGATTTCGGTAATTTTTATTTTTTTCTCAGTAACTACTTAATCAATCATTAAAACTTTTACATGAAATAATACCTCTATCATTCCTAAAAGTCTTCTTAAAACCATTTGGCTGTCAGTATTACAGCTTTTCAAGAAATTAAAACTAAACTTGTGTGTTTGTGTCAGTTTAAACTGTGGAAATGCGAAAAGGACAACCCGTAAGGGCTCGCTACAGCCGTCTGTGCATGTACGTTTTTCTGTAAACGAATAATGAATAAATGAAAAAGTTCCAGATGCCGAATTTATTTGCAAATACGGTCTTACGATAGGAATTAAAATGTTAGTAAAATGAGTTTTCAGACAAGAAAGTGTTTAGTTCTTTTGTTTTATTTTGCGGACACGCAAATTCGGCAAAACATGAAAAAATTCCAAAAATGTGTAAGTTAACAACACCAATCACTATCTAACACTTATCTGATGACTAAGGAATGAAATACTCAGCTCAAATCGAATGGATGACAAGACAAAACAACGGATTCAAAGGGAGAAAACGAAGAACGACCTGTAGCGATGCTAAAGCCATTCGCGCCCATAACCGGAAGTAACCGGAAGTGATGAAACGAATCTATTATTACGTCATACACACGACACACGATCACTTCGGAGCACGATTTCGCCATCTGGCCGCCAAGAGCGAAATCAACTTAAAAAACAAACTAATTTTCAATAAAAATTACATTTTCAACAAAACAACCTCAACAAAACAAACACAACGTAGAAAACAACGTCGCAAAAATCTCCAACAATGCTATTATGCTAATCAAACGTTACAACATCTAAATCATATGTATATATAAACACTCCAACATTCCATATCCTTCCATATTATTCAAAACATTCAAAAAATTTCAATTCCAATGTCTCTCCTCAAATCATTACCGCTCACCACAGTCAAAAAATCAGTCCGAATCGACAACTTCATCTTCCACCTCCACTACCGCATAACAGCAGTCCTCTTAACCGCTGCATCTCTCCTAATAACGAGCAAAGAACACTTTGGAAAACCAATCAACTGTGGTCCACCACCACCTTCCCTCACCCAAGAACTCATAGAAAATTTCTGTCGCACAAGATCAACATTTACCTTAGTAAATTCACAATTTAACGACCCCCACCTAGGAGTAAACACCGTCCAAGAAGACACCCCAATAATCTACCACAAGTATTACCAATGGGTTTGGCTGGTACTAAGTCTCCAAGCTGCAATGTTCTATTTCCCACACTACGTTTGGAAAACAATAGACAATGGTCGCATGTCTTGTATGGTCAAAGGATTGACAAACCCATTATGCGACAAAAAGTCAATGGATGCGAAAATCGCAATTTTGAGTCAATATGTTTTGAGAAATTGGAATAAGTTGAATAAGTGGGCTTACACTTATTTTATGTGTGAAATTCTCAATTTTCTCAATGTTATTGGCCAGATTTACATGATAGATGCGTTTCTCGGGGGAGGTTTTATGACTTATGGACTACGGGTTTTGGAGTATGGTTTTTTGGATGAGGAATATCGGAATGACTCGATGGTGGTTGTTTTTCCTCGTGTTACTAAGTGTAGTTTTCAAAGTTTTGGGATGAGTGGGGATGTGCAAGTTCATGATGCTATATGTGTTTTGCCATTGAATGTTGTCAATGAAAAGATTTATGTTGTTTTGTGGTTTTGGTTGGTGTTGTTGGCTGTTCCCAGTGGTTTTGTTTTGGTTTATAGGTTTGTGGTTTGTTGTTGGCCCAGGTTTAGGGTTTGGGTGTTATTTTGGAGGTGTGGTTGTTTTAGAAGTAGGAGGATGTATTTGATGCAGGCGGGGGTTGGGGATTGGTTGTTTTTGAGTTTGTTGGGGAAGAATGTGGATGGTTTGGTTTTGGATATGTTGTTGGAGGAGGTGGAAGTGCAGAAGTCTAAGAGTTTTCATTCGATTTTTATAAGTTGAGAATGTTTTTGTGGTAAATTTTGAAATTTGTTCAAAGTTTTTGTGTGATTTTTTAGTGGTTTTTGATAGTATATATGGTCATTGAAATTTAGATGTGGCAACAAAAAGTAAAAATAAAATTCTATATCAATTTAAAAAATATGAAATATCTTTTTTCCGTATTTTATTATCTTTTTCTGTATTTTATTATCTTTTTCTGTATTTTATTATCTTTTTCTGTATTTTATTATCTTTTTCTGTATTTTATTATCTTTTTCTGTATTTTATTATCTTTTTCTGTATTTTATTATCTTTTTCTGTATTTTATTATCTTTTTCTGTATTTTATCATTTTCAATAATAGACGGTTTGCGCTTTCACGAACGAGATTTTATTACGAACGTGAAATAAATTAATAAAAATGAAATAAATTCATTTTTATTAATTATCTCGTGTCTCGTGATTAAAATCATTGTTTCAGATTGCGCTTGCAAGAACAATTAAACACGAACGAGAACGAAATAAACAAATACACGAGAAACATGGCTTTATTCAGAAAATGTATAAATTATGTGTGTCTAATGCCATGTTTATATAAAAAAAAATAGTTAGTTGCAAACAAATCTCTAACCTAGATGACTAAAAACCTACCGAAAATACAACGAGCGGATGAAAAACAAGATGGATGCCTCGCTCGCTTCAAATTGCAGAACAATGCGCATGTGCGAATTTTGATGCACACTGCGCATGTGTAGTGCATTCGTATATCAACTTATATACGAACGAATTGAAAAATAAATTTCGTATATTCATACTACGAATGTTAAATTAAATACGAGATTAATTTTTAAAATCTCGTATTTATATAACATTCGTAATTAAAAAAATTACGTTCGTGAAAGCGCAAACCGTCTAATATTTAAAATCTGAAACATTCTTTGTGTTTGTTTATATATTTACAGATGGTCCAGAAAAGCAAGGAATGAAATGATAAGAAATTGCTCAGAGAAATAAGGATCAGAAATCATTTTATTACAAATATTTTTAATAAATTCTAATTTTTATTCTCAAATTGGTCAGTTATTGACTATTCTCAATGTTAAACTTTTAAATATTTGGGCATTTTTTTTATTAGAATTTTTTTTTTGAAGACTGTTTATTGTAAAAAAAAAAAAAATTGATATTTAAGCATTGGATAATTTAGAATTCGATATTCTGTCAATCGATATTTTGGATTCAATATTTCGTGCTACAACCGTTCATGACTCCACCAATCACAAAAAATCAAATTGAATAATATCCGGAACACACTAGTGTGACAATATATATAATTACAAAAAACATTACACGTACCACTACAGTAATTTATTTAGTTGCCTAATGCCCAACAAAAACATGAACATCCACAAAAACCCAAACCGACTACAAAAACTCTGTGACCTCCGCCTACAACAAAACGAAGCGCGCAAACTCAATTACCAACAAGTCATCGAAGAAGATCGCTTGAAAAAACTTCCAAAAAACTGGACAGCCAAACAGAAACGTGTCGACCGGACTCTGGACGACGAAAAAAAGAGAAAAGAAGCCGCGGAAAAAGGCCAAATCTTCGATATCGTAAAATTACTGGACATTCCAGCCAACATGGCCGACAAAATAGAAAACAAAAAAAACAAAAAAAATCCGGATCTTGGATTTAGGGATTACGAACAGGCGACGGCAAGACAGTACAAAAGACTTGTGAAAGAGATTAAACCGGACATGGATGAATATAATTTAAAAAGGGAAAAAATGGGAGCGGCGTTTTATGCGGGGAAAGATACGATTTTGAAAGGGATTACTAAGGATACGGAGGAAAGGATTGATAAGATGGTTAAGGATTTGGAAAAACAGGTTGAGAAGAGGGCAAAGTTTAGTCGGAGAAGGAAGTTTAATGAAGATGAGGATGTTGATTATATTTGTGAGAGGAATATAAAGTTTAATAGGAAATTAAATTAATAGCACCCAAACTTAAGTCAGTTCACCACGCAGATTATTAACCGTAGGATCATCCAGATTTGGACTCACGACTTCACTGTTTGTTGTCCAGCTTTGATCACGTAAACACACACGAGGTTTAACTACTGGAGCTGGAAGAGGAGGTATAGTGTAACATTGACCACATTGTGCATGGATTTTGAATGTATTGATTTCCTTTTTGCTTCTAGTGGATTTGTGCAGGTATATATAACAATTGCTGCAGCTGTGGGATAAAATAATTTTTCGAATGTGATGCATTTATGATGTAGAAAATTAAATACTGTACTTGAAAAATTTGTGGAAGTAAAATGGTGTGACAAAGATGGTTGGGCGAATGTGTGCGATTGTTGTTGAAATTGTTTGATGGACTCTGGTGAGGTGGAATGACAATTTATACGGAAACTTTATTTTCAGCTGTTTTGCAAGTGGGGACACTGATGACTAGCAATAAATGTTTTAGTTTCCGTAGTTTTCAGTCAAGGTTGTGACGGTCGAATCCTTTATTCAGCTTATTATTTTGTCACTAGATGGCGCTGACTGTTAAGTCGCGCCGCGCCCCATTCAAACACCCCAAGTGGATTTAGTTTTGACCAGTAAATAGTTGATGTATAATATTTTGCGTGAATTGAGTTCTTGTTTTAATTGAACGAACAACTCGCGCCATAATGAAGTTTCAAGTCCTTTTAAATGTGTCGTTTGGTTTAAAATAAGAAAACAGTCATCTAATATTTATAGTTCTATCAATATTCAAATACCAATCGATTGATAAATACTAAACGTTTAGTTTTTGGTAAATGCTGCACTAGGTTGATTAGACATCGAGTTTGTATTCGTATATCAGTAGATTCAATTTCTAGATCCAACAGGCCTTTACAAACTTGACTTATTTCATCAATCGGATGATCTATGGAAGCTGACAGATCAAATCTACGTAAATGATGCAGTGATTTTGTACCGGGATGAATGAAAATGTCCGCATACAATCGTTTATTGCCCTGCTGAGAAACACGTTTTAAATATGTCATTAATGATACTGGAAGGCTGATTTGCTATTACATGTTTTGTCTCATTCAAATTACTGATCACAGTGTTTAAACACAAGTTGAATCACGAGTTGAATAGTATGGCATTGTTGAAAACCTTTTATCTTTTAATCCTTCCTTCTAATTGGCTGATCAGTGGTCATGGTCACTCGCGTCCAACATCTATGAGACGATAACAAGCAGGTAGCCACCCCTCGCTTCGCTTCATGTATATATAAATTTTTAAACTTTTAATGTATAGATATATTTCGCCATAGTAAAAAAATAAGAAATTTATTGTAAAGTACGTTTAAACACCCGTGATTTCTCGGCAAACCTGTAAAATCCCGTTTAAATCCCGAAAATTTCGAAAATCTTGAAAATCTCGTCACCAATGACGAGTAGGCCTATACACTTTTTTTTGGTCCTTTTACCAACACCGGTATGTTGCTCCAATGACTCGTTTTAAACGTTGTAAACGATTTTCTCCACCAAATCGGGCTTATAAAAGGCTTAAAAATAACTTAAAAAATCCGGTTCGCCATTTAGCGGCGAAATGCACAAATTGTAGCTGAAGCGCTTTAGATACGTGACCGACAGACGGAAATCTTCCTCTATATATATATAGATTTTATCTTTGTTTTAACCCTCAAATTGTCTCAATGAAGAAATCAATATAATAAATAATAATAATTAAATAAATAATAAATAATAATAATTAAATAAATAATAAATAATAATAATTAAATAAATAATAAATAATAATAATTAAATAAATAATAAATAATAATAATTAAATAAATAAAAAAAAAAAAATACATAAATAAAAAATAATAATAAAACGACTATATAAAATCAATTCATTTTTTTATTTAATTTATGGGTGTACAGGTTTCGTTTTACAAATGTAAAAGAAACCACAGTTCTATTAAGAACATAATGGAGGGAAACAAAACCTGCATTTCTAATAAAAAATAAAAAAATAAATTCACACGTCAAAATGAATCACAATAATTACCCAGTGCGGAATAAATTCAGGATGATGATCAACTTCACTGACCATATGTGGTTTAACATCCTGAAATATCAAAAAACCGGCATGTGTTTCGACATTACATCTTTTCACTTGGAAATTTTCTAAATCCAGATGATTAGTACAACATCCGGGTTCATTTGGAAATTTGTAGCATTCGAGTCGGTAGCACCCATTGCAGGTTTCACAGAGAATCACTTTGAAATAGTGAGTGAGCATTGAAGTTATATTATAAATGCGAAAATTGCAATCTAGCATGGGCCTAATTTATTAAATGTAATGAATTTATGAAAATTGGCATTAAAAAAGTTTGTTTACTTTGTGGTAAATAGTGGTCCTGAGCACACATATACATTTTTGTATTTGTCTGTTAGGAATTTAACATAGTGGTAAAAATCGTCCCATAAACCGTTGTTTTGCGACATGCAACGATGTATCTAAAACAGCAAAAAAATGTACGGATTAAAGGTTTTGTAAGATGGTTTTTTTTATGGGATTTTACGTTTGAAATTTTGTGATATTGTGCTCTATTTTATGATATTTTATGAAATTTTGCCATATTTTTATGAAATTTTGCCATAATTTTATGAAATGTTGCCATATTTTTATGAAATTTTGCCATATTTTTATGAAATTTTGCCATAATTTTATGAAATTTTGCCATAATTTTATGAAATTTTGCCATAATTTTATGAAATTTTGCCATAATTTTATGAAATGTTGCCATATTTTTATGAAATTTTGCCATATTTTTATGAAATTTTGCCATATTTTTATGAAATTTTGCCATAATTTTATGAAATTTTGCCATAATTTTATGAAATTTTGCCATAATTTTATGAAATTTTGCCATAATTTTATGGAATTTTGCCATAATTTTATGAAATTTTGCATAATTTTATAAAATTTGCAGATTTTTATTGCAAGAATAAACTGAAATTATTGATAATCCTATATACAACGTTATTATCACTTTCACCTCTTATTTACCTGGGGAAAACCATGATAAAAATAACACGGGTCATAATCGAAATTTGTATGCCACTTTATAGCCTTTATCAGTCCTATATCACTTCCTAAGGCCGAGCTGTCCTCTTGCTGCGCGCATCCCGTCCTAGTCGCTTCACAATACAAACAGCTATGATCATCACGTTGAGGATTCCTTTCCACATGTTCTAACGTCCATAATGGCAGCCCAGTATACGCATTATAACAAACTTGAGTCAATTCTCCACGCAAATTATTAACCGTAGGATCATCCGGATTTGGACTCACGACTTCACTGTTAGTCGTCCAGCTTTGATCACGTAAACACACACGAGGTTTAACTACTGGAGCTGGAGGAGGAGGTATAGTGTAACATTTGCCACATTGTGCATGGATTTTGAATGCATTGAATTCCTTTTTGCTTCTGCTGGATTTGTGCAGGTAAATAACGATTGCTGCAGCTGTGGGATAAAATAACTTTCGGATATGGTACATTTATGATGTATAGTAGATTTATGATGTAGTAGAATTATGTGGAAAATTAAATACTTGATAATTTTAAGGAGGTAAAATAGTGTGAAAAAGATGGTTAGAAGAATGTGTGTGATTGTTGTTGAAATTATTATTGTTGTTGAATTAAAGATTGTTTGATGGACTCTGGTGAGGTGGAATGGCAATTTATACTGTAGCTTTATTTTCAGATGTTTTGCAAGTGGTGACACTGATGAATAGCAATACAAGCAATAATAAGATTTTATATTATTATTTATACATTGGATGGAAAAATCACTTGCAAAAGTGATTATTATTTAGGGAAAGTGTTGTAAGGAATTCTCTACAACACTTACTCTTTTCATGTGTAGCTTGAGGATTAGTCGCACCTGCGATCTATTTCCTGGTTTGTGTAAGTGACCCTTGACCCTGGTCAAGCAGAGTTCACTTGGACTCTGGCAAGAAGTTGCACCGATTGGCCCAACTTCGTGTATGTCATCGTTAATCTTGTAGTGCCCGCCTCTAATGGTAATACTGATGTTTAATTGGACACAGTCTGACCACCAAGGGAGCGACCACTATAAAAGGGCTCGCAGAGTTCTATTTGGTTCCAGACTCAAATACCCTTAAAGATATATTTATGTTGTGTTCAAAGATACCTAGCTTATTGTGGTTTCAGAACGCTTTTAAGCAGGTGCAGCAACCGTAAAGATCCTAGTAAGCCATAGCATTTGTGTTATGAAGGCTTATGAACTGCGCATGTAAAAGTAGTGATGACATGATGTTGTGACATATCGGAGAGTAGTGTTTGACTTGATCTGGACATGCCAGTTGTCGTGACCACTCTACTTTGGGTTGGATAATGATCTATTAACGTGTTAGTCGCAACGCGGAGTGCCCGACCATACAGATGAAGGCCAAGTGGGCTACTTAACCCACGCGACACCCCACTCAACTCTTGTTTACGGTATTTATGCTATCATATTGTCTTGTTAGTCGGAGTTCTGGTGAGGTGGCCAGAGTTCCGTTAGTCATCAGTCTGGGACGCATTGTCAATCGGCAGTGTTGGCCCAATCCTTGTGACGAGTACAGCCAAAAGTCAACCGTTAGTCGGATTGATTCTCCTCCATATCGCGTTAGAACCACTCTAGGAAACCAGGAATAACAGCTAATAATCTAGATCCAGATACTTTATAGATCCACCCGTTTATATTCATATTTAGGATATCTCTGTTCGATAGTGCACCATTCCTGGCTTCATAGTTTATATAAATATTTATCAGTCAGTGCTATGTTAATAAAAGTAATCCTGTTATGTTTTGATAAGTTATGTTGTATATTTCCCTATGAGTTTCCATACATTTCCACATTGAAGGTTATCACTTCCACATCTCGCGTAGCTGTTAGTGATTTAGTCGGTATTTCGAGGTTATTATCACTTGGTAATTTCCCCGAATATCGGATTGTCACACGTGGAGGTTCTACTGAGATATGGGTTGCAATTTCTCGATGTGGAAATTGCTAACGGGTAGGACGTATACCCACGTAGGTATTCCGATTTGGCCCATCGTATAGATATTTATTTTGTGATGTGTAACGTGGTCGAGTGGCCACGAAACATCATCCGCGATGAATATTATATATAGACATAAATTAACAGTAGATATATTTTATCCAGCTATGGTTAAGGATACAGTCAATAATAAAATAGTACTGTATAAATTAGGGCAGATGTGTGCGTAATTTTCAACGAGATGATTAGATTTCTGCGGATTTCGAACGTCTTGTCGTGAAATAATTGCACATCTGGAGTACAAAGTTAGGGTATTCGGGTCACACCAAAACTTAGAATCTTGTATTCCTCGAGTAACCTCATCAGAGTTGAGTTATACTCTACATCGGCCAATTCGGAACTTCTTCGAGTATGGATTGAGATTTCCTTGAGTTACATCGCTCCATGTAGAGGCGCTAGTCGGGGAGTCGTCATTCCTCCTATCGGGCTGAAACAAGAAACTCTCTCTGAGCTGTGAAAAGGGTGATACCGGCAATAGTATCCCACTTCCAATGATTTAAAATAAATATGTAATTAAAACTAACTCCGTAGTATAAAATCACCAGAGTTCATGTGGACTCGAGTGATTTTTTCTCGTTTCTTGTGCTGAGTGTACCAAGACTCAAGTGGGTTTTGTACAGTCCCAGATTCAGATACCTTCCAGATACACCCGCTTATAGTCATATTATCATATCCCTTTTCGATAGTATACCATTCCTGGCTTAATATTTATATAAGTATTAATCAGTCAGTGTTCTGTTAATAAAGTAATAGTGTTATGTTTTGATAAGTTATGCTGTTATATTTATCCTACGAGTTTTCCGCAATTTTCACACATTGAGTTATCACTTCCAAATCTCGCCCAGTTGTTATTGATTTAGTCGGTATTTCGAGGTTATTATCACTTGGTAATTTCCCCGAATATCGGATTGTCACAACCTCATACAAACTAATACCAATATGAGTAAGATTGTGACCGGTGATGTGCGGTCATGCCAGGGTATCTTTTACTTGGATACACCAAGTGCCAGATGTATGAGTAAATATCCCACTTCCTTTGACTATAACCTTGTGACAATGTGGAATCAAGATCAATATTGGAAAATATCATCCGACCCATAATGCATATAACACGATACAACCACCAAAAAATGTACCGAGAATAAATTATGCGAATATAGTTTTAATTTATTAATAGAATTTATTACACTTACAATTGTACAATTCTAAGATATGCAAATGTGATCGATTTACATATCTTAGGCTTATTTGGTCCATGTGCTTAGGCTTAACACAATGGTGATATCTTGGCGATCCTGAGGGATGTGGTTGACTTAAAGTCTGCCACAACCAAAAGGAACAAGATAGATTGATTGCATCTATGCAGGGAAGCATAATGCAATCAATACAACTGCAATAAAACATTAGGGGAAAAAAGAGGTGTAAATGATCAAGCCACAGCTACGTGGTGACCTAAGTGGTTTGACCCACATTCCGCGTTTCACACCATGCGTTATTTCCACGTTTAGGGCCCAGTGCCAGAAATTGGGAAATAAACACAGATGGTTACTCACCGCAGCCCCGGTCCAGTGTTGCGTCACGTCGAGGTCGATCATCGATCAAAGGCCGTGTCACCGTCGCTTCCTGAAGCCTTATGGCCCATTCGATTATCGACCGACCCAAACGTCTGCGGCCAAAAGCTCAACATATAATGTTCCAACACCATATGGGAAGTATAGTCATTTTGACCCCATGTTTGCCTCATATTTACCTATTAATCAGGTGTTACAGAGTAACACAAACACAGGCGCCACAGGGACGTGCAATACACCGACTATATACGTGTAAGACACTATAAAGTATGGTTATTAACATGCAACCCATAAAATGCTATGGTTATGTTACACTACACTTCAAATGTCAACAATATATACACTCAATATAAATACACATACCCTCTAGGCAAATAATCACAGGCAAACAATATCACAGATCAAACAAGTAAAGTCAAGGTTTCTCATAGCATCAGCATTACTTCCTGTTTTACATGAGCTTATATACTCTGCTAATCTCTCACTAATCCCTAAGGAATGTGTAGATAACAGAGTGGGTGATGCCGGTTGTGGAATGTGGTGACCACTTCCGATATCATCCAACATTTCGATGTGAATACGGGCGAATAGTCAATATAATACATAAATTATATATTTATTGGCCATTACTTTGGTCAATGCTATAAATAAGCGCGATATTTATTATCGACTTATTTATATTTGTAGTAATAGTTGTGCCGCCAAAGATGCAATAGCGCACTCTGGTGGCAATTCCCTACCAAAACTACGGTTTGAGACCATCACAACCTCAATCAAACTAATACCAATATGAGTAAGAGTGTGACCGGTGAAGTGCGAACTCTAGACAACGCTTATATTGCATAATGCCTAGCGACAGTTCTACCGAAAGGTGTGTAATTCAGAAATATTTTTTGAAATTAAATTTTATTACCATCTGGACGACGTTGAAAAATTTGTTGTGTTTTAGTTGCGAATTACATTCACAATAAAAAAAAAAAATTGTAATTGAAATTATTTAATTCATATGTCCTTTTTTTATGCGAAATGCATTAAATTAAAATTCCTATAAAATAAAGATTCCTTTGTCAAGCTTTAATTTCTGGGTGGATTAGCAAGGGTGAACGGGATATAATGTCTATTGTATCAAAGATAAATTTTCACAATTTCAATTTAGGTTAAGGTCAGAATAATTTTGAATACAGTATATGCTGTGCGGTCTGGACATAGGCTGGGTTCCAGAAATATGCGATGCGCAGAGCGTTAGGCCTACATAGAAGTGCCACTAACACAGACTTTCCTATTCCAGATCAGCTGAATTAATACAGCTACGTCTAGACTGCATAGCATATACTGTTACTGTATTAAATTTTATGTTGCACAAAAATAAATAATAGGTGTATTCAATTATAAAGTCAGTTTTGAAATCGATTTCAACTTTGAACTTGCTGAACCAAAATGGCAAAATGGCGTCTTGGCAAACGTAACTTTTTTAATTGCGAATGTTAGATAAATACGAGATTTTAAAAATTAATCTCGTATTTAATTTAACATTAGACAGTTTGCGCTTTCACGAACGTAACTTTTTTAATTAGGAATGTTACATAAATACGAGATTTTAAAAATTAATCTGGTATTTAATTTAACATTAGACAGTTTGCGCTTTCACAAACGTAACTTTTTTAATTACGAATGTTGGATAAATACAAAATTTTTAAAAATTAATCTCGTATTTAATTTAACATTTGTATTACGAATATACATGATTTATTTTTCAATTCGTTCGCATATAAGTCGATTACGAATGCTAGCATAGTGTGCATCAAATTTCGGCATTGTTCTGCAATTTAAAGCGAGCGTGGCATCCATCTTGCTTATCATCGGCTTGTTGTATTTTCGGTAGGTTTTTAGTCATCCAGGTTAGTAATTTGTTTGCAACTAACTATTTTTTATACAAACATGTCATTGGACACATAATTTATACATTTTCGACTGTAGGGCCGGATTTCTGCCTAGGCCTAGGGGCCCACCCAGCCAGCCTAGGGACCCCGGTGGTCATATGATTCTATAAATTTTATAGAATAACCTAACTATAATAACATAGAATGTATTCTGATGTTTAGTAAAGTCATTAACGTCGATTAAAAATTATGTTTTGTGCTAATGCATTTAATTTGCTAAATTTCCAAAATAGTTTCGAGATGATGGAGGGGCCCAAATGTCAAGTGCCTAGGGGCCCTGGGTCTCTAAGTCCGGGCCTGTTTGACTGGAACATTACCATTTTTGAGCAAGACATTCGGTCATGGGCATCGGGGAAATCGGAGTAATTGAATACACCTGAATGTGTTTTAATGTCAATATACCTCTCGAAAATTATCTGTTTTTCATCAACTCCATCTTTACCAAATGATAATTCTTCTGAAGAAGACTCAAACTAACCATGACTATTGAAAAATTATTAAAATATAAGAAAAAGAAACAAATACCAAATTCCTAATATTCATTAGGTGCATTCAATTGCTTAAAGGATTTTATCGATTTTAAAAATCCACGAAATTTAATTTTAGTGTAAACTTCTCAAAATCGCGCTTGTTTTCAAATAAATTCAGGGACCTGCGTGGTCCGCAAACTCTCTTTTTCAAATTTTTACAAAGACCAACTTTTATTCTATTATTTTACAAAAATTACAAATATGCTTATCTTATCTTTTCAATCCGTTAATCCCTTTCCCTTCCCTAATTAGTGGGGTTGTTGCTAGCGACCGCTGCCCTGTGTCCCCCAGTGTCGACCATCGGACCCAACTTCTACACTCGGTCATCCGGCAATCGCAGCGGCGGGCTGTACGACTATCTGTCGTCAGCTCCCGATGTCTCCTCCTCATCGCCGTGGTCGTCCTGCGTGGCGTCGTCGATGATGTCCTATTTCTTAAGTTGATCAACCAACGCCGTCACTCGGTATTTTGGCGAGGTTTTGAAACTTTCCATTTCGAAAACCGTATTGGAAATTTTCCTGCATATCCGTAAGGGCTCCCGATACAAACTTGCCAATTTTCCCGCCTTATTTTGAATTGCAATTGGCTTGCACCGCACCACAATAACGTCCCCGATGTTAAACGTCTTGTTTGGTCCCCCGTGCCGATCAAACACCCTTTTTTGTCGGAGTTGCGCTCGTGATAGCGCCGCATGCACCTCGTCCCGATTGTCTTCAATTGTCGCCTCCGTGTCTTCTTCGTTATCTTCGACGACTGTCGCCGCCAGTTGCGACTCCAATATCGTCCTCGGTTGGAATCCGTATAAAACTTCTATCGGCGTTTTTCGTGTTGTCCGACTCATACGTGAATTCAGCACTGTTTCCACTCGCTCGAGATATTTGCTCCAGTCGCTCCCATCTTCTTTTTGTGTTAGGCCCGCCAACATGGGAATTATTGTCCGATTCATCCTCTCGACTTGGCCGTTCGCTCGTGGATTTTCGGTTGACGTCAGTACGTGGTGCACGCCCAGCTCCGCGCACAGATCCGCAAACGTCGTATTCGTAAACGCAGTTCCCCCGATCTGAAATGAACCTCGTCGGGACCCATAACCTCGTACACATTGCTCGCACCTTTCGAGAGGTTTCGACCGCTCCTGTTGACTTCACCGCTGCCAAAATAATAAATTTTAAAAAATTACACGTCGCTACCAAAATATGGCGTAAGCCATCTCCACTCTTGGTAAATGGCCCCACATGATCCAAATAGACAGTGAGCCACGGCACTTTCTCTCTCGTAATTATATTTAATTTTCCTGGCTTGCGCCCGCCCGGTTCCTTGTGCATTAAACTCGTAACGCACGATCCAATAATCGATTTTACAAAGTTTCGCAGTTTCGGGAACCAGAAATGCTGCCACAACGCCTCGATCGTCGCATCCAAATCTGGATGAATGCATATCCAGGTCTTGCACATCTCGTACGATTTGTTGTCGTATCGCTCGAGATAAGTATAACAGTGTTCTCGTACGATTTCCGATTTTTCCACAATAATAAATTTTTCCTTTTTGCAGTTTATATTCTCGCACTTTTTGCTCCATTCGATCGTCGCGCAGTTCGTAATTTTCTCGCAACACAATTGCTTTGAACATCTCGTCACAATCTGGATCTTGTCTTTGCGCCGCCAAAATCCAGTTGTCGCCGTCCATTTTGATTTGTTGCACGTTGAATCTTCTCACCACTTTGTCCCCATCGTCGTCTCGTTCCACCGCCTTGCGACTCAATGCCTCTGCATGTCCCATGAGCAGCCCCGCACAATGAACCGCAGTAAAATTGTATTCGAGCAGTTGCAGTACCCATCGTCCGATTCGTGGTGACAGCTCACGCTTCCTCAGCTCATATCGTACCGCCTCACAATCTGTTACTAATGTGAACACCGACCCGTACACATACATACGAAATTGATTGATTGCCCATACGACAGCGAGCAACTCTAGCTCCGTTGAGTGAT
Source organism: Strigamia maritima (assembly GCA_000239455.1). Taxonomy (NCBI): domain Eukaryota; kingdom Metazoa; phylum Arthropoda; class Chilopoda; order Geophilomorpha; family Linotaeniidae; genus Strigamia; species Strigamia maritima. Next base: position 20,271 of record JH431854.1, on the reverse strand, counting down.
ACCGTCGTTCGCAGTCGGTGGTAACCCGACTCGCGTAAATTACCGGATGTAGTTCGCCATTGTCGCCACGTTGCAGTAAAATTGCGCCCAGTCCGTCCAATGACGCGTCCGTATGTATTTCGCTATTAAGTCTATTATCAAATATTTTTAATATCGGCTCACTTGTTAACTCACGAATTAATCCTTCAAACGCCCCTTGGCATCACTCAGTCCACTCAAATTTCTCGTTCTTTTTGTCAACCATGTGAGGGCTCGGGTCTTTGTAGCGTATTGTTCGATAAATTTCCGAAAATACCCATATAATCTGAGGAAACTCCTAACGCCGCGCGAATGGCATTCTAGTAAATTGCCATTTGTTATTCATCGTCGAAAATGCAGTCTTTTCTTGCGCAGTCGGCGTCAACTCAATTTGATAATACCCAGACACCAGATCAAAGATTCCATAAATTTGCCAGTCGCTTGTCCCCTCAAAAATCTCCTCCATCCTCGGACAGGAAAAATGTTCCTTTGTCGTAATCTCATTTATAAACCGCAAGTCGATACAAATGCGAATTTTGCCGTTTTTCTTCCGTACGATCACAATCGGGCTGTTGTATGCTCTCTGTGATTTTTTTATAAAGCCCGCCTCCTCCATCTCAGCAATCATTTTATTGATGTCTCTCTGCTGCACCGCTGAATACGGGTAGCGCCGCAAATTCACTGGTCGGGTCGTCGTAACATCGATGTTCATTTTCAAATGTGGAAACAACCCACTTCCTCCAAATTTAAAGCGAAACAGTCCCGAAATTCGTTCACCAGTGTTAACAGTTCTCCCTTCTCGTCCTCTCTTGCGTCACCGCCCATGTTAATGTCTCCGATTTTAATTTCCGACTGACCCGCTTGCTCCTCGCTCGTCGCAACACTCTGCACCTCATATTGTTTAGTGTCGGCCTCCTCCTCCGTCGCTTCAATATGACCGATTTTCTGCCCCTTTCTCACCGTAACTTCGCACTCACTCCGATTTATGATTGGCATCACCGTTTTTCTGCTTGAAACCTTGATAATTCCTTCCGGCATGTCGAGTTGACTCCCGTACACTCGCTCTGCGTCCAAATAAAAAATCCCATCGTCCTGTTTCGGCGCTCTCATTCGCACGAGTCGCACCGAATACGCTGGAATCTCTCTCTCTTCGTTCGTGACCAAAGCCGTCGGTCGCGTTGTTGCTCGTTTCGCTTTGATCCGTCGCTGGTTGAAGCCTTGAATGACCTAAGTGTAGTTTGGCTCATCAATTGTTATTTTCTGGGCAAATGAAGAGTTAATTAGATTGATGTCACTTTTGGTGTCTATTCCCGCAACGCTTGTGTCTCTCGCGATGACCATTTGAATTTGAAACTTCGCCTGCTCCGCGTCCCCCGTCACCGTACGAATTTGGTTGACTACCTTTTTTGTATCCTTTTTCTCTTCCTTTTTCTCCTTTTTCTTAGCGTCCTCCGCTCGCTTCTCCTTCCAGATTTTCCTTGCCGCCGTACATGCTGGTGACAAATGCCCAACTTCGAGATAATTGAAGCATCTCGTCTCGCTTTTGCAGTCCCACTGCGCGTGTCCCGTGTCTCTGCATTTGTAGCACTTTACTGTCGTTGCACCCGCTGCAACAAACGGTTTCCTTCTCGCTGGATCGAATTTTGGCCAATCTCCATCTGTTTTCGACCGATTTTCAGATTTCGCCGGCCTACTTCTCGCCTTGGCGAGCGCTTCAAATTTTTGTACCGCGTCGACTAGCTCCCCAATGCTTTTGAATACGCCCACGTACAGTGGATCCATTTGGGCGCTGTTCTTCAATCCGCTGATTAGAAACTCGATTGCATCCCGTACTGACAGTCCTAATTTTTTACAGGTCATCCATTTCTTATGCAGGTATGCAGGTATGCTGGCCTCATCGTGCTTTTCCGTCACCTGCAGCACACTTTTGTTTCTCTGCATACGACAGCTCTTGATCTGGAAAGTTCTCCTTTAGCTTCCGCGCTCACTCGTCGTACTTGCGCACTGTTGCACCCGTCGTCTTGTGCCACACCTTTGCCACTCCCTCCAACGCTGTGGCCGCCAAACTCACGGTGGTGGTGTTCGTCCACCGGTAGTCCTTGGCGTAGTCATCGACAACCGCAAGCCATTTTGACATCGTCCGATGCTCATCCTGGTGTCTCCGAAATTTTGGCAACTTTGGGGCGTGTTTTACCTCTTTCGGCGCGTTTTGGGTTGTTTGCTGCGCCAAAAGTGCCGCCAGTAGCTGCTGAATCTTCGGCGAAAGTCCCCCGCTTCCGGTGCCCGTCGAAGTCGTCGCACTCGTCAAAATCGTGTTGTTGCTCATTGACGAGCCATTACTGTTAATTAAGTCGTCTGCCTTGTCGTCCAAATTGTCGTCCACTTCCTCAAATAGTGCATCCTCCCCTCTCAACTGGTTGATGAGCGTCGGCACCATCTCGTCTTTCCGCTTTAAATTTGTGAAGTCGCGTTCTTCCAACAATGACGCCAAATCGACAATGCGTAGCAAATAAATATCTATCGCTTTCACTCGCTCCCTCGACATAGCATTTGGTCGACACGTAAATGGTTGACACGCAAATGGTCGACAAGACATGGTGCGCATTTGGTCGACACCCAAATGGTTGACACGCATTTGGTCGACACGCAAATGGTCAACACAATTGATTGTTTTATTTCGAACCATAAAATGTTGAATTGTAAAAAATTTAAATTATCATGGAAAAAAATTAAAATCAAATTGAAAAAATGAAATCATAAAATGTATATGTATACGTATATAATAAATTTTAGTTGAAAATAAAACTTTATGCATTTTTACTTTTTCAATTTGAATTGACAAAAAGAAAAATTGAAAAAGTAAAAATGCATAATTTTTATTTCCAACTAAAATTTATATATATGTGTACATACTGTACATATTGTATGATTTAATTTTTTTTCAATTTTGATTTTAATTTTTTGCATTATAATTTAAGTTTTTTTTACAATTCAAACTTTTGTCCTAATTAAAACAATCAATTGTGTCGACCATTTGTGTGTCGACTATTTGCGTGTCGATCATGTGAGTGTCGACCATGTGAGTGTCGACCATGTGAATATCGACTGGATGTACGCCATGGCATGTCGACCATGTGGGTGTCGACCATTTGGGTGTCGACCAAATGCGTGTTTTCTGAAAATGTCAACCATTTGTGTGTCGACCATTTGCATGTCGACCACATGCGTATCTCCTCATAAAGTACTTAATGCTCTGGGGGGAGGGGGGATGGGGTATTAGTGATGTGTTACCATGCGTTACAGGAGGGAGGGTGTGACGGTCTCGAACCGTAGTTATAGTGAGGAATTGCCACTAGAGTGCGCTGTTGCGTCTGTAGCGGCATATTCGAACTGTAACAATAAAACTATAAATAACAGGATAATAAATATCACTCTTATTTATAGTATTAGCCAAAAAGTAGTGTTCAGTAAATATATAAATATATATTCTGCTGACCTTTCGCCCCGACTAGGCCTGAGCGATATTTTTCCAAATCGGTGCGAAACGATATTGCTCAAAAAGCGATATCGATGCGATATATCGCAATACAGCAATATCGCTAGAAACGATATAGCGATATGACGATATATGGCGATATTGCGATATATGACGATATGGCGATATATGGCGATATATGGCGATATTGCGATATTGCGATATATGGCGATATATGGCGATATTGCGATATATGGCGATATTGCAATATTACGATATATTGACATTTTTGATGTTTGTGGGTTATTTAATTGTTTTTTGACGTTTTTGCATTGTTTTTGATGGTTTAAGGGTTTTTTTGACTATTTTTGGTTGTTTTAATTTTACTGGTTTTAAATTTTTTTATATTTTTATATTTTTAAAATTTTATATCAAAATTAAAATTAAAAAAATTATATAAAAATAAAACTCAGCCTTAATCTTTATTAATAAATTTACTTGGAAATAAAATAAAAATATAGAAAGTCACAAAAAATAAAGAAAAACCATGAAATATAATAAAACTAAAATAGTGTCATTCAATAAAGTTCTTATTCATGCACAGGAAAATTTGTTCTTGGGCATGTTCGGGAGTAAGACAGCATCGAGTGTCAGTTATCACTCGTCCACCACAACTGAATACTCTTTCACTCGGCACACTTGTAGCTTGAATAGAAAGATACTTCTTGGCTAAAGGAGATAAGTTGGGATAAACTGATTTCGCACTTTCCCACCACACAAGAGGATCAGCATCCAGTTTGTGACGGTCTCGAACCCCGTAGTTTTATGAACTGTAACTATGGTGCACTGAGTGTACCAAAGTTACAGCAGAATACCTATTTACATGAATAAAGTGAGTTTATTTGATGTTGGGATTGAGATGAAAACTAATAGTAGTTGAGTAGACTCTGGAAGTCTACTTAGAGACTATGATACAAGTATCTGTATATGGTCAAGGAATGACCAAAGAGGGCGCTAGCGCGACCTTAATGATTATTCCCAATTAATATAATATTTGTGATAAAGAGATAAAAACTCTATGTAAATCATAGAGTTAATTATGCTTATATTTTATCACTTGTCCCTGATTGAAATATGTAAATATTTCAAGAATGGATAATTTTATATTATCCTCGATACTAGGGAATGATGTCATGATGAACATTCCATCATGACTCATCCCCTATTGGATTATCTTGTCATAATCCCCTTATCAGTGATAAA
>JH431854.1:2496-15495 GCA_000239455.1 Strigamia maritima | reverse complement strand
CCATTTGTGTGTCGACTATTTGCGTGTCGATCATGTGAGTGTCGACCATGTGAGTGTCGACCATGTGAATATCGACTGGATGTACGCCATGGCATGTCGACCATGTGGGTGTCGACCATTTGGGTGTCGACCAAATGCGTGTTTTCTGAAAATGTCAACCATTTGTGTGTCGACCATTTGCATGTCGACCACATGCGGCTCTCCTCATAAAGTACTTAATGCTCTGGGGGGAGGGGGGGATGGGGTATTAGTGATGTGTTACCATGCGTTACAGGAGGGAGGGTGTGACGGTCTCGAACCGTAGTTATAGTGAGGAATTGCCACTAGAGTGCGCTGTTGCGTCTGTAGCGGCATATTCGAACTGTAACAATAAAACTATAAAAAACAGGATAATAAATATCACTCTTATTTATAGTATTAGCCAAAAAGTAGTGGTCAGTAAATATATAAATATATATTCTGCTGACCTTTCGCCCCGACATAGTGGATAATGTAAAGGGTGGAATTCTAACATTCCACAACCTGCTTTACCCATTGGCTGCTCTGCTATCTCCACATTCCGTAAGGATTAGGGAGGATTAGCAGGGTATATAATGCCATGTAAAACAGGAAGTAATGCTTCTGCATGAACTGAACTTGACCATTGAATGTTGTTTGACCTGTGATATTGCCTATGATTTATTACCTTAGTGTTTAAAGTGTTATATATTATATTTATTTAAGTGTATTATTTAAGTGTAGTGTATAACCTTTAAAGTAAGTCTATGGTGCCTCAGGGCCTTGATCGGCCAGAAACTGAGGTACATATGAGGCAAATATGGGGCCAATATAATGGTCTGTATACCATGCACATTGGACATTGCGCTCCTCTATGGCCGCCGACATCGGGGAGGTCACAGGCTGATCGAGCGTGGCCAAACGGCCTACGGGCGACTGGGAAGGCCACGCATCGACGTGTGACAACTCGAGGACGCGACGCGACACAGGACCGGGACCGACAATAGGTGAGTAAGTCACTCTGTTTACTTTTCTCCCTCTCATGGCCCCGGGCCCCCAATTTGAGATAACGCGTGGTGTAAGACGCGGAACGTGGTTTAAACCACTTAGGTCGCCATCGGCAATGGCGAGACCAATTACACCTCTTTTTCTTCCCAATGTGATTTCACTATTATTTCCATAGTAGTGGAATCATATTATCTGGTCAGATTACTTTTTGTGTGACATACTTTTAAGTCAGCCACATTCCTCGTAATCGCCAGAACCCTCAGCCATTGTGTTAAGCCTAAGCACATGGAACCACATGGTAATGTAAAGTGTAATTTTATTTGCATTTAATGTTAAATTGTATTCACCTGAATAAATAATATTTATTAATAAAGTTAAACCAGTTTGCATAATTTATCTTGGTACATTTTTTGGTGTTTTGTATCGTGTCTTATGCACAGTGGATCGGATGATATTGTTACATATCGATCTCGATTCCACATTGTCACATGGGAGAGTAAGTTTAAAGGGTTAATAACGCTTTAAAATTTGAAAAAATTTTGAAAAAATTGAAAAAATTTGAAAAAATTGAAAAAATTTGAAAAAATTGAAAAAATTTGAAAAAATTGAAAAAATTTGAAAAAATTGAAAAAATTTGAAAAAATTGAAAAAATTTGAAAAAATTGAAAATTGAAAAAAATTGAAAAAATTTGAAAAAATTGAAAAAATTTTGAGAAAAAAGAAAAAATTTTGAGAAAATTGAAAAAATTTGAAAAAATTTTGAAAAAACTTAAAAATGTTACGTTACGGGCAGGGGGAGGGTGGGGTTAATTGGTGAGTTACGGGTGTGTTACAAGGAGGGGGGTGGGGCCCACAAATGGCCATTTTTGCGTTGTGTATTTTACGACTGGCCCCTCACCACTAGGCATCGATCTAGCCAAAATCCAAGATGTCTGCATGCGCGGCACGCAGAATCGACTATCGTCCGTCAAAAGCGACTTTTTTATCGATTTCAGTAATCCAATTTTATCAAATCGGATTTCAACAATATGATGCAAAATGCGTCAACATCCAGTTGCAGAAAACAGGGAAATTGACAATAGCGAGGAAATCGGACTAATTGAATGCACCTATAGTAATATACCTGCTATCTTTAGATTTGGGCAGATAAATTTGACGAAAATCAAAAAAGTATTCAGGTTTGTGTGCTCTTGTCAAACTTTTGTGTTTTGGAATTAGAACAGCAGATTTTATGAAAGATTTAGCAAAATAGTATAAATATTTGGCAAGGTTGTTTTCATTGATGTCTAGTCTTTTAAGCCCATCGTATTTATCATGTTGTTGGTCTGTCCCCTTAATAGTTCCAAAATTTCCATTATATCCAAAAGAAGGTGAAAATAAATTATCTAAATTTAAATTTGTATTGAAACCTCTTCTTGCACTTGTCAGTTGAGCGTTGCCTTTTACTGTTTTGTCATTGTAGGCTAAAGCGAAATATATTGATACAAACTAGAATTGGTAAAGATTTTTTCAATTGACTGATCACCTTGCCCTAATATGTCAGTTTCAGGTTCATTGGCTCTATATTCCAGACTTATGCTACTCTGTAAAAAAAGAATTAAAAATTGTGTACAGAAGATAGATAGATAGAATTGAGTTTATAGACGCAAGCGGCGACTTAGGCCATACACGTCTTTTAATCTGATATACTTAAACTGACATACTAAATCTGACCAATATAAATCTGACACGGACAAACACATTTGACTATTTGTAAACACTACATTCGTACATTCCATTGCAGAATGGAATGCAGTATTACATTATCAAAAAAATAGTCAAAAACAGAGACAAAAGCCACAGAAGAGAGAGCGGAGCAAAAAAAGAAGATATAGATAACCAGAGGACCCATTAGCACCACTGCAACGAAAAACAAAGTGCTGCAATGGAGTACCCAGGAGAGACCACAAGGAGGCTGGGCTTGGAAGTTTTCTCCCCGTGTACAGAAGAAAAGTTGAAACAATATTAATAATTACTATTGGCAACGTGAGAATAAAGACAATCAAGAAAACTAAAATCTTTATATATTTTAGCATTCTGGCGACTAGATCCGGTAGATCTCCTAATGATGCCACAGCAAAGAAAATTTGGTTTAGTGTTTTTTTGTTTTATAACATGTAATATGAATATCGCTTACTAATTAAAAATTGTTAATTTAAATTCGTAATGCTAAACTTGAATACACAGAAATAATCATAAATATTAATTGGCTAATAAATGTTGTATAACCATAACCGTTTAACATTCCTACTGTGGGACTATAGTCCCAGCTCTGGGGTCTAACCTATTCCGCGGATCCCTAATCAGCGGTGCCAATTCCGCAAAAAAAATAAAGTGTAAATTATTCCTAATCCACGGCAAGGTCCTTTAATAATTAAAGGACCATGTCCACGGGATCCCCAATCCGCGGGTTCCCAATCCACGATTTTAATTTAAATTAAATAAATAAATAAATAAATAAATAAAATGAATAAATAAATTAAATTAAATTAAATATTTAATTTAAATTTAAAAATTTTTAATCCGCGGAAATTATTTTTTTTAAAAAAATTATTTTTTTTTGGTGCGCTGTGGGAAAGCAAGCTTGTTACCTAAATTTTGTACTTATATTTATTTTTTATTTTTTATTAAAAACTAAAAACTACTTACTAAAGACTTATTACAATTAGTTAAACATCTTGTTGATGTGCTCTCTGCAGACATGGTATTTCAACTTTACATTAACTTCTGCTGACTTCTTCACACATGCAGCGCATGCCATGGGGAAACATTTGAATATGATATTGCACACATTTGTGTTATACAGTGAACAAGTAAAATTATTACGACTCTTGTGCACCACTAAATTTTGCATTTTGTTTTCATTGGTCTTCTCTTGCCGATAAATAAACTTATTGGCATCATACCACTGGCAAGAATCAATCTTAGAATACCCAGAAAGTTTTGTTATCTGCATTGTTGGCTCGAAATGATATAATAAAAATATAATAATGTTGTTAATAATGTTGTTGATAATAATATAAAATGTCGCTTCTACAAAACATATACACAAACATACGTATCGTCGCAGAATAGGCACCGCTGAATTGGCTGATTAGGGATCCGCGGAATAAGCACTGCTGATTAGGGATCTGCGGAATAGGCACTGCTGATTAGGGATCCGCAGAATAGGCACCACAGATTAGGGACGACACGACAAATTGAGTTTATAGACGCAAGCGACGACTTAGGCCATACACGTCTTTTAATCTGACATACTGAAACTGACATACTCAATTTGACCAATATAAATCTGACACAGACAAACATATTTGACCATTGATAGACATTGCAGAATGGAATGCAGCATTACATTATCAAAAAAATGCTCAAAAACAGAGACAAAAGCCACAGAAGAGAAAGCAGAGCAAAAAACAGGATAGATAGATAGATAGAATTGAGTTTATAGACGCAAGCGACGACTGAGGTCATACACGTCTTTTAATCTGACCAATATAAATCTAACATAAACAAACACATTTGACCATTGATAAACACTACATTCATACATCCCATTGCAGAATGGAATGCAGCATTACATTATCAAAAAAAATGATCAAAACAGAGACAAAAGCCACAGAAGAGAAAGCGGAGCAAAAAAAGAGGAGATAGATAACCAGAGGACCCATTAGCACCACTGCAGTGGAAAAACAAAGTGCTGCAATGGAGTACCCAGGGGAGGCCACAAGGAGGCTGGGCTTGAAAGTTTTCTCCCTCGCAAAAAACAGGAGATAGATAACCAGAGGACCTATTAGCACCACTGCAGCGGAAAAACAAAGTGCTGCAATGGAGTACTCAGAGGAGGCCACAAGGGGGCTGGGCTTGGAAGTTTTCTCCCCTTTAGTAAAAAGTTGCCCCTTAGATGTCCAGCAATTGATAAAAGTTGTTTTCACTGCATTTTGTGAAAAGCGCTTCTGTTAAGCGCCGCCTATACTGTAATTATGACGATTTTGCCATAATTAGTAGCCATATGTTGTTATTCCAGAAAAAATTAATCAAAAATTTGCCAGGAAAAATAGGATTTTTTTACAAGCGACAATTCCTAGTAGGAAAAATTGCAAAATGGTTTTTTTCACCGGGATAAAGAAGGATAAAGTACCGTAAACCGGGGTAACTTTGATTTTCGGGGGAAAAAATTAATCAATTGAACTTTTTTGTCAAAATAGATATTATAACTGATTATAAAACCTGTGTGAAGGGGTCCTGGAACCCAAATCCTAGGTCCACCATAATTCGCAGGTCGAAAAACGACCGAAAAAGGCCAAAAACGCGTTTCGGAAATTTCGACGCGAATCTCGTATTTTTCTGCCGCCTCACATTGATGCCGGTCTGCACGGCTCTTACGCGAAGTCCCGTCAATGCTCGTGATCCTCGAAATGCGGCCCACGATGTCCGTGGCTTCACCGCAACGTTTGGCAGGGAAATTGATGTTGCCAACACCGTTTATCATGCACGAACGTCGCAAATGACACGAGACATCAATAAAAACGAACTTACGCTTTATTAGGCCAAAGTATATAATTAATGCCAACCTGGCATGCGTGCAGCCATCTTGGTGCACTTAAAAACCAATAATCACCTGACTTGGTGATTTTCAAAACCTGATTGACAACAGGTGATGTCATGTGTGACCATCCATCTGTTGTCAATTACTAGAAAATTTACAGTGTCGTCTGCTTTACATCTAGATTAGACAGACAACACTTTAAACTAGCAAATAGACTACAACTCGGTATACACAACTACAAATCCAGTTTAAAGAGATACAATTTGGTAATTAGATTACATATTCGGTTATCAAAGGACACACTCTAGATTATCACCTTAAATATGACATGTGATGATTTTATAACTCTCTAAAATCACATGTTACATTATTAACTCTAAAAACTCACGTAAATACTTAACAATATACCTGTCAACCCATATCCCCGATATGGTTACTTTTTACAAAGTTAAGCATCACGTATTGTGCTAAATTTAACACATTAGCACAATATACACTCCCTAATTTATAAATTAACTCTGCAATTAATATCACACCTAATTACAAGTTATTCCAATGCACAAGACAAATGAAAATACACTTTGAACTCTGAACATGTGTTGGCTAACACGTGTATACGACAACACTGTGATCAATTATAATTATATTTTGGAAAATTATGTTCCTACTTTTTAATAAAAAAATTACACATTGCATTTTGTGATTAAAATTTTTTTTATACCATATATGCTAAAACATTTTATCAAAGTTCCTACCCCACAAAGGGTAAGTTTGATCTTGGTTTTTTTTAAAAAAAAATCAAAAATTAAGCCAAGATTTTTTGAATAAGAATAGCTTCAAAGTGTATGCAAAAATTCAAGCACAAACATTTCTAAACTGATGCAAAGTAGGTGGAGTCTGTAAGATTCTCTAACCTGTAGGTGGTGCTAATGAGTAATCATGACGTCACTCAACTGTCAGTCAACTGTCAACCAATTGTTGAATAAACATCACTTGTTATGATAACTTCCAACCACGTTGCCATGCCTTTATATGGTGTTAGAAGAAAAATACTTTTAAACAAACAGATAATCAATAACGTGACAAAAGCATACCACATCATCATTACGGATAGACTGGAGCTGCTGAAAACCCTGAATATGACGGAAAACATATGAAAACTAGAAAAAGTGGTTAAAACGCTTTGGGCATTACATGACCACATCAGGTGCATCTACAAAAGGAGCCGACATTCAGGTTGCGCTCCTACTGCACGTTGCTAATGAGCCTGTTGCTGTCAGCCAACTGTTGAATAAACATCATTTGCTACGATAATTTCCAACCACGTGCAGTGACCAAACAACCTATTTTTAGTACTGAATAAATATGAGAACTCTAAATATCATTGTTTTATAATTTTCAACTCTAATTAGTGCCGAAAGTGTGCCAGGCACGTCCCATGGGATGTTGCCATAACAACTCAACCGAATTTTGCACCCGAATTTCAGGGGACCATGCGATCTGCGCATGCATCCCAGTGCAAATCACTGGTTTGCACCCTGGATCTTGACTCTTTTTCTCTTTGCCTTTGACCTGAACACATCATCAACTTCTGCTCACCCCAGACCCGTTGATTTGTGATATCATCAAAGAGGCACGAAAAAGACTCAACTAATTCCCGTTACTTGTCCAACTAGAAACATTGGGCACGGTAAATATAAGTCAGTGTATTAGTTCTCTCGTGGTTTGACTCGATTGAGGTCAAACTACGAACTACAGAGAGTAAGACCGTGGCATACGAGTCCCGCCAAGAATAGTGACGATTGAGAAGAACGACGCCGCTGGTTTTCCGCCGAAACTCAACCGACCCCTTGCTTAACAACTTTCTAGTCATCGATTTATATTACGTTATATACATATGTTTATTAACTATGCGAATAATATTCAGTTTAATTTTAGCCTTTAGTTTTGAGAGTAACCAATTGTGTTTTAATATACTGTATATAACCTTACTTTCGAATAAAGATTGTATTTGAATTCGAAAAGCGAATGAAACAAGTCTTATCTTATAATTTCCTTCGACATTTGCAGATTAGAATAAGCTCCTTAATCATATCCCCTAGACACCAGCCACGAGTAAGCCTGTGGAAACATTTGAATATGATATTGCACTCATTTGTGTTACACAATAAACAAGTAAAATTATTAGGACTCTCGTGCACCACTAAATCATCTATCGCCGTCGACAAGAAATCAATGAATTTGGTTGCCAATGCATGTACCTCGACAGGTAAAGCATTTAAATGGCGCATTCGTTGCTGTTCTCCGATGGCGTCCCATTCAGCAGGGGCAACTCCCAACTCTTCCTCAAAAACATCAAACTCGGGTAAACGATTTGCAAGTCTTCTATTAGTACGACGGATCTGTCGAGGAGGCTCAGAATTATCATCGTCGGAATTTGGCGAACGTTGTTGGCGTGTTCCATGTCGGACAACTTGTTCTTCAACAATTTGCTGCTCGACAACAACTTCTTCTACGACTTCTTCTCCAACAACTCGTCCATTTCCTCTTCGTCTTCCCTTTTTCCTCTTACACTTCCTCTCCCTTTTCCACTTCCTCTTGGCCTTCCCCTTCTACGTCTGATGACTTGCTGCTGGACTTCTTCAACGTCTTGCTGCTGGACTTCTTCAACGTCTTGCTCGACTACTTCTTCAACGTCTTGCTCGACTTCTTCTTCAACAACTTCTTCAACGACTACTTCTTCTATGACTTCTTCCTCAATGAGTTGCTCTTCTTCGACTTGTTCAACTCGTCCGCTTTCACCACCTCTTCTCTCCCTTCCTCTTCCCCTCCCTCGTCCTCGTGGAGCGCCATTAGAGATTGCTGCTGCAATTGCTTCTTCAAGATTGAAGTTCGGCGGATCTGCGGGGATGTCAGGGGTGTAATACCGACCGGTGACATTAACTTGCGGAATTCTAGGTACAACAGACGGGATTGCTAATAATCCATCTGGGGCCTGGGTATCACAATCCAATCGAAAGCCACTCCGCATAGTAGACACATGATACGCAATCGCCTTCAAAAATTGCATCTCATTGAAAATATTGTCTTTGTACTTTGTCATGAAAGACTTGATTGCCAAGTTGTTCAACAAGTAGTACTTCTTTTTCGGTACCCGCGTCACTAAACCCCGCATTTCTTGTGCAAAATAAACAGTTGATGCGTGATCCACTTGTGACAGGGCAACAGCAAAATGTACTGGCAAAGTGTGTTTGCCCAAAGTTGCAGGCAAACTCGAATGCCATGCTTCCAATATGTTGTTAGTCTGATGAGGCAATTCATACACACTGAATCTAGTCGAAGTAACTTCAGTTAGCCAATACGAATGATAGTAAATAAAAAACTCCGACATTAGTTCAACTAAGCGTTCTTCGTGTGTTGCTGCATTCCAGTAGTTTTCAATTACCCTCAAAACCCAATCTCCACCTTATTCGCTGGAAGGTATGCAAGAGCCATTACGAGGTGGATAACAGCCCATGTGTACTCATCTTTCATATAGAACGGTTGCAAGCCCAACTTCATAGTCTTTCTGCGGATTGCCTCACAATAGTGGAATACACAATGTACAACGTTGCATGCAGGGAAAGCCAATTCTAAGGCTTTGTACATCCCAGTTTCAAAATCAGTCATAAAACTACTTCCAGCTACAATGTCGGTCATTTCTGTCGCCAAAAATTCAAAAACTTTATCGTATGCGGCACGGGACTTTTTAGTCATCAAACAATAAAAAAACGGAATTAATTTCTCACCAACCATTCCTTGCACTGTCAAAAACTGTGTGAAGGACCCTTTAGTTTTGTCGGCAAATTGAGGGACAACTTTAAATGTTGCATCCGTGTGAAATTCCTTGCATGATTGTAATTCAGAGCATAATTTTCGATTTAAAAATATAGAAGAAATTGAGCTGTCGGATGCTATCAACGTGGTGTCATATATATATGACAGCCTGTCATTTTCGTGTACATGATGCTTCTGGGATTCAAAGAAGGAGTAGAAAGAGCTTAGATCATCGAGTTTGGGGACATCCTTGCGACATGCACGACTCAAAATTGAGGTGAATGATTTGTATAGTCGCTGAAGTGCCACGCATGGATACTTGATACAGAGCTTGTCATACTCTGGTTTCTTCGGTGCTGCTGGGTTCAATCGTCTACAATTCACCACGAGTTCGTATGTAAACAATTTGAGATCAACATCAAATGCACTACTTCCTTGTCAATGATCAGAAGAAAGTGTAAACTCATTACTAATCAAATCAAGGCATCCGCGTCCGCGACAATGTGGAATTATGCACCGCATGTGCATTTTGTTTTCATTAATCTTCTCTAAATAAACTGATTGGCATCATACCACTGAGAAGAATCAATCTTAGAATATCCCGGAAGTTTTGTTATGTGCATTGTTGGCTCGAAATTCGAAATGTTAGTGCTACATTGTGTTGAAAATGTGGCTCGGAAAATGTGAATTTAATTTGAACTGTAAAAATGTGTTATATACACAAACATACTGTAACGTCGGCACCGCTGATTAGGGATCCGTAACGTAACGTGCAAATTAGGGATACGCGGAATAGGCACCGCGGATTAGGGATCCGCGGAATAGGCACCGCGGATTAGGGATCCGCGGAATAGGCACCGCGGATTAGGGATCCGCGGAATAGTAAATTATGTAAGTTTTATTTTAATTTTAAGATCCGCGGATTAGGGATATTTTTTATTTTATTTTTTTAAATTTAATTATTGTGCGCGGATTAGGCACTCCGCGGATTAGGGACCAAAAAATTAATTTTTTTGCATCCGCGGATTAGGGATCCGCGGAATAGGTTAGACCCGAATTAAATTGTCAATTAAATTAAATTTATTTTATTTAATTGGGATCAGTTACTCGATACTTGATTCACTACAGTTTCGATACTCGATACCCATTGATACTAACTATTATGATACCTGGATACTGTTCGACATTAAGTTTACTTAGTATCAAACTTTGATGCTTAAATAGTATCGAATTTCCCGATACATTCGAGATCAAGAATCCCGATACTGACAGCCTTAGTGCCGACTGCTTTGTTTATTCTCTACTTTGCATATAGGTGGCGGTGTATTTTAAAAGCGCTCTCACTAAAGAGAAAAATGCAGTGAAAACAGCAAACGTTTTAACTGAGATTTTAAGGGGCTCGCTCATATTTTCTCTTTGCAATAACTTTTTTTTATAAGTCTGAAAATTATCAAATAAATTGAGTGTACGTAAAACCACTTTTTGAACAGCTCCAGAAAATTTCAGATTTTTTGAAAAATTTTTTGAAAAAAATTTGTATTCAGAACTATTGCCTGTGTCAATTGGCCCATAGGATAGGCTTCTGAGGGTTAAACTCATGACGAGGCATTGTTTTGAAGTTGAAAATTGATCAAACTAACCCTGTTTTACACTACGATACGTCTGAATAATCGTTTCTTACAAAATAATGTGCAATAAACACAATTATGTACTAAAAAAAATAAGGCCAGAAGTAAAAGCTTGAACATTAAATCTTTATTTTATAATCACAACTGCAATTTTAATAAGGTTGTATGGGCCTGTCAAAGATAAATTTTCACAATTTCAATTTAGGTTAAGGTTAGATTAATTTTGAATATCAAATTTTATGATACACAAAATTAAATAAATATGTTTTATATAATCTCAATATACCTGTTGTAAGCCATCTGTTCTACATCTCCATCTTCAGCAAATAATAATTCCTCTTCTGAAGAACCGTGACTATTAAAAAAAAATAAATAAAAAAAAACAAACCAAATTCGTAATATTTATTCGAATAAATACCTGCTGTCTTTATGTTTAGGCAGATGAATTTGACGAAAATCAAAAAAGTATTCAGGTTTGTGTGCTTGTGTCGAACTTTTGGGTTTTTGAAAAGCAGATTGCATGAAAGATTTAGCAAAATGGTATAGGTATTTGGCAAGATCGTTTTCATTGAAGTCGTCTAAATAACTGTCTAGTTTTTTAAGCCCTTCATATTTATCATGTTGTTGGTCTGAAGGTGAAAATTCATTATTTAAATTTAAATTTGTATTGAAACCTCCTCCTGCACTCGTCAGTTGAGCGTTGCCTTTTACTATTTCATCATTGTAGGCTAAAGCGAAAAATATTAATACAAACTAGAATTGGTAAAGATTTTTCCAATTGACTGATCACCTTGCCCTAATATGCCAATTTCAGGTTCAATAGCTCTATATTCCAGACTTCTGCTACTCTGTAAAAAATGAATAAAAATTGTGCACAGACTAAGTAACAAATATATTAATAATTACTATTGGCAACGTGATAATAAAGACAATCAAGAAAACTGAAATCACTATATTTTTTAGCATCCTGGCGACTAGATCTCCTAATGATACCATAGCAAAGAAAATTTGGTTTAGTGTTTTTTGTTTTATAACATATAATGTGAATATCGCATACTAATTAAAAAGGGTAGTTAATTTAAATCCGTAATGCTAAACTTGAATACACACAAATAATCATAAATATTAATTAGCCAATAACTATTGTATAAAGTACCGCAAACCGGGATAACTTTGATTTTAAGGGCAACATTGATCAATTGAATTTTTTTGCCAAAATAGATATTATAACTGAGAATCTAACTCGTAAAAATTATCGATGAGAGCATACGCGCGGATTCGTTGAATTCGAATTTCTGGTCGAATCTTATTGGTCGGCGCGCCTATTGTTTTGCTTATTTAGCACCATGAAAAATATCCGAAAATAAATTTATGTTTTATCCACCTCTGTAACAATAAGCCGTCAGAGCGAGCCACTCCACCCCAATCTCAAAATGGCGATGGCGCAATGCTTCACGGGATTTCACGAGATTCCACGAGATTTCATGAGATTCCGAGAGATTTAGCTAAATTTTACGAGATTTTGCGAACATTTTGCGAGATTTCGCGAGATTTTACAAGATTTTGCAAGATTTTACGAGATTCCGCAAGATTTTGCGAGATTTTACGAGATTTCACAAGATTTCACGAGATTCCGAGAGATTTTACAAAATTTCACAAAATTTTATGAGATTTTGCGAAATTTTGCGAGACTTTACAAGATTTACAAGACTTTGCGAGATTTTACGAGATTTTGCGAGATATTACGAGATTTTGCGAGATTTTACGAGGTTTTGAGAGATTTTAGGAGATTTTGCAAGATTTGATGAGATTTTGCAAGATTTTACGAGATTTTGCGAAATTTTACGAGATTTTGCGAGATTTTACGGAATTCTACGGGATTTATATTTGCTCAGGTATTTTGTTAAAATCCCGTAAAATCTCGCAAAATTTCGTAAAATCTCGTAAAATCTCATGAAATTTTGT
>JH431853.1:46704-74922 GCA_000239455.1 Strigamia maritima | reverse complement strand
AAACCATTCACCATTCCATCTAAATGTGTTATCCTCAAGACAAATGCTAATCAACTCAATAATATCTTCTTTTTTCCATTCGATGGAGTCAATCAGAATGTGACCATTGACTTCATGAGATAAAAGTATGTCAGATAACTCAGTTAAAACTTCCTTTTTATCTACTGTCAAAAACATTGACTCAACATCAAGTATAGTTATAACATCATTGTTATCTAATTCAATACTTTTGGCTGTTTCAACCCACTCTTTAGTAGTTTTAAAAGGACTCATAAGATGGGAGAAAGCTGCGAATAATACGTGCAAGCCACCAACTTAAACCAGCGGTAGTACTTGCACGGGTATTAATAACTGGCCGTACCTTTTCCTCACTGCCCTCTTTATGAATTTTGATGTTGGCATTTAGGACAGAAGTACGTCCAGTTTTTTTAGGAAAAATAGACTGGTAGACATAACTATTGCTACATTGCTATAGGTGCAAATCAAAGTACCTATATGAATGGAAATGTTGGATTAAAAGGAGCAGAATGGATGGTTAGTGCCATTGAGGAACAGAAAAATCTAGATATTTCTGCTAATGTCACTCAAAGAAAGTCCAAACATTCAGTCAGAAGATAAAACCAATTAGATAACATTCTGAAAACGTTTTGGAACATTCCAAAAATGTTCAGTTAACGTTCTAAAAACGTTTTGTAGATGTTCTAAAAAAACGTTTTGTGAACATGTCCATTTATTGAAAATTTCTTATATATATAAAGTTGTGGTTTGTTTGTTAATAAAGCATAGCTGAAGATGTTGCACTGAAGCAACGAAAGGCCTCCTATAATTTATCTGACGTGTCTGTATAATTGTCTTATTTGTTTATATTTATATTTAATTTTAATACAAATGTTATATAATTTACAAAAAGATTTTGTTTTTTAGTTGTTTTAATTATTATTTCTCTCTCAAATATTATTAAACAGTAATTCATCACATACAACCATAAATACACAATAGTTCTAAGCGAGTTCTCCTTAGAAATATATTGAATAGGGACATTAGATTAATTTTGCAACCATTATGGTCATAATTAGACTACTCAATTTTTCATTTTCAAAACTGCAATAAACCTAATCTCTACTTGTCCAAATTTGCAGCCACACAGGTTGCAATGGCAATTTCTTGCACTCATGACCACTAAATAGTCTTATCTCTCGTTAGTATTGGCATTTTATACCTTTTTTACTGCTTTTTCCACTCTATATTCATCTAAAAACAGCATTTTATTTAAAAAAAGTGACCAAACCCAACCCAACAGTCACTTTCCCAAAGTGAACTTACCCTACCCATACAATTCCACAGTCCACATGCTAAAATCAAGTTTTTTAGTGACAGTAGCACCAATAGTAACAATAAGAAAAAATTACATGAAATATAATTCCCCAGGTAAAATAAAACTCCATATTTTCTAGTTTTCAGCTCCGTGCTGCCACGCTTTGACCAACCAATCAAAAATTTAAGTTTGATCTCGTGGGCCCTTAGCCTAACCCATCAAAAGTCTGATCATGACAACAACAAATGGAACCATGGGATTTTTGTCATTTTATCAACCACAGAACTATACTACTTATGTCCGTAATTCATTACCTGATTAAATAATTACCTTAAATTATCATAATCTATTTACATTATCAGAATTATTTTCAGATTTCACATACCTGTTGAATATTTATTAATGGTAATGTTGAATTAACTGATACACTAGCATTAAGTCTTTTAATCACAGAAAAATGACTGCAAAAATATTAATTTTATATTAAAATGTGTTCTGTTATAACAGGTAATTACGAGGGTTTACTTGTGTATAATTTTGTGGGTGGGATTTTTCCCTGCGGAGCCGGACCAGAGTCTTTGCTGTTTTCAGTTTTTGCATTAAAGCCGATGCGTGGTATATCTGAAATTAATTTGAATGTATAATATATAATTATTGATAAGATGTTCTATTGTCACGGGCTGTATTTTGTATTTTGTATACGCGTTCCTGTTGTTTATATCCTATAATAAACCCAAATTCTGTTAACTAATTTAAATACCTTGGTTATCCTGTCCTGGTCTATCCATTTGTATGTCTGGTCAAGGTCAATTATCATGACTAAGTTCTCTTTTTGCTTGTGTTGTGTAATCCCCCTGTGTTATTTTTGTCTTTCATTTGGAATGACCTGTATTTGTGCATATTGAGTGAGTTGACTCATCTACTTCTGCACTCCCATTGGTTCCTCACTTTTGGAAGGCCAATGAGTCTGCAGTATGAGTTTTGATGTTTTCTACTGAACTTTTGGAGTTCACTCTCCTTTCTACTAGCACACAGTTAACAACTAGTAAGACTGGTCCCTTCACCCTTGTTTGGAAGTCATTTCCATCTGAATTTTCATGTGTTTTCAGTTCATCTCTTCTCTAAGTATTCACGCGTATTTTTACGGCTCAACTGGCCTACCTAGCTGGACCTGGTCATGATATCAACTTGTAACGCGTGCATTTTGTTATTTCTAATATCCAGCTCAGCAAAGGTGAACGTTTACTTTGCTTGACTTAATTTAATTAGGGATCCACCATCTTGTTTTCCTGATTAGGCTTCCGCCTTGTTTTGAAGTCTGACTAGGTTCTCTATCCTCTAATTTATTATTCGGACACGTGGTTTTATACGGCGATTCTTTTAACAAGTAAGTAAATATCACCTGAACCATATATTAATTTGTATTGACAGAAGCGAATGCGTTGGTTGCTGACACCTTTAGTCCTATAACCGCTCAGGGCCTCATTCGACCAGAGCTCTCCTGCTTTTCAGGGTATCGCGTCTTTTCAAACGCGTGTATGATTACCCATACTGTGATAGTATAATTATCCATTAATTTAACACCATTTTATACCACTCAAACTTTTTTAAATTTTTTAAAAATATTTTTACGAAAATGTTTAAGTGATAGAAATAAAATATTCCTCGGTTCTGAACATCATTTCCTTTATAAAATGTTTGGGGAAAACTCATAATTAAGAAATCAGTAGTAGCAATAAATTAGATAACTCATTATGTGTGTCATGCCAGGCAACAAAACTGCTCTCATTATTACCCAACAACACATGGCCCGTATTTCATTCAGGATTAACCTTTACTTTATGCTAATTCATGGCATCTTTTTTGGAAAATATTAATCAGCTTTTAGAATTGAACGTACTTTGTTTATTTTTTCAATTTAAAAAAGTGTGTTTTCCGATAATTGTGAGCCTAGATTCATTAAACCATCGTTATTCCATAACAATAAAAAATATTTAAGACTAGCAATCACCCGTCAAAAGTGACGGTTCTTTTTATACATTGAGTATTTAACATTTCTAGCCAATGGAAAACTCAAAATTCTCTAGTACTAATCTTCTTTAATGTAAGTATTTTTTAATTAAATTTAATTTTAATGTTGACAAATAATAATGTTGTCATTGTACTTCAGACATTTGAATTTTAATGACACTGTGCCGATAGTTTGAAATTTTCTCCGCTTGGGCAGCGCTTTAGATAAAGTCATCCACGAATAAAAAAATCTAGTAAAAACGATCATACAGCCAGACACGATAATTATTTTATTTTATTGAATTTAGATTATTATCTTAGTCTAGAAAACAATAAACAAAAGATGTTAACAATTAGGTTTTTAGACATACAATTATTTTGAAAAACCAGCCCTTTGTAATAAACCACCAAACACTTTTGTTATGCTTAGGTAAAATGTAAATCACCAACTCCAAAAACAGAGTAAATCCCTTATATGCAAGATGTACCCATGAAAATTCCACAGCACGGTACTACCGATCAGTCGCCCTTGCAAATGTTTGCTCGTTTCACCATGTTGTCCTGTATCACCACATAACCTGAAGCTCGCTCGCTGCGCATCGCGAGATTAAAAATAATTTGCCTTCTATAATGTACACCACTTAATTTCAAACTAATGTCACCACTGTTAAACTTTTAGCAGCAACTGTAAAACCTATTAGCCACAGGTGCGGAAAATATTCATGTGGCCCACGGGGCTTTTCTGAATTTTCAATTTTTCTTCACATGTGGCCCACCGACAACTTGAAAAGCTAGATATGGCCCAACCTGAATAAAATTTGCCCAGTTTGAAAATAGACCTTTAATGCTCACAGAAAAAAGTCACCATTTTACTCCATTATGTCTCATGGCCAACTCTCATATTTAAAGTAGTAAGAATTTTTTTTTCTTCAAAGTATTGTTACTTCAAAAATATTATTCATACCCACAAAACAAGAACAAGTGGCATTCAGAAAACATTCAGAAAATATTTTTTAGAAATGTGATTCAATATTAGAATGTCATTTTTTATCAGTATTTTTTCAACATTCAAACATATAACCTTAAATGTTAATTTAACATTAAATGAATATTACATATAAACAACCGATAATTCCACTGTTTGATTGTTGTTTCAGAGTTGAATTAACATCTAACGGATGTTGTCTATGAACACAACATTTAACAACTGATCAACGTTCAAAAATGTTGATTCAACATTGGCTTGTTTCATGGGAATGTCGGTTGTTGATATGCAACATTTGTTTTTTTAGTAGTCAGGTTTATTATAACATCTAAACTTTACATGCGTTTATGTTACAGGTAAGAACAGAAGTGAGTAATTAAAAAGAGGATATAGGGGAATACACTAAAAGAAGGAATAACACTAAAAAGGTTATGAAAAACAGATGGGTATCACCTGGTGGATAATATATGCGCTAACAGTCCTCCTATTATTTATTTGGGAAGTATCAATTACAATTTTGCACATATCTCACAAATAAATCATAATTTCTAGGTTATAATATCCAAGCCTATCATTTCAGAACATTTGTTGTGCTTTAGCTTGAATAGTGCCTTCGTTAATATGTCGGTTGTTATCTCGTCTGTGGATATGAATCCAACCTTCATATGACCGTTAGTTTCAACTTTGTGGATGAAGTGCTTCCGAATGTTGATATGTTTGCTGTGTCAATATGCAAGATGGTCTTCAGTCAGCCGAATGGCGCACTTGTTGTCGCAATACATTCGTGTTGGTTTCTCTGTGTTCGGGAGTCTTAATTCTTCAAGAAAGCGTCGCATGTAAAGCAGTTCCTTTGCAGCTTCTGACATATATTCGCTTTCCATCGTTGAGACAGCTACCGAACATTGTTTTCTGGCTTCCCAAGGTGTCGCTCCATTGGCCAGGTTGAAAACGAAAACTCTGTGAGATTTCCAGTTGTTGGGGTCAGTGCCAAGATTGGCATTGCAGAAACCTGTCAATGATGACTTCGTTTTTCTGTAGATGATTCCGACGTTCATGGTTTCTTTTAAGAAACGCAAGACTTTTTTTTGCCACATTCCAATGTTGAATGCCTGGATTTTCACAATATTGGCTCAATGCGTTGACTGTGTATGATAAGTCGAGGCATGTTGAATTTGCCAGATATATGAGCGCTCCAATTAGCTTGCGATAAGGAACCTTCTTCATTTTAAATTTTTCTTTTTTCATTTTTGGGCTTATAGCTTTGGATAAGTAGTGTTACCGTCCATGAGGGTTTTGATTGGTTTGCAATCACTCATTTTGAATCAATCAAGTATGTCCCTTATATATTTTGATTGGTGCAATTTGATCTGGCCGACATCACCAGTGCGTTGAATTTCCATTCTAAGATGAATATCAGTTTATCCATGTCAGTCATTTTAAATTTCGTCATTAATTGAGATTTAATCTGGCTGATTACTGATGAGTCTTTGGAGATAACAATGATGTCGTCAACAGATACTGCTATAATGACTACCTTGTTGTTTATTTCCTTGATAAAAACGCAGAGATCTTCATAACTTCTTTGAAATTTAAGTTCTTCGATGATGCGAGAGCTCAATTTCTTGTTTTTGTCTGTAGAGTGGTCTTAGCAGCTTGCAGACTTTGTCTTCTTTTCCTTTTATGATGAAGGATTTGGGTTGCTTCATATAAACAGTTTCCGATAGCTCTCCTTGAACATAGGCTGTTGTGACGTACATTTGGTGGATTTTCATCTCCTCCTCAACAACATATGCAATTAGAGTTCGGATGGAATTGTGTTGGACCACAAGCACATAAGTTTCAAGTAGTCGATTCCATGGCGTTGCATGAAACTGCAAGCAAACAGACAAGCTTTGTGCCGATTAACAGTACCGTCTAGGTTCATCTTGATAAAAAAACCCAACAAGACAAAATCAGTTTTCGTCCTTTTGGGATGTCCACCAGTTCCCATGTCTTCATTTCTGATAATGCGTCAATTTTCTTCTGTACAGCAATTTTCCATAATTCGCGACCATCTCTCGTCATGGCCTCAGTCCCGGTAGTTGGATCAATTGTCGGCTATTCGCTTGCAATGTTTGCGATTTTGTCCTGTTGATCTGCATTGAGCGTTTCAGTGTTCTCGTGAATTTGGCAATCTGGAGATGTAACTTTCGGTTCTGATATGGCGTATTGCTTTTTCAGTCGACCAGGTAACTAGTTTTGAAAAATTTTGAAAAATTTTGAAAAATCTTGGACGGCCTACGGCCTTGCTTTGGGCTAACGGATTATGCAGCAGAGGTGTTGCGACTGCTGGATCGGCTGAAATGTCTACTGCAGGAAAGTGTTCGGATCAGGAATTGAATTTGGGACTAGGATGTTTGGATTTTGAATTGGATTTAGGACTATGATCATTGCTGTCATCGCAATCGGAATCTGCACAATCGTTAGAATGTTCATCCTCGGGCAATAGAAAATTGAAATCGTCATATGGGAAATTGAAATGTCTGCAGTGTCTCGAAGACTCTCACATCACATGACTTTATAATCTGTCTTGTTTCTTTATCCCATAGTCGATAAGCTTTTTATTCTTCATAGTAGCCAATCAGTTGAAATTCCTTTCCTTTTTCGTCAAATTTTCTTCGTGTTTTCGATGATTTGTTAACTTTCAAACGATCGAGTTGTAGGGGTCCGGGCTCCAAATCCTAGGTTTGCACGACCAAAAAACGTGGAAAACGGCCAAAAACACGTATGCAAAATTTCTTTCCTGCCGAAACTCGACGTCGTCAGGCGGCACGGCACTTTCTCGATCTCCGTCGACCTTCGAACTTAACGGAATGCAACGTACGTCGTCCATAGCTTCTTGGCGGCGCTCGGTCAGCAAATTTCATACACAGGCGCCGTTTATAGCAACACGGTCGCCGCAATAACGTTAAACACAATTATTAAGCAAAGGTAAACGAACTCACATGGGTTTTATTCCAATAAAAAGCCAGCATGCCATCTTGGCATGCATGCCACCATCTTGGCGCACTTGGAAGCAAGTGATCACCTGATTTGGTGATCACAAAAACCTGATTGACAACAGGTAATGTCACATGGAGCAGCCATCTGTTGTCAATTACTAATAATTGACTCAGAGTCGTCTGCTACATCTAAATAAATGCAGACAACACCTGACAAATACAAATAACTCTTTTATAAAGTGAATACATTATCAAATCAGTTATTAAAGACTCTAATCGATATAAATAGACACAATTTGATAATAAAACGTCAGTCAGTATTATAAAGACATATCTCGGTATTTCACGTCACATTCTGTTTCATCCATCCCTAACAATCCGGATTAACGCACAACAACATTGTAACTCTCTGAAGTCATACAAAAACCCTCTAGCTCAACTTCACCTTGCAGTAATCTGCCACAACACACAGCAATAGATGTCCCCGACATTAACACCCCTCAAAAATAGCAGGTACCACACTTTGTCACAAATATAATCCATTGGACCAATAAATGTATTATAATCATTAAATACTCACTGTAATTAATATAACCCACAATTAGAGATTACACAAGCGCACAAAGACACTCTGGATCTCAAACATGTGTTAGCTAACACGCGCATACACTAACACAAGTAAAATAAAATTTAGGTTACGCAACCAGTAAAGCTGGGTAAAAATGGATCCAGCATGGCCTTATGAAGGTTAAGTGCGAAAACTTTACTTTTGATCGTACATAAATAACGAAGGTTCGGCTTCTCATTCTTCATCAGTTCAAGTAGAGTTACTCCGTCGACTGCCTTGGTTGGGCATCGGTTCCTGATGTAAGCTGCGGTTTGAATTAATTCTGCCCAAAAAAATTTTTGAAATCTTGATTCAAGCTTGAAACTTCTTCAGGTGACTGACATGAGGTTCCCGCTTAATTTTGGAGCAAAACAAACATTTGATAATCATATTGATGGTTTGCCATCAAGTTTGATTTTGATGGTCCTATTCCATGTGATTTTTTTCCAATGATTTTTCCTGACGCAATCGGAATTTCTCCAGTTTTCGTTGTGTCGATGTTGATAAATGAATCCCGCATCCGGCATATGTGGGATGACGCACCACTGTTGATGCACCAGTCAGTGTCAGCAGAAATATTTTCCAGTGCTGCTAAGGCAACATCTTGGGCGAACTTAGTGTTTTCAGTTCGTTTTTAAAACGACAGACATCATCGATGTAGCCAAATTTCTTGCAAAATGTGCAGGTTTTCTTTGAATTTGCACTGTTTCTTTTCACTGTGTTTAGGTCGCCGATTGTTGTTTGGTGTTGACTTGTCGCCTGACTTGGTGTAGAGAGCCTGACTATTATCAAGGATTGGATTGGATTTGATTTTAATATTTCAGTCTCTTCCTCCAAAAGCTTGGTTTTTGCAAAAGTCAGCATTTCATCACGTAAGTTCATTGTCGACTTGAAATGTTTATATTCATCTGGCAGTGTGTCAAGCAACAGTGTCACAATCAAATCTTCATCAATGGCGGTGATCACTTTTTGTAATTCCATGTAAGCGGATAAAAATTCTGCCAAGTGTGCGGACATTGATGTGGTTGGTGATTTCCTTGAATTGACCAGTTGTCGGGACAGCATTAATTTACGTGCGGGACCGGAAGGTTCATGCGTATCTTTTAGAGCTTCCCAAATATCAGCAAACGTTGTACAGTTTGCCAAATGATGTTTTTGATCGTCACCAATCCGTACTCGAATCTGGGCAGATTTTTAGAATTTTATTTTTGTTGATCCACGTTTTCAGCAGTGTATCATCTGCCCCTTCAGCGATTACAGGTTTGGCGGTGGTTCCATCGACGTACTGCCATAGTTCAGCACATATCAGCAAGACATATTTCGTAATTATTCTCGCACAATTTCGTTATTTTCATGGTTGTCATGGTATCAGTTGTCATCGATTATTAAATTTGTTCGATTTGTCGTCGGCGGTTGCGCGGTTTGTTACGTTTCCACGTGGTCGTCGTAGCGATTGAAAATGTTTGGAACGTTTGATAGACGATTTACCAGATTTTTGGAGTATAAACTCGGAAATACAGGTTGTTACTTCAGTTCTAATACGTTTTTGTTACTGCATGCGTAGGCCCATAACCTTTTAGTAGTTAGATTTATTATAACATCTAAACTTTACATGCGTTCATGTTACAGGTAAGAACGGAAGTGAGTAATTAAAAAAAGGGTATAGGGGAACACACTAAAAGAAGGGATAACACTAAAAGGATTATGAAAAACATGTATCACCTGGTGGATATATATCCCCTAACATGTTTAATGTTAAATCAACATTTTGCTGTTTGAATGTTGAAAAAATGTTGATAAAAAATAACATTCTAATATTGAATCAACATTTCGGTTTTTTCTGAATGTTGCTTAGATATTTTCTTGTTTCGTGGGTATCTATATAGATATGACATTACATTGAGTAAATATTAATCAGTCTTCAGTTCTATACACTGCTTAATATCAATAAGCGTTATCGGCTTTGTCCCAAGGGAACAATTTTCCATGTCATCTCTGAAAATAAACAATATGGGCGTCAATAAGTATGGCCACTTGTTCCCATCAACTCACGTTTGTCCCTGATGGGTCGCTTCCATCGTTGGCACTGCACGCTCAAACATTATGTCGAGAGCTCTGGCTGCGCCTCTCAGCTGGAGGGTTAGGCCTCTTCACAATATCCATCAAAGCCCAAGTCCCCGTTTGCCAACTGCCTCTGTTCAAAGAGAAAAGCCAAAGACCTGACTCATTGATCCGAGGCCTGTTGCAGAAGAAAAGATAGAAGCGCTCAGTCCTAATTCATCCACTAGGTACCAAAGTGTATAGAACTAAAAATGAATGTCTGCTTTTTATTCAGCACATTTGCTCAAGAGGTTGAATTTTACTGTATCAAATCTATAACTGAATCAAAAGCACAAGACAACAAAATTGTCAATTTAATTGGTAGAACGTTGTGCAGAGCTAACGAGAATGGCCAACAATTGTGTGACAGCTTTAGAAATGTTGTAACATCTCGCTTGTCATTTCAGCTTTAATGGGTTCTTCTATTCTATGCTGCAATTAAAATCAATAGAAGAAAAATGAACTCAATCTTTATCCTCCAATTCTGCCTGATCTCCTCCAGCTGTAATCTTATTCAATCTCAAGTACTTTATTCCCATCTACCGGGTTGCCTAATTCCCTACATATTGTACAAATGTCATCTGTTTTTTCTTCTATCTAAACCTCAAAATGTAGTTAACAATGAGTTTTGACTCCTCTTCAAAATTGAACATTTGGTAAAAGGAATCCTTACAAAACTTGTTTTAATCAATTCAGTCTATAAGAAAAAAGTACTAATAATGTTAAGAAATAAAAACTCGTTTTGAATTGCACTGATGTCTTTGATAAAAATTGAATTCTTTTGTCAAGACAACTTATGATTGCAGATTATGGCAGTGTGAACAATTGTTCTCTTAAACATGGTCGTGATTCTAAAAGCAGAATGCCAGCTGTCTAGGGTATTAAGTCTGGCATAAAGGATCCAACCGTGTAATACAGTAAAACTTTCGCAGTGCCCGAATTGGAAAATTTTAAGAACTGAACCGGAACGTAAATCCAAAAGTGTAAAATTTTCATTAGACATAAAATTTTAACTGCTAAAAATGTGTACTGCCTAATGCTAGATTCCCACTTGGCAGAAACTCAGACAGAAAATTTTCTGCTGCAGAAAATTTTGAGTGCAGAAAAGAATGTTTTTCTCACCTATGGACTGAAAAGTGGGCAAAAAAGTGTAGAAAAGTAGAATTTAAAAATGGATGCCAGCTAAGGAAGGCAATTTGTAAACACTGCTGCTTTCTACACTCAAAATTTTCTGCCAAGTGGGAATCAAGCATTATGCTATATAACAAATAGAGCTAAATTTTAGACATCAACTGTCTTTGAAAAGATTTAGAGCCAAAATCAAACCAATAATTTAGCCTCTTCCTAAACTTTCGTAGACAAATTGTTAGAACACAGTTTTGTTATACTATGTTATATGCTAATCTGTTATATTTTTGTAAAGTTCTTTCTTGTTGCATTTTATTGTATTATTCAGTAAATGATTAAAGTTTACTCTGTGCTGTGGTCTCTCGCTCTTGGCTCACAACAAAACAGAGCGATGGAGTGCTCCAATTTCAAATTCCAGTTCACTTTCCACATGTCCCAGCCTAACACCTGTGGCGGGCTGACCTCAACTTACTAAGCAAAGTGGACTGGTAATTAAAATTAGAGCACTCCACTTCCTGTCTAGGGCTGATGTTACTTTTACAAGCGAGTTCAGCTCGCAATAATAGTCATTTTAGTAAAATTATTAGTCCATTAAAAGAATTAAAAACATCTCCCTATAATATTCTCTTCAAACAACTTTAAAGTTATTGATATTCGTAGATTTCCTCTCATCCATTGTGAGCTCTCGAAAAATTTTTAGCCGAAGAAAGATTAAGAATGACCTCCGCAAACCGTATCGTTGATAAGCATTTGAAACCCCGTAACCTCAAACTATAAACCTCAAAAAAGAAAAAAAGAAGAAATAAAGAAAAAAAGAAAAGATGACTATGTCAACACTGATAACGAGCAAAGTTGGTTGCATGTCCTACAAGAATATTTATGAG
The DNA here is from genome assembly GCA_000239455.1 of Strigamia maritima. NCBI lineage: Eukaryota > Metazoa > Arthropoda > Chilopoda > Geophilomorpha > Linotaeniidae > Strigamia > Strigamia maritima. The sequence continues at coordinate 62,912 of JH431853.1, read as the reverse complement.
ACGACAAGAGATTGGTCTTTGTATGTAATGATATCTCCACTTCTTCTTATCATCAATATTCCTTCCCTTCTGCTGTTTACTATTTTAAGCCGCAGGCTTACGTCTGTCTTTTGTCAAGACCCACATTAGCAAACATTGTGGTCGTATTTCAAGAAATAAAGGAGCTTTTTATAACAAAGAAGCTGAATTCTTTCAGATATTATTTAACTAATAAATCACAGTATTCTTTCAGAAGTTTGCAATATTGCAGAAATGAAAAAATGTGCATTTTGAATTATTGAAAATAAACAAGAAAAACAATAAGAGTAGGTCCTTTTTATAATTTAAAACTGAAATAAAAAGAACCTACTCTTATTGTTTTTCATTATAGCACATGTTTACTGAACGAACCGCCTACTTTATCCAGAAAAAAAAACTGGCTGTCTGTAATTAGAAAATATGATAAATTCAATCGTCAGAGAATAATCCTTATCCTTAAAGTCACTTATCCTATCCTCCTTAAATGCCTTGTAGAAGACACAAAGACACCTAAAACTTACTTTTGTAACTTATTAAAGTACTACTAGTACATCCACTACACAATAAGCATGCACAGATTGGCAGTAATTTTGTATTGTTAAAAATAAAAATTTCATGCCCTGCCATCTGGAGTCAAATAAGTCCCACTCGGCCTATACTTTTTTTAGAAATTGAACCGTCAAAATGGGTTTTAATGGAGTAAATTATTAGTAACTGCACTTAAACTATGAAAAACCCGTTACTTAGAAAATGTTCATAAAAACATCCTTCAATGTGTATCACTTTAAACTTAAGGATTTACGACATGATGCTCTCGTGGCTGTTTCCTTGTTGTCAGCCATTTTTATTTTGGTAACCTGCTGTGACGAAACAAATCTCGTGTATTGTCGAATCGGCTTCGCTTTTCTCTCGCGTTTTTTCTGAAGCTCATTTTGTTGATATCGTAAGTAAATTTAGACATAACAAATTTTTTCAAATTTTTGTAGATTACTTTTAGGGGTTTTAAATGATGCTTGATCCAATGGACTAATAAAAACTGTGATGTCATAAACAGTGTTTGAAAGTGTTTACGAGTGTATGTTTTCAATGGCAAAACTCAATAATCATTCTTATTATTATTATGTAATATATAAAAATGAATGATATGTCTGATATGTCTAGTTGTCCTTTGTGGATATACACATTTTTCGGATTGGAGCAACCACATTCATTAATAGGCACACCGTTCCGTATGCTAATAGCGAGAGGCGGGTTTTGGAAGGAATCTCAGCTTGGAGTCAGGGGGTTTCCATTGCATCAAGTGGTTTTCAACAATTGCGGCACGGCTAATTCGGCACACATACAGCGCTGATCGTTTGGTGTATTTGTAACGTCACAAATCCTGCAGTTTAATACTTTGGCACTTAAATTGCACTCAAAAAGCTGCCCAAAAAAAAAAAAACATCTTTTCACACACAAGGCCAACCAACAGTTTCTTAACTCTGGAAAACACCGGGTAACCCCGCTAGTTATTATTTATTTCATTGAAACATTCAAGAACAAATACATTAGAAGTGGGCATAAAAATTACAAAATCATCTACGCACTAAAGATGAAAGTGTACAATTAAACTTAAACCCCTTATTACATTCAGCTACTACTACTACTATACTACTATCATTAAGACTTCCGGCTGTTAAGCCATCATCAGTAAATGGAATAAAAACATAGCGTTTGCTATAGGAATGTTTGATTCCAGGTACTATACCTGGAAAAAGTACTGACATCACTGCTGCATTTTTTTCATTGTTTTGAATTATTAAAAAATAAGCAATAAAAAAACAATGGGAGTTGTTGCCTTTCATCCAAATTTTTAATTATAGCACATTTTTAGTGAACGTTGGAAATGATATTCATCTCTTATCATCAAAAATTCACAGATAGACTGTTGATGTTGCAGTGATGCCATTATTCTCCCTCGATGACTGTAATCATGGCTCGTCATTTCGACTCGAGATTCTAGTCACAACTGCCAAATATTGCCAGTGACGGGTACTTAAAACGAGCCATTTGATCGTGTCTTCATCTGCATAAGTATTCACTCGGTGCTAACTTGTAATTAACCCAGGTGTCAAGCGGATATCAAACTGATTAATAATTCATCAACGCATCAATAATTTGCTCGGAATCAGAAACTCGTGCGTGTATACTCAAAAACATGTTACACTCGTCGTTTTGAATTACTCAATGTTGAACCACCGATTTGATGTTGGTAATTTCAAGACGATAAAAAAGTTTTAATATTTTACTATTAACAAAGGAAAATGGTGATAATGGACAAAGTGATAACTGAGAATGTTGGTTGCAGCAATGATGCATGCTACAGAAAAGATCCCAAAGATACCGAAGTTTTCGGTATCGGATATCACCAAACATCTTTAGAATCTTTAAATCTTCACTGCAGGTTAAGGTATTATGGCGTTTCCAAGCAAAAATAGAAAATGGCGCTACGATCAATTAAATTTGCATACATAATGTATTTTTAGCAAATCATACGTAAAAAAATAAAATTTTATTTTAAAAAATTTAAATTCAAATAAAAGAAAAACAATAATTGCAGATAAGAAAAAAATAGGTAAAAAAATTAATTTCAGATGAAAATTTTTGTTTTAGTTTTTAAATAATTAATTTTTAAGTAAAAAATAAAAAAACAAAATCATAAAAAAAAATGATTTTTATGTAGAAATTAGTGAGATTGTCATTTTTCTACAACTCTTAGTTTATTTTTCCTATTAGTTTCAAAAAGCAATTGCAAGATTGTTCTTCTTTCCCTGCTTTAGGACAAAAAAAAAACAACAAAAACTACCAAAGTGCTGCTGTTATTCTATTTTCCTTCCCACTAATAATAACATCTAACTCCTCAACCAAGTAATTAAAAAGTTTCCATTTAATTTATTAGTCAATACCTGTCATTTTCCATTGTTTATACAGTACAACTGTACACAAAGTTAAATATTAACACCTTAAAATTATTCAATGTATGTTAATGATTAATCAATTTGAATACCGAGCTTTTAGCTTATCGGTGTTAATGTCAAATGTAACTGCACGTTAAACCCGAGCAGTGCCTGCTGGCCCACCTCACTCCCGCCTGGTTCGCATCACATACGACGGATTTCCTGTTGGTTGCTCAATGACAATAGTTCGGGCTTGAGACCAGGGTTACAAATGAAATGAAAGGATCTATCTGCAGCTCCCTTGTGGACATCAAAGCCGTGCCAAGAGAGGAAACGGAAACGAAGCCAACACACTTCTCCTGCAGGAGACTTCCCTTTTCATTTTGTTTTCGCATATTGCGCCGAATACAACATTCTTTAGTTCTCCTTCGCCAAACCTAAGCTAAATTTTAACCCTCATAAATTATTGTGTCTGGATGTATTAGTTCTAAGTTTTCATGCTAAGCCTAATGTCAGTTCTATGATATAAGCTTTATATCATATTTGAAATATTAAGTCTTGGGTTCAAATAAAAACCCTCGATATAGCTATAACTATAATAGAAAAGTTGAAAACTATAAAGGTTAGCTCACATTGATATTCACACCACTACGTAACGTAACGCACCCAGGTAACACGCAAATATTGCTGGAATGTTCCGAATGTCACCTGAATGTTGATAATGTTTACGGTATTTTCCGCAACATTTTTGCAACGCTGCTAATGTGTAAAGAATGTTGACATTTTTCAATGGGTGTATCAAACAACTACAGCAGAAAATTTTTAACCGTTGGATATAGGAAAAAAATGTCAGTTGTAATGCTGGATTCTCGCTTGCGGTAAAATCGCGTGATATTTATTGCATTTTGCAGTTTTTTAAAACTTATTTTTGCCTCAAAATTGCAATATTTTTAAAATTGAAAATTTTTCTAGGTTCCCACATGCAGCAAAAACACGGAAAAATACAGAAAAACACAGAAAAACACAGAAAAACACAGAAAAACACAGAAAAACACAGAAAAACACAGAAAAACACAGAAAAACACAGAAAAACACAGAAAAACACAGAAAAACACAGAAAAACACAGAAAAACACAGAAAAACACAGAAAAACACAGAAAAACACAAAAAATTTTAATTTTAAAAAAAGAGGAATTTTGATGTCAGTTTTCCGCGGAATTCGCGGAATAAAGCGGAAAAATCCAAGTAAGAACTCAGCTTTAGGCATCATTTGTTTAGTCTAACTTACAAAAAACTTGATAGATCAAAACAATTAAACAGTTATCATACAAGTATAGGTACAAGAAAAAAAACACAAACAATTGCACAACTTTTGGCTTTGTGTGTTGCAAAATTTCATTGTGGTAATGAAAGAGTGTATACCGAAAACAACAGTTTCTGTTAAACTATTTATAACATAAAACTGATAATAATTATAAGACAAAAGTATATTCTGCAAATTCTAGTGTCGGTATTCAAATTTTATTACATTCTTATATTTCCAATTATTTTACGACATATTTAATCAAAAAAACATAACTTGTGTTTACACTCTATAACTTGTTTACAATTTTCCCACATTTAAATCTATCATCATTCCTCAATAACTCTTAAACAAACACACAAACTTAAAATAAATATCCCACTAAATCAAACCCCCAACTGCACTTAACCCTGATCACAATCAGGTGGTAAATATCCCACAACAAATTTCAAAACAAAAAAAATTGAACACAAATCACAAACAACATAAAATAAAATTGCCATAAATCATTGCCAAAACATTGACCATCGCAGCATTGCCCGCTGTTCCCATAACAATTTTTGACCACGTTCCGCTAAGATTGCAATATAGCCATGGAAAATGAGTGGTTGGTGCCTCGGCCATGTTTCCCTGCCCAGGCTATGACCGTCACAGCGTGACCATTGATTGTCCAGTCCACTTTGTTTACAGGAAGCCATGACTGGCTTGGCAGAGACATATGGACGCCTGTTGACTCAACTGGCAACCCTATAACTTGGATCCATGAAGAGAGAAGGCAAAGGGCATACAGCGGGGACCCTCTATCTGTCAGGATTAGAACGCCAACTGAGCAGAGTTCTCTTTTATCATGTGTTTGTTATAAGAATCGACTTATTTCACGTTAGAAACCTTAGCAAAAGAAATATTTTTGCAGAAATATTTTTATTATAGAGAATCTAACTCGTAAAAACTATCGACGAAAGCGTACGCGCGGATTCGTTGAATTCAAATTTCTGGTCAAATCTCATTGGTCGGCGCGCCTATTGTTTTGATTATTTAGCACCATGAAAAATATCCAAAAATAAATTTGTTTTATCCACTTCTGTAACAATCAGCCGTCAGAGCGAGTCACTCCACGCCAATCCCAAAATAGCGATGGCGCAATGTTTCACGGGATTTCATGGGATTCCACGAGATTCTGAGAGATTCCGCGAGATTTTACAATATTCCGCGAGATTTCACGATATTCCGCGAGATTTCACGAGATTCCGCGAGATTTCACGATATTCCGCGAGATTTCACAAGATTCCGCGAGATTTCACGAGATTCCGCGATATTTTACGAGATTTTACTAGATTTAGCAAGATTTCATGGGATTTTATGGGATTTCACGAAAATCCGCAAAATTTTACGGGATTCCACAAGATTTCACGAAATTTTACAAGATTTTGCAAGATTTCGCGAAATTTCACGGAATTCTATTTAATTCGCTCAAATATTTCGTTAAAATCCCGTAAATCCCGTAAAATCCAGTGAAATCTTGTGGAATCCTGTAAAATTTCGCAGAATCTCGTGGAATCCCATAAAATCCCGTAAAATCTCGTGGAATCTCGCAAAATCTCGTGAAATTCTTTGATATAGATATATATATATGATATATAGATATAGATCTGTTGTAGTTTTTCTCGTTAGATTCTCTTCCCGAATACCACTCGCACTAGTGATTGTCAAAACAGCTTGCAACCATTCATTTTTTTACTCATTGGTAAAACCACTTGTGCATCTAAAAATTGCGACCAGAATAAACCACCTGCCCTGCGGGCACTCGTGATTTATTCAGGTCGCAATTTTTGATGCACTCGTGATTTCTACCGAGTAAAAAATTCATTGTTACAAGCTTATTTCGACAATCACACTAGCGCTTGTGGTATTACAACTGAGAAATCATACGAGTAGAATTTTTTGCAAGCAGGACACTCGTGATCTTACCTCGCAAGAAAACTCGTGCTTTAATTTAAAAAATTTAAAATAAAAAATTGTTGCAAAAAAAATTGCTCCTGACATCTCCAGGTAAAGCTTCTCTGCATTTCAGCTGAAATCTCTTGTCTCCTCTCTGGCATTACAATAGTCCCTCGGAAAGAACAGCATGCCGGATAACAGTCTGACCAGGGTGCCTGTATTACAGCACTGACTAGAATTTTTTCGAAAAAATGACCAGTTGTTTACTTGTCAAAAACTGGTCAAATTCGCCTTTACCGGCATCCGTTGTTTCTTAGGGAATACGATACGACTTCACAATGGAGTATCCAGGGGAAGCGCTGATAACCTCCAACCCCCACCCCTATTTTTGTTAGATTAATGTAGGTTAAGTTGCGTTATCCATGATAAAATTATTCAGCGGCTACTTTCGAAAATCCTAGATATGCATTTGATGGTTCACAAGGGGGACTGAAAAAGAACCGACATTTTTGACGCTAGTTCCATATCCATATAATAATTTAATAAAGTCCTGTAGATCAGAAACGCTCTAAATTCTCCCCTACCAGGAACTCTGGCCGTTGATCACATTAGTAGTCCTCGACCGCCAACAAGAAGTTATTGCTAGTCTCTAGTCCAAAACCACCGAGATAGAGTACAAGTTGTTGCTTTTATATATTGACTGCGGATCCTCAGTTATGCTATCATCAGCATATCCGGTAAGATATTAACCCTCAGACGCCTAACATTTTGGGTCAATGTAAAAACCTATTAGAGGTGTCAATTGACATGTTTTATATACTCCATGTTGAAGCGCTTTAGTGCTGTTACCATGGTTACCGTGGTTTTACCAACTGACGCTAGGTGTCACCGATTGTAAAAATCGAGACACTCGGTCAAAATGTGATCATTTGAACAGCATGCAAGGTGTTTAATTATTTATTTATAATAATTGTGTATATTAACTTAATTTTAATTCCAATTAGTGCAATTAATTTCAATTGATATGAAATGTGAACTGAACATGTGCCGACTGCTTTGTTTATTCTCTACTTTGCATATAGGTAGCGTTGTATTTTAAAAGCGCTCTCACTAAAGAGAAAAAAGGCAGTGAAAACAGCAAACGTTTTAAGCTGAGATTTTAAGGGGCTCATATTTTCTCTTTACAATAACTTTTTTTTTATAAGTCTGAAAATTACCAAATAAATTGAGTGTATGTAAAACAACTTTTTGAACAGCTCCAGAAAATTTCAGATTTTTTAAAAAATTTTTTGAAAAAAATTTGTATTCAGAACTATTGCCTGTGTCAATTGACCCATAGGATAGGCTTCTGAGGGTTAAGAAGAAATTGTAACAGCGATTTTGCTAATGGATTTAGTAGATGTTGGCACAAGTCAGGCTCAGACATCCGCAATTCAGTGTTGATCTTAGGTCAAATAGGTATGAAAAAGCTTGAACACAGCATAGTGCAAAGTCAATAAAGTTCAAATGAAAAACTTAATAATGAAGGGCACAACCTAGTGTTGGAATTATAGTGTCTCGTAATAAACTGCAGCAAAGCCCACCTGTCTGCGGCCTGTCTCTAAACTCTATCCAACAATTCGTGCACGAAACTGAAAAGTGAACTTCGTTGCATTGTACTGAAAGTATATATTGTGGTATCTTATTTTAATCCTCTAGTCAAGCTGAGTCGAAAAATCATAGCCAAAAAATGTGCAACAATACAAAAACCCAAACGTAAATAATTTTTTTAAATATTTTACAAGCGTTTTCGTTTGTTAACAATGGCATGCACATTTTTGGACTACAAAACAATGACTTTTCGACTCAACTCAACTAGAGGATTAAAATAAGATACCACAATATATACCTTCAGTACAATGCATAACCAGCATAGGTCATTAACCAATGGGAGTTTCGTGCACAAATTGATAAATAGAGTTTAATAGCATTCAGAACTTTTTGATTGCAATAGTAAAGAATTGGTTGATTAATACTTGCATTCATCATAAATCAAAACAAATCTTTGAATTATACATAACATTTTTACAGAAACAGCAAAAACTAGAACTGTAAAGGCACTTTAAAGACGTTCGCTATCGGAAAGTCGTTCAGAACTTCTTTTGTTACATAATAGCCACCTAGGTTGTAATATTTCAGTCAATTTTCTGTAAGTGACCATGAATAAGTGTTTATTTTTGAACCTGGGTCTGAACTATGAAGTTTAACTTTGACCATCAACCATTTCTTCCATTAGAATTCCCAGTCAGACCGGTTAAAAATCAAACCCTCCTTATCATCAAATAAAATAAAAAAATCTTCTTTGCTCTTCTCACCACTCTCTTTTTAATGGTATATTTTTCTTCCTTCATTTCTTCGACAACATTATCTTGTCCCCTAAGTTTATGATTTATGAAGACTACAAGAAGACTTATATTTTTCAATTTAAATTTCAAATATTTTTAAGTAACCTCCGTTGGCTGGTGCAAGATAAAGTGTTGTTTATGATCACCTTCAAACTTCATTTATAATTCCCAACTTTAAACCTTTCATAGAAGCATCATAACTTGTTGATGTTTTTATAGCTATTCCTACTGCCTTTCTTCTTGATCCTCTTTTCTTACAACTTGCACCCATCTTTATTCTTGCTCCCATCTCTTTAACCATTAAATTTATTTATCCTACTCCTCTCTTCATCTTTCCTCCACTCGAGGCATGCAAAGGAAGTCGTAAGTTCCTTTATAGATCCATCTAGGCCTGGTCTAGTGTAGCCAAATGTGTCACATTTTAATCTATGACAAGTAGCTACATTTTACTGTTGCTTTTATGCGCCCCAAACTTGCACAATAAACAGGGCAAAACTGGGAACCAACGTACACTGTGGAATGTCGAATCGAAGAAAAGTACTGCACAAAATGCCACCCGTCTGCCGACCAAATTACATTCAATAAAAGAGAGCCAATGTCTGTGCCACCTTAGAAATCAAATGTTGGAAACGCTATATGATGTTTGGAATTTGGGTGTGTCTCACAAACTCGGTAATCAAAGAAATGCCCATTGTGCAAAGACTTTCCTATGAGATGCGCACACAACTTTATTTCTATATAAAGTAAGAAAAAAATGAAAAAAACATCTTTTGTGTCTGATTTTTCCGTCAAATTTTTCCATTTTTTTTATTTCTAAATCTAATGTTAGACTTTCACTTAGAATTCAGTTAAGCATGAAATGGAGACACCTGCAACTGCAACAAAAAGAAATAAATTATATACTTCCAGCAGTTGATCTTATCAGAATCAGAAAAATTGCATCTAGTAAAGATAAATGAGTCCTTAATCCTCATAGTGTTGTCTCCACTTACCAAAAAAGTAACTCAATACCGTTATCGTTAGCAAACACAATTAGTAACTCATTATGGTTAGTTCACATTGGTGTTCATACTACTACGAAATGTAACGCAAGATGGCTGCGCAATGCATATTGGATTTAAAATCACAGATCACATAGACGTAAACTTATCTTTGATGATCTCAGCATCTGCTTGTGCCACTAGCAAGTCATTGCTGACCCAACCTCGTCTGGACACGCCCTTTTAATGTCCCCGGTGTTTGTTTCTTCTGACTTTGACTCCTAAGAACTTCTGACAAATAACAGTGGTGGAGTTGGAATAAATCGCACTGTAATAATGCCACTCTTTATTCAAGGAATAATTCAGATTTTATCATTGATTAGAAGATGCTGTTTTAGTCTTGTGGAGGAGCTCAGACGCCATTCTTCTGTGATGAGTTAGTGTCATCTTAAGTAAAAAATAAATTTCAAAAGTCAGATGCATCAAACCTCTATGAACATAAAAATCAGCCGTCACCTGTCAAGTAATAGACAAATGCCTGATGACAAGTGTCTTCCTCTTATTCTTGCTGCCAAATTCAAACTGTGCATACATATATCGTAAGAGCAAAAAGAAGCTTTTCGCATGAAAAAGTAGCTTATTCACTATTATTAAAATTCATTATTCAAAAAAAATAAACTAAAGTGTAAATAGTAAAGTTATGTCTGTAATAAATCCTATTTTGATATAAATTGCCTAATAAAGTCTTGGATCAATATAAAGTAGAACATTCCTAAAAAATTTACATTCATGTGTAGAAGTCTTGAAGATGTACTAAAGGTAGGAAAATATTCTGAGCGTATACTACAGATATCCTGAGGACATGGTTATGGATATCCTGAGGATATGTCATGGAAATCCTGAGAATATGTCATGGAAATCCTTAGGATATGTCATGGAAATCCTGAGGATATGTCATGGATATCCTGAGGATATGTCATGGATATCCTGAGGATATGTCATGGATATCCTGAGGATATGTCATGGATATCCTGAGGATATGTCATGGATATCCTGAGGATATGTCATGGATATCCTGAGGATATGTCGTAGATATAAAAATATCACAAATTAACAGAAACTCCATTTAAACTTCGAACAAAATGTTTGTTCAGACAAGTACTTTTTCTATGCTCTAATTACAAACAATCATTTTTTATTAGAAAAAAGACTGGCAGCATTGCTTCATTTTTTACACTGTAGATGCATACATTTCTCATTAGTCGGAAAATGCCTTATTGGACACTTTATTTTTATGTAAATTCAAAATGACATTTTTTAGTTCTTTTTTTTCTTTTTTGTACCGTATTCCCTTGGAAAAACTGACATGTCGGATAATGGAGAATCTGACCAGAGTGTCGAATAATTCAAATTATCCGACATTTTATTCATTTGATTATTAATTGACCAGTTGTGTACTTATCAAACACGGGTCAGACTCGTAATTATCGACATGCCATTGTTTCCGAGAGAATACAGTATATTTCTTTGTTTTTCATCAACTTTGAATTAATATTTTCCTTCTAACTTCCATTTTACAGTTGTCAAACAAGTGTACGAAGTGCAAGTATACGACGACTATGTGATCCAAGGAAACACAGCGGTGCTCAAATGCCATATTCCAAGTTTTGTAGTGGATTATGTGGTGGTAACATCCTGGGTTCGAGACATGGCTTTCAACATCCACACCACAGTTGAAACAGGTAGATAATAAGAGATGTTGTACTTAGAGCATTTATGGAATTAAACCCGTATCGAGAATTGCACTTTCTCATTTCTTATCCAATCTTGGGTGTGGCTACAATCCCCTATTGATTTTGGGGTAACACACTTTTCATCTGATAAAAGTTTGTCGTTAGCTGCACTTTAATGAATTTTTCATTCATCAAAGCCGTGAACGAGTCACCGAACCCAAACTTTACCTTTACCCATATTAGAAATAATTTCTTTTTTGCATTGCAGGGGGTCAGTATATGATGATGCCGACAGGTGAGTTACATATACGAGATGTAACAATAACGGAAAGCTATAAAAATTACCGGTGTAAAACAACTCATCGCTTGACCGGGGAAACCAAACTGAGCAGCACATTTGGAAAACTTATCGTCACAGGTACTTTAATTTTGATAAAAATTAATTTTATGATTTTTTTTTTAAAAAAAAAAAAATTATTTTTGTAATTTTTTTGTAACTTTTTAATTGTTTTAAATGGTTTTTATATTTTTTTTATGAAAAAAATTTTTAATGTGTTTTTAAACGAGAGTTTTATTGAAGTTTTTAATGATTATCACGTTCCTCCTCTTGATGGCCGCCTACAGGGATTCCGATAGCTATATAGGATACTGTTCAGTTATTTCCCATCTTGTCGAGCACCATCTCGCAGTCATTTAAGAAGAGGAGCACGTTTTAATAGTTCTAAATTGTTTTAATAACGTTATTCGAATGTACTAATTTTTATTAATTGTCTAATAATTTTAAATATTTTTTTTTGTATTTTTTTTACTTTAGTCAATAATTTTAGACAAAAGATTTTTCCCTTTTCTGTCTATTTCACCGTAGAAAAAAATAATAGGAAATTAGTAAAAATTAATAGAAAATTAGCAAAAATCCATAAAAATTTAGCAAAAATCCATAAAAATTTAGCAAAAATCCATAAAAATTTAGCAAAAATCCATAAAAATTTAGCGAAAATCCATAAAAATTAATGAAAGTACATTGAAAATTAGAATAAATCATTGAAAAAAATACTGCAATTAAAATTTAATTTCGGCGCTGCTATTTTCCAGTCAGTACCTACAAATAGCAACGGCGTTAGTTTTAATTATTTTTTTCACCGTTTGCAATGATTTATTCTAATTTTCATTGTATTTTAATTAATTTTTATTGATTTTCGCTAAAATTATAAGTGATGTTTCCTAATTTCCTATTAATTTTTATTATATTAATTTTCACTAATTTCGTATTAATTTTAACTAATTTCATATTATTCAAGAAGTGGCCCAATTTTGAATAATTTTCTATTTATTTTCAATAATTTCCTATTTATTTACAATAATTTCCTATTTATTTTCAATAATTTCCTATTTATTTTCAATAATTTCCAATTTTTATCGATGTCCTAATAATTTATAACAACTTTTAATAATTAATGATTTTTAATTACCCCCAAACTCCACCCAAAAAAAACAAAAAACATTCCACTGTTTTTGTCCTACAATCGCTACTTTTCTAAGTGGATTACACGCTTGTGATTCTACTGTGCAATTTCATGGGCTGGTAAACACCAAAAGCTAATGTCGCCTATGAATTACTACAAGATCCTCCTACTTAAAGACACCGTTTAGCACTTTTAATGACTATTTCATTCCCTTAATAGCAACCCTCTCATACATCCCTACCCCCAACAAAACACCTGCAAAAAACAACCCCAAGAACCTCCAACAACAACCATACCACCTCCAACCCCAATCTCCCATTCAACAACATTCTCTACATACAATATATGACGAATAATCCAAACAAATCTGCTTAATTCTCTTAGTTACACTCGGTTGACTTTAAGCTTTTAAATGTGCACTTCCCTCGTTCACAATTCGATATCAAAACCCATCTATTTACTTTAAAACTATCGACTAATTCAACTCGGTGCAAATTCCTTAAACCCCCATTTCACTTTATAACTCAATCTACTCATCAACTCAACCAGTTGAGCATTCATAAAGTGCTCCTGTGTTCATCTTAATCCTAATCTTAGTGTCATGGGCTACAAGATTAACTTATTCTATCTAGGGTATATACATCTGTGCTTTTATGTGGGGTACTACTATGAGGAGAATGCGTGTTTATGGTGTAGTATGGCTAGAAACGTCCATTTTAAGCGAGGATGTTTATATAGGATGCTAATTCAGGTGGAGTTAGTTTAGTGGTAAAGTAAAGATCTGGATTTCGTATGTTTACACGTGGGGTACTGATTGCTTTTAAGAGTGCGACTTAATGCAATGGATTTATTTAGTAAGGAAACTGAGGTGATATGTTGGGACAATGATATTTTGGGAACTGGAACAGAACTTGGTATAAAAATTGTTGTGATTAGGAATTATTGGAAAATAGACTATATTGTTAGAAAAATACAATATTTATGCAAAATTGAGACATTCTAGACTTTTAAGCAAAAAAAAGACTAATGACCTATGCATTGTACTGAAAGTAAATATCTTATTTTAATCCTCTATTTGAGTTGAGTCGAAAAATCATTGTTTTGTAGTCCAAAAATGTGCTTGCCATTGTTAACAAACGAAAACAGCTTGTAAAATATTTTAAAAAATTATTTACATTTGGGTTTTTGTATTGTTGCGCACATTTTTTTGGCTACGAAACAATGATTTTTCGACTCAGCTTGCCTAGAGAATTAAAATAAGATACCGCAATATATACTTTTAGTACAATGCAAAAAAGTTTACTTTTCAGTTTCGTGCACGAATTGTTGGATAGAGTTTAGACAAAAAAATAATCCTTAATTTTTTTAAAACCTTTTTTGTTTCTTACCTAATCTAAGTGATGCGTGTAGTTCATCTCTAATTCATAGCCTGTACATCCTGATTAACATATAGAGACCTTTGGATTTCATAGAAAACCTAAAATACAAAAAAAATCAGACTTCATTCATCATCCATAAACACCACACCAACCATCATTTAAAATCAAAATATAAATCACTAAACAAATAAAAACCCAAATTCCCACTATTACCAACTGAAAATCACTTTTAAAACACAGCTATTGAAATTTAATCAACCCATTCCAAACAACGCTGCACAACGGTGTTAACGCCCCATAAGAAACCTCTTAATCCACATGTCCCATTCAAGTGTTTATTCCCACTAAAAGTTTGCCAAAGACCACAAGGTTTTCTCTTCTCCTACTGTTTTTCAGAGATAAACAGTGTTGGTTAATTTTCATCATATTTTATGAGATAATTACAACCTTTTTGTTCTAGCAGCATTGCGTGCTAGTGAAAACCAGAAGGGCTTTTGCCTTATCTGTTGTCAGATTAGACGAAGACCTGTAATGCTTCTCTGTTGCGCTCAAGATAAAAGTTTTGGGTTTTGCGCAGAATGCTCACTATGCCTCTTACTTCTGGCGAGTGGCGTCTGACTGGAATTGCCACAAGCTGCCAATTTGCGTAACAAACCTATTTTGAGGTTTATAATTAAAACAAGCCATACGGGTGGCTTTGTGTTTTGAATTGAATTTCTCTGTGGGAGAGGAAAGGCGACCTGGATTAAATTAATGAATTCTTTTTGGATTTTGGTCTTTGAGTAAGTCTAGTACTAGTATGAGGATTGTTTATTGTTGTAGTTTGTAGTTAGGAAAGTCTTAAAGGGTTATGGGCGGGAAAGTGAATTAGAATTCTATTGGTTTGTAGTGAAGATAATGGAGTTTGGAAGGAAATTGAATTTTTGGGAAAAATATTGTCATTTATCTGAAAATAAAGTTGGAAATCAATGGCTTAATGTTCTCATAACAACAGCACTTGGTGAAAAACAAACAGCCCAGACTCCATTGGAGCCCGGACCGGGACTTGAACCCAGATCCCCCAATTGCCGGTTGGGTGCTTTACCATTAAGCTACCTGGGACTCCACCAGAGGCTGAGGTAACATGCGGTAGTTCTAAGTTTCCCCGCTAGGGGTTACTTGCCATTGTGATTTATTGTCCATGGCAACGAAGTAATGTCTGTCGTCTAATAAATGACATCAAATGGTGAAGGAAGTGGAGTGGTGAAGTAACATTCAGTCTCTGTTTCTGTTGGAGTCCCAGGTAGCTTAATGGTAAAGCACCCAACCGGCAATTGGGGGATCTGGGTTCAAGTCCCGGTCCGGGCTCCAATGGAGTCTGGGCTGTTTGTTTTTCACCAAGTGCTGTAGTTATGAGAACATTAAGCCATTGATTTCCAACTTTATTTTCAATGTGTTCTCATGTTGTTTTCTCATTTATCTGAGAATGCTAATGTAAATAAACATAAAACATAAAAGTGCACATTTAAAGTGGTATACATTACGCAAAACACGCAAAAAATTAAATTTAAGATGAAAAAGAAAAAGAAACATGCAAATTAATATACAAATTGCAATTTTAAAGTGAGAAATGCTTAGGTGAAAATGCAAATTTTAAGATGAAAATGCTAAGATAAAAATGCAAAGTGTAAGATAAAAATGCAAAGTGTAAGATAAAAATGCAAATTGTAAGGTAAAAATGCAAATTGTAAGGTAAAAATGCAAATTGTAAGGTAAAAATGCAAATTGTAAGGTAAAAATACAAATTTTAGTGTAAAAAATGCAAAATTAACATGCAAAAAGTAATTTCAGGGTACAAACTGTAATTTTGAAGTACCAAACTAAAATTTTGAGATATACGGTAAAACTGCATTTTGTGTGGTGTAAAATATAAGGAGTATTCAGATACTGTCGCATAAGTGCGAAAATGCGCACCGGAAGCCTCCTAGGCCTTATGTTATGGCATGTGATTCACATGGGCGACTCACACTCACACCTCAAGAGGTGCGCATAGTGAGTCACAATAACATAACATGAGGCCTATGAGACTTCTGGC
>JH431853.1:0-46684 GCA_000239455.1 Strigamia maritima | reverse complement strand
TGCCTAAAACCTCAATTTTATACCGAAAAGTGCCTAGTTCTTAGTTCCCACTTGGCAGAAATTTTGACAGAAAATTTTCTGCGTGCAGAAAAGTAATGTTTTCTTGTCGTTGGTTCCCACCTGTGGACTGAAAAGTAGGGCAAAAAAGTGCAGAAAAGTAGAATTTAAAAATGGATACCAGCTAAAGAAGGCAATTTGTAAACACTGCTGCTTTTTACATTCAAAATTTTCTGCAGCAGAAAATTTTCTGTCGGAATTTCTGTCAATGGGAACTAAGCATTATACCTCAAATTTGGGACCTATATATGACCAAAAATACTATTTTTAGACCTACCTATAGCCAAAAATGCACTTTCCAGACCTACATATGACCAAAAATGCACTTTTTAGACCTACCTATCACCAAAAATGCACCTTTTAGACCTATATATGACTAAAAAAACACCTTTTAAACTTTAAAATGCATTTTTTTAAATAAATATAAACTTATCACAGTAAAATCCAAAAGTTTTGAGTTTTCCTAACTTTCCAAGCAAACGTTCACCTGTTAAACCTCTCCAGAACACATAACACTCAACTCTCTCCTGTCCCCTAAAAAAAATACTTCCTCAATGTCTCACCCGCCCAAAAAGCCGGCTTTAGCTTGTTCATAGATCTTTGTGTGTGTATCCACGCGTGACCATTCACTTTGTACACACTGACCATCAGATTGACATTGAATGAGCTGACGTCTCGTTGCAGATCCGCGAGGGACTGTGCAACCACGAATCACAGACAGTAAACAGATTGTAACCGCACGACAAGGCGAGCGAGTAGCACTTCCCTGTGCAGCACAGGGTTATCCAATTCCCTTTTACAAGTAAGAAAATAAATTTTTACATTTTTATATATTTTTTTTCTCTCTTCTTGTCTTCCCTCGGAGCAATCGTGTGGTTTCGGTTGCCATTAGACTTTTCTATCACCCCTTATTGAACACCCGCAAATTGAACACCCCCTTCCACTCCCCCCTTTAAAAGTATGTTTTCTACAGCTGCTTACTCGTATTGATTCAATTATCTAACCCGTGCCTAATTGCGTTTTAATTATACTGCTCCTGTAATTTTGTTACATCCAATCGACCTTAGGCTTAACTGTTGTGTGTACAAACACAACTATAATTATGTCTCGTTTTAAGTTTGTTTTCTTTGCAAAACTCGGAGATGTTGGAGTGGCATTTAATCAATAGCGTCTTTATTGAATGAGAGCCATAAAAAATTATTTTAAAAATTGTAGGTTTCGATCGATTTTAGAATTTTTCTTTAATATCCTCTAAATAATGTTTTTTTTCTATTTAATTTAGAGAAATTTTTAATACAATCAGTATTTTGTATTTTGATCAATTTCGACAAAATGATGTTATTTTTCGAAATTTTCGACTAATTTTCGAAAATTTCGTCTAATCTTCGAAAATTTTCCGACTAATTTTCGAATATTTTTCGACTAACTTTCAAGATGTTCGATTAATTTTCAAGATGTTGGACTAATTTTCAAGGCTTTCGACTATTTTTTTTCGATTTTCGACTATTTTTTTTCGATTTTCGACTATTTTTTTTCGATTTTCGACTATTTTTTTTCGATTTTCGACTATTTTTTTTCGATTTTCGACTAGTTTTTGAGATTTACAACTATTTTTCGAGATTTACAACTATTTTTCGAGATTTACAACTATTTTTCAAGATTTACAACTATTTTTCGAGATTTACAACTATTTTTCGAGATTTACAACTATTTTTCAAGATTTACAACTATTTTTCAAGATTTACAACTATTTTTTGAGATTTACAACTATTTTTCAAGATTTACAACTATTTTCGAGATTAATGGTTAATTTTCAAAAATTTTCTACTATAATTTGATTAATTCAGCTACTTTATGTCAACTTCTACATTTTTTTTATACTATTATAATCTCAAGTTTCAAAATTCTAATTTATTCAATTTTGGATCATACTCTTCATTCCCTCGACCTCTTGAGCTAAGTATCGAAATAAATGTTCTGCCACTGCTCAAACAATTGTATTTCATTTAACCAAATAATTGCTTTAACTTCAAAAAGAAAGAAAACAAATGTGCTTAATCAAACAGAAATAGTTCCAAGTTTTTGCATAGAAATTTCATCTCATAAACCAATTAGAAGTCAATTATTGTTTTACCAATCCGAGCGTAAAATGAAAAAAAAAGTGAAGGAATATCAAACGTCAGTTTGAATTTAAGTTTTATTCACGCTCCGCAAGTTTCCTCCACTGCAAACTTGGCAAACACACATTTTGTGAGGGCACATTCCCAGCTGCTATAATGGAGCATTAACGGTGCCAACCCTTTTCTGGTTTGTGCTAAACCTATGTGTTCATTAATCAGACCAGAATGCCACTTGAAGCTTGTTTTTAACCCTGTATATTCAAGATCCTTGTCCCAACTTTAAGCCCTTCATTGCCAAATCATCTCTATGCATATCGGTGTCGAGATCTGAACCTCTACTAATGGTTAGTTCACATTGAACGTAACGTTACGTAACTTATACAAAAATTTAACCTAACTGAAATGTATAACTAACTTCAATGCATATCATCACTTCAATTAATAATTTGTTTTCAATGGCAATTCATGATATGCTAGTTGCAAAATAAAATTTAACAACTTCATCTAAACCCATAGTAAACCGACCAATCACGTAATTTCTCATCCATCTCGTTTTTCAAGCGAGAAGCAGCTGTCTTCTCATTGTTGCCTTAATTTCTTATGTTATTTTTCAAAATCAATTTTGAAGTAGGAACTTAAGTCTGTGATTTTAAACGTACAATGCATTGCGTCATCTTACGTTGTGGTGTGAACACCAATGTGAATTAACCATTAAGGTATGTTTTCAATGTTCTTTTAGAGGACTCATAGGCCCCCTAATTATATCTTTGTCAATGAAAAATATAAAAAAAGTTCTAGGGCTCCATTTGTTTGGAAGCCACGAGAAAGATTTTGTTTGGAGGTCCCCAAATCTCAAATCCAATTGGTTTTGACCATTTAAAGCTTCAAGTTGAAGAGGATAAATTGTAAAAAAAAAAAAAAAAAAAAAAATTAATAAGGACCTATGCATTTTTTTCTGGGCCCCTGGAAAAGTGCCCATTTTCTTGAGTTTTGACTATCATATTTAAGTTACACTGTGGGAAAATCTTTAGTGACAAACATTCATTTAATATCAGTACAGCCATATTTTTCAATAAAAACAGCTGCGCCATCTAATGAAAGAATTCATTTTACCCAAACCAGTTTTGTGCATTTCCACTTAGATAAAAATGTCTACAGAATAAGAACGATTTTTCAAATTTAACCTAAAGTGCAATATTTTCCACCTTAGTATTATTATCAAACCCACTATAAAAAAAACAACCTTAACTGGTAAAAAAAAAATTTAAAAAAAAAATTCATACTTTTCATTTTGTAATTTTTTTATTTTTTATTATAATCACTTAAAGGGTTTAGGACATCAAACATTTTTTTACCTAAATAATTTTCGACATCCCTTAAAATAGCCTAAATAATTTTTATTTATTTTTTTTCAAGTTTTCAGAACACCTTTAAAAAAATCATTTTGTATCCCAAACAGCTCATTTGAGCTTGGCGAGAGACAGCAGGGCGCTGCTTCTGCCCTCACAGTTGGTATTCCCCACGTTAAATACATAAGATTTAAGTCACAACTGGTAACAATCACACAAATCCTCTCACTTTCTCATATTGGCATCTGCTCGTTTTCACAACTTCAATATTTTAACTTTAATATTTTTCAAAAGAATTTCTAAATAATTATTTAAGATTAAACAATGCATAATCCTCTGGACCAATAAAAACTGGGATGTTGTAAACCCTTTAAACATCTAAATATACAATACGTTAAAGCTGCTTTCGACCATCTCCAGTGTTTAATTAAACTGGCAAATAAAATTCAAACTTCTGTCTATTTGTTCCAAATATTTAAGTCAAAAATTATCCTTTCACCTAAACTGTTCAAACAATACGTTCCAAACTTAATTAATATATAAAGCTAGAATTAATACCTTTTACAGAATTAAATAAACCAAATCCATCAACAAATAGCCTCTTGTCATCCACATATTGACCCTCAACATCCACATCAACCACCAACAAATCTCATTATCCTTTGTCATTCTAAACTAATAATTAATTAATTATTGATTCATCAATTCATCATTCCTCAACAAAGCAGTATGAAACTGTCACCATAGAAACCTAAACTTGCCCAACAATTTTATCAATCAATTTCTTTCTCCAGCTGGTATACCAAAGCAACGAAAAGTCAACTTGTGCCTCTCACAATGACGGACAGCATTCGACAAATCAGTGGTACCATCATCATCACCCGAGCGCAAGTGTCGGATACCGCGACTTATGTGTGTGTAGCCAATAACAGCGTCGGCTCGGAGAGAGTGGAAACACTTCTAACAGTCACAGGTAAGAGGGTGGAAAAAAAGAGTGAAATGACAATTACTCAGCGTCGAATCGATTGCAATTTGGCCTGATCAACGTGTGAAAGGCGATGGGCAAGAACAAAAGAAAGCAAACTTTCACACTAATTGTACCCGATATAACATTCCTCACTCAGAATGAATGAGATGTCGCCGAACCATTCAATGACACGCTCGAATCCTCCGCCTTGCCATCTTTCACCTCATTAGTTTTGTGCCAAAGTGATAGATGACCCTTTGGCCTTGCTAGTTCCTGCCTCTTTCTCTTCATTGTGGTCTACTGGTCTCTCTCTCTCTCTCCACATGGCGACATCCACTCCGTTCAACCGCACCGAAGATTTCTGCCCGGATTCACATCTCATCAAAGGAGAAAATCTGATCTTCAGCAAATAACTTCTTGAACACTCGTATGAATGAATGAGGATGAGGCTCAGACATTTAATTAAATATGTACTGTTGAACTAGAATATTAATTCCAATGAGCCGGTTGGCAAAATCGTCCCTATTGTTCTGCGTTCAGCAAGAGAAATAAAATAGCTGAATGTTAAAGGCTTTACAACATCAAAAATTTAATAGCTGAATAATTTTCGTCGTTTTTTGAAATAGCTTAAATTGGTTTTTTTTTTTTTTTTAAGTTTTTGAGAACACGTTTAAAAAAATATATTTTTCAATTGGTATAATCCATTCCTCTTGATTATGTTGTTTTTCTTGTTTATGAGATAGCGGAAATGAGGTTTTTTGCGTTATATTCTCATAACGGTTTATAGAGAATCAAACTAATCATAAACAAAGACAGAGGGCGTTTTTTTTGGTTTTATAGCGTATTCTCTCGGAAAGAACGGCATGCCGGATAATAGTAAATCCGACAAGAGGGATAAAGTGAGCATTACGTTTTACAGCACCGATTCAATTTTTACAGCATGCCGTAAAAATGATCAGATGGCAGATTTTCAAAATCTGGTCAAACTCGGTTTTTCCGGCATGCCGTTCTTTCCGAGGGAATACGGTAAAAAACATTTCTGCCATCCCATAAACAAGAAAAACAATATAATCAAGAGAAACGGATTCTACCGATTGAAATTGAAAGCACCTCTTGTGGGCCACTGGTATACTGGCAGGCCATTGTTTTTGACATCACAGTTGTTATTTCCCTTGTTAAATGCATAGGTTTTACGTCCCAATTGCAAATCCACATTCTCGATTTAGTCATTCTCGCTTTTAGTAGAAAGCACCTCAAAACAAAGACATTTGAAAGACTTGAAAAATAAACCAAGTAAATTACAAGATATATAGTATGTCTCGAAAAATTTGTTCTATTTTAAATGTAACATATATAAGATGTCATTTCATAGATTCCTGACACACCATATTTGCACAGTTAGTTAATATCTATCATATAAAAAAAATGTCAGCAGTTAAAGATAAAAAATCCCATAGTGAATTAATAAATCAAAAAATATTTTTAATGAAAAAATAATTAGTATAGTAGACAAAACTAAATCAATCTCCTTGTCATCTAAATTGCTATCAAATTACAGTCATCTTGGCCTCATTCTTCATCAGTCTCAATACCCGTTCATTTATCACATCACATCCATCGGGTTCAACACCAATTATAATTTCTTATCAATTAGTAATTAATACAAGCCAACAGCCAAGCACCTGATTTCAAATTCAACAATTGATATCTTATTGATGGAATAACACTATAGGAAAAGAGTGAAAACTCCATTTAGCGTTAACAAATTCAGTTTCGCAGTGAAATTTCCGCCATTATCACCACCGCAGGAAATAAGTGTTTAACCCCTTTTAGAATTTTATTTTAAGTGTGCCGAAAACCCAATGACCAGATCCTTTGTTTCCAAAGTAGGGTTCAATGATTCAGTCTGGTGCTCTTGCGGCTAATGGAATCGATTAGAAAGTCTTATCGCCTTCATGGATTGTGGAGCCATGACCTCCACCTGACTTGATGGATCCAAGAACTGGTTAGACCGACAGAATGTTGATAGGCTTATCTTCGCTATCAACAAACCATTGGTATAAATCAAAGTGCTCGAGCCTTTTGGCTTTTCTTAATAGTCCCCATAAATTTCATATCGAAAACCCGCAAACCCGAAACTCCGCGTCCGTATACCAATGTCCAATTAGACCGTGATTTGTGCCTTCTACCGCCGACCAGTAATTACCATGTAGCAAGAAACTCCCCCTTGGATTGCACTTGAGAGATAGAGCTTGAATATCCACTTTACATAGTGTAAATCCCATTTCATGCAACTCTGCTCTCTCGTAGGCTTCTTCTAGCTGAGTGCCTATAAAGCCGCGGTAGCTCTTGGACTTTGTGGCCATCTGTTTAGTTCACTAGTCAGAAAGATTATCTGATAAAATAAAAGTTTTCAAACAAACAAAATGAAATATACATGTGTAATAAGTGGCAAGTGATAACTCTAGTCACTTGCAACTGCCAGTACAATCAACTTATGCATTTTCAACGGCAATAAACCAATAATTGGTTCGATTCGTGCGACTTGTATCTATCTCTCAAATTTCCTCTTTGAACTTTGCTCCTGATAATGATTCTGACTGTATTTACCAACCATTGCGGTGTTGGAGTACAAAACCACTAAATTTATTATTAGTGCACTACACAAACCAGTTAAAGTCATTGCGCGCATTTCGTAATACCCTATAGAAGCATAAATTCGTTCAGACATAAAATCATACACTTTTCAGTTATTGTGCAAAGATACTTTGCCCGCTGCAGTTAAAATCGAATTGATTCAGCCCCAGTTCGGCTAAACCCAGTTTGCCTAAACTCGATTTTTACAGCAGACTACCGATCACACTTGCAAATGTCTTGCTCACCACTAAAAACCTTAAAACTAATCTTGCGAAGCGCAGCAGGCAAGATTAGTCGTTACGCCTGCGACGGGCTAACCCGAGGGGTCCGACAATCGGGATTTGACATGAGAAAGATTCGAATCTTTGATAAATCTTTGGGATTCAGAAGATTCAAAAAATTTATAATTTCGTACCAGATTTGAAGTCGGTGTGCTTTTTACAAGCATTTTAATACAAATATCGCACAAAATTGCAACCTGGCGCTGCGAGCAGTGCACCAGCATTATCGATTACAATATCGACTACAAATATCGCTATAAAATTATCGATATTAATTTATTTTAATCGATAATAAAGAATTTTTTGTGATTCGTGATTCGGGATTCCGAAGATTCAGAAGGACTGTGAGAAAGATTCGGACGAATGTCGGACCCCTCGGGCTAACCTAACCCTAACTGGTTCAAATATGCCATCTGTCGGCAAATTTGAGCAAAAATTGAAAAAGTAAAAATTTGTCGGCCAAATAGTGTCAGTTTAAGAGGAGTAAATGTGTCGCTAAATAGCCTCTAAATAGATTATTCAGCAAACTGGTTTTAGGCAAACTGGGCTATTACCACCGAATTTAGCTTGTAATTAGTGTAAGAATCGAAACTATTTCGAATTCTATCAGACAAACTCCCATTCTTAATTACGCCATCCTACATGCAATTTGCAAAATAAGCACACTACAAACATGATGTTTTTTGTAGCTTTCTGCCAGGTGAAACTTCTAGCCAATAGAAAATAGTTTAAAATATGCATTGAAATTGAATAAACCAGTCTATTTTAGTTTTCGAATGCTTTTAGAGTATTTCTAGCTTTTTGCTGGTTTTAATGTTGAAAGGGAAATAAATCATTAATTATGCATAAATTATAAAGTTCTAAAGACTTCACGGTGAGTTGTTGACATAATTAAAGAAGACAACCCCGATTGGCTACAATATTCTAAAAATAATATAAAAAGTTCTGTTATAATCATAAAGGAAAAGTATTCTCAAAAGTACAGTCTATTTTATACTTCATGTGGGATTAATTTGCCCGAAAGTTCCACACACTCACGAAACAGAAGATTTTTTCAATCAAAAGGTCAATGACATCCAGGTAGATATCTAAGAGTGAGCTGAGAGGCTCCAGCGCACCCTCCTCTCAGTTAGGTTAGGGTAGGTTAGGGTAGGTTAGCCTAGAAAAAATTATTCAGCGCCCCCTTTTGGAAATTCCTGAATAAACGCCTGATAATATTTTTGAAAGGTCATATAGTCATGTGGCCATTTCCCACATGTAAGAATCTCCTTATTGTCATAAATCACAGTTGATGTGCATAAGTAACCTTTAAAGTGACTTTTTTATATTTTAGACTCGTTTTAGAAAGAAATGAGCACTTTTTATGCGAGTTATATAGGAGCTTAGCGCCTTTAAGTTAGTTCTACTTTAAGCGCCTTTACTGCTGAAGAAAAATTCCAAATGGGCTTTTTTATTTTTGTGGGGAATTTGCAATTTGAATTAATTTTAACCCAGTTTGTCAGGCATAACCCAACCGTTTTTTATAGTTATTCGCTACAATTCACCGACTAATTTGATATGTACATATTTTTTATCTTTATTTTTGCATACCTTTCAGTTCCATTGAGTGCTTACATCAAGCCGGCACGACAAACCATTGATATTGGGAAACCAGCCAACTTCACTTGTGTCATCTCAGGAGTTCCAATTCGCAAAGTTGTTTGGTTCAAAAATAGTCAATCTCTAGTGTCCAATGAACACTTCCGCTTGTCAAGCATAGAATACTTGCAAATTGTGTCTGTTAAGAGAGAAGATAAAGGAATGTACCAGTGTCACGTCAAAAATGATAATGAGTATGTTCAAGCTACAGCGGAATTACAACTTGGAGGTAAAAAAAAATATAAATAATTTCATTTTCCCATTACCATACACAGAGGGCGCGACAAACAATTTTTGACATGATTAATTTTTTTCCCCACTAAATTCATCATGCTGTAATTGAAGTAAAAAAAAATATAAATTTCTCAGTTTTTATTTCATTTACTTATCCAGCATTTTGATTGCTCTTCTTTTCCCCACAAAACAAGAATCAAGATTGAGTGCCTTGATTTACTTCCAAGAGCGCCATAACCACATTTCATTTGCTCCACCTTATATCCACTTTAACCAGATCTTTTTTCTTTTCAAACTTCCAACTTTATTTTCTTGTTTGCTTTTGCATTTACTTACTTTTCAAATCCAAAGTCAACAAATCGATTTATTTAGTATGAAAACAGTCAATATTTATACTCAAGAAATATATGTTTTTATGAATAATATCATATTGTATCTTACTCAGCAGATAGTTTTTCGTATCCAAACTGTTTAAATGCATATAATGCAAGTCGTTATCAGACCACTGTCTGATATGCCGACCATAAATTTATTCCTTCTGGCATTGGTTTTAACTGTTATTCCTTAAAGCGATACCACACATTTACAGTTTACACTCATTAGAAAAAGTTACTATTTTGCTCCATTTTGTCCATGGTCAACTGCCACATTTAAATTTTAAAGTTACATAAGTATTAATATTCTCATTTCCGAGCATTTCATTCAAAGTATGATTATTTCAAAATTGAGGTTTTTCACCCAATACAATTCCAAGTAAAATAAACAAAATTTTCCTTTTATACAGACACGTCAATTTCCAAAGTTATTCACAGTGCTTTCGACCATCGAAGATCTCATCAGCGGATCCATCAGTCTGGAGCACAATGGCCAGTCAAACAGAGACTGCTGATTGGAATTAAACACAGAACTGAATATACAGATGGGTCTGCAGATGAGATCTTCAATGATCGAAAGCACTGTTTCTGTGGAATCAATACAGAGTTTGCGGCAGGTACTTTTTCCTCATAACTATAACTTTTTTTACGGTTATAAATAGTATTACACAAAACTAGACTTTTTTTCTTCTGTAACTATTTATAACCACAAAAAAAGTTATAATTATAAGAGAAAAGTACCAGCCGCAAACTCTGCAATATCACACAGCTAGGTTAGACCCTACAAGAAACCTACATTGAAAACCCTTAATGGTTAGTTCACAATGAACATAATTTAACGTAACTTAAGAAAAGTAGCGTATGATGTTGTTCACGCTGTTTGAAGTAAACCGACTAATGACGTAAGTTTTCATTTAGTCTCGTTTTTCAAGCGAGACGCAGCTGTCTTCTCATTGATTGCTAACCTGTAATTTCTTAAGTTACGTTACTTCCTACATCAAAATCAATTTCGAAGTAAAAACTTAAGTTTACGTCTGTGATTTTAAACGCACAATGCATTGTGCGTTACATTACGGGAGTGGTGTGAACACCAATGTGAACTAAACATAATACATAACACTTCTATTAAAATTTTATTGCCTTTAAAACATAACATTCGGTAGGTAAGCTTTCAAACAAGAAAATTTCAGTTGTTGAAATATTTCACACTACTAGTACATGTGTCTATCTAACAATCTGCCTAAGCCATCAACTTCGAAACAACAGAGCACAGAGAAATTCACTCCCCGAGTTGTTGTAGTATTCAGTAAAACATTTCCTGTAAACATTTGACATCCCAATTTACATGAATATAAATATTTGATCAGTGAATGACTGAATAAAACACATCTGTAAGTCTGACTGCATTATCGAGAACTCCCAAATAGCATATGAACAACAAAATTTGAATTTTTCTTTTACTTTTCAAAGAAAATATTTTATTCAATAAAAAATATTAGTTTAACCAACATAAATGTTGCAATGATTGATTGAATCCAAGATTAGAAACAACTTTTTCAACAAAAAAACAGTTTAACCGAATCACTGTCCATTACTTTTACCCAGACAAAGATGTATTATACCGTTCTTACTAGAACAGTACGGAGTAACTATCTAGCAACAACCTGCTGTGTCCTTTCAATCATATCCACAGCCAATCCATAAGTGTTTAGTAAGAAAAAAAGAGTCCCTGCTGTATATAGATGATGGAAAAGCAGCTGTCATCATGAGCACATCCATTTCTCAAATGTCACTAAGAACTTGGTTTCCTATGGGAGAACTTGCGTCGTATTACCAGATCAATCACACTTCTTGGCTTCATTTTCTTGTTTTACACAATTACAACTAACCCAACCAATCCGAACCAACCTATCAGCTGACTCTGCCACAGTCGGCAAGACTGGGCAAAGTTTTGTTTCAGACAACTTGCCAAATACACTTCTTCCTTTGCCAATAGCATTCGAGACGTTGAGTGGATGACAGGCACAAAAATGTGTTTTCTTAAGAGATAGATCCTGTTGTTGAAAATTGAACATGCGTGCACATGCCACCGCAAAATATTGATCAAATCGAAAACGCAAACAAACACCAATTTTAAATTGAAAAACAAATTTATTGCAGAATTCCACAAACTCTATACCAGACATATGCATTAAAACAACTATTTATTGATATTTTATTTCTTTCCTAAAAACTTTTCCCCATCTACCAATACTGACCTCAATAAGAAAAACCCAATATTTTCTGAGCTGCACCGATAAACTACGGCATGAGATTCCTCAAAGCAAACCTTATACGTTTTAGTCAATAAATCTGTATTGGAAAACAGAAGATGAAAAAAAAATGTCCACCCACTGTAACATTATATATTGTCTCGTAGATACTGCTTTTCAAAATTTTTTTTTTTTGTCTGATTCAATTTTCAATTATGCTTCTCTGGTTTGTCGAGAACGTAATTACAGTCGACTTCAATATAGTAAACATGCTTAAAGCGAAAACCCGATTGTACCGGCTGTGGGGAATACAGTATAAATTTTTTTATATTCAAAACCGGTTGATATTTTATGTTACAATAAATTTTTTTTAATGGCAATTTGATATGCTACTTTTAAAAATAAAATTTAACAACTTTATCAAAAACCATAGTACTGGTGACCAATAACTGGTCGTCAACCATTCACTGGTCTTCCTCATAGTGGTTCACTGCATCATTTATTAAGTTTACAAAAACACGTTTTTCTAAAAAAATGACGTTATCATTTATCAAGTGGAAAAGTAGAAACTAGAGTGAATACTCCATTTTTTACTTTTCCACTTGAGCAATGATGACGTCATTTTCCAGAAAAGCGTGTTCTTGTAAACTTAGTAAATGAAGTAAGATGTTTTATGCTGATACAAGCTGGAAAAGCCCGTTAAATGATGGGGAAAAAACACAGCCTAATTCCAGCCAATCCTGTGACGCAATCACCAAAACTGTTTTTTATATGCTGTGGATAAAATTTAATACCCAAGGCCTCTCAGGCAGTCTAGCAAATTATTATATAAGATGTTAAATCTATTTCTAAATGGTCTATGTAAGCAAAAACGAACTACCATGGACCATGGTCGTGCACAAAATGTTCGATTTCAGCATATCGTATTTCTTCGAAAAGAAAATCAAGAATTGTAACCAGTTGTGACGTATATATACCCCATTCTTTTAACATGGGAAATACTAACAGAATTTCAGAATGTCAAAAACAGCACTTTGCCAGCCGGGGCCAACAATTTCCCTCACCAAGTTCATTCAAATGAGCTATTTGGGATAGAAAATAATTTTTCACAGGTTGTTCCAATAACTTTAAAAAATAAATAAAACTCATTTAGGACATTTTAAGGGATGGCAAAAATTATTCAGATATAAAATGTTTGATTTCGTAAACCCTCCAAAGATTGAATGCAACTATTGCTCATTAATTTGCATCTGGATAAAATTTTCTGTGATTCTGATTGGTCAATAAGTATTAGCAATTAGCAAGTAGGCAAGTGTAGTAGAAACGTGTAAAATTACCTTTGGATATTTACCGATAGCTCACACCAATGTGACAGAAATTCAATTCCCATAAAGCTCTGCATGAAAATTTGTTTATTATTATTTTTCCTCATAGTTACATATATAAATTCCATAAAGTGCATGATTGTGGTCTGCCTTGTTTAATTTTCAACTTGACTTGTAGATGCTGCCCCTGAATTGATTTCCAAGTTTCACGACCAGACAGTGCAGCCAGGGTCGTCAGTATCCCTACAGTGTATAGTCGTAGGAAATCCTCCTCCACAGATCTCGTGGACAGTCCATGATTCTCCAGTGCCCATTGAGCCTGGTTTCTCAACGGGCACAGTCATCAATTTGAAAGGAGAAGTAGTGGGATCTTTGAATATTAGTCACATAAGGACTGAAGATGGTGGCGAGTACAAGTGCAGTGCTAGAAACCGTGCAGGTGGTGTGGAACATTCAGCTAAATTGAATGTATTTGGTAAGGTCTTTTTAATTGTTTATTGACTAATAGCTAGTAAATATTAATTAGGTAGAAATTTCAATTCAAATTCCAATCAAAACAAATTGCTATAATCAAATTACAGTCCAAACCTGTTACTGAATGTGTTTAAAGCGAAAAAGCACTCTTTTTGATACACCATATAATTTGTCGATAGACCTTTTAAAATATTATTTGAATAAATAATCCTTATATGCAAATTTGTAAAAAAAAAAAAAAAAATTAATCCAAATTTTGTTTTAAATTGTCAGAAATTTTGACTAATTTGAGTTTTTGATAAATTTTTAATAAATTTTGACAAATTTGAGAAGTTTTTGATAAATTTGAATTATTTTTGCTATAATACCCAGGTAACACCAATGTTGCATGCAATGTTCCAAATGATACTTCTTCTAACATTGCTGCACTGTTGGCAACAGTGCAGCAATGTTGGCCAACAGTGCAGCAATGTTAGAAGAAGTGTCATTTGGAACATTGCAGCAACATTGCAACGATGCAGCAACATTTGGTGTTACCTGGGTAGGTCTCCAATTGGAATGAAATTTAAAACTCGTTGTTTTTTCCCCTCTTAGGTCGACCATATATTCGGCCAATGCCCAAATTATCCATCGTGGATGGAAATTTAATGTACATTAAATGTCCTGTATCAGGATATCCAATAGAATCAATCACGTGGGAAAAAGGTAACGTTTTCATTTATATTTTGGAGAATGGGGTTCCCAAAACCAACCCCAGAATATCAACCAAGCCTTGCCGCTGATAAATCCAAACCCTGCCTTTGTACTCCTATGGAATATTGATTTATACTTTGATTTGAAAAGCTTTGGAGAAAGCAACGTCGATTTTATTTACTTAGGATTTCTAGTGCTGCCATCTTACATTGCAGCATGATTTAAACTAAAGCACGCTAAGAGTATTTCACCATTTAAATATTTAATCAATTAAAAAAGTCAAATAATCCACTTGAAAAAGTAGTTTTGCTCATTAAAAATGGTTTGAATTAGCTAAAAAAGAATAAAACCGGTTTAATATGCCTAAAACTGTATTAAACTAGCTAAAAATGAATTTTTGCATATTTAAATATTTGCACATAACTGCAACATTTAAGTGCCTACAAATTTCATTTTCTACCTGAAAAAATAAAAATTCACCTAAATACTTCAGTTTTGCATCCTTAAAACATCACTTGTTTCATCAAAAACTCCATTTAAAAAAAATCGATTTATATAAAAAAAGGCAAAAAAAATCGATCTATACAAAAAAAGCAAAAAAAAAAATCGTCAAAAAAAATTTTGCCCCATCCGAGACCCATATCCAGCGAAATTACCATCAAAAACCAATTTACATTTTTTAATTTCAATTTATCTTTCATTTTCAAGATGGTATGACTCTTCCCGTCAACCACAGACAAGAGGTATTCAAAAACGGCACCCTAATGATAACAAACGTCCAACTGCTAACCGACTCAGGCAAATACTCATGCGTGGCTCGCAACTCCCAGGGACACACAGCAAGGCGGGACTTAGAAGTCAAAGTAATGGGTAAGTCCACTACTACTTACTCCGAGAAAACCCTCCTTAATTTTACCACATTGATGTGCATTGATCGAAATTTAGGGCCCCCATTGTAACATTATTAAATAAAATCACTTTTATGACGTAATCCGTAATATTTTGATAGCTTTTGCGCTGTTCGTGGGCTTGTCGCCACTGTTCCCACTTACTCGTCACATTTTATCGATTTGTAGTTGCAAACCGTGGAAAATCTGAGGCAATGTTCTATTTAAAACTAAAACTAATCACATTCCTCAAGTTATTAATAGGTTGCTCAAGTGTAATGTGCTCTGCGAAACCATAAACCATAAACATTGAGCTAAAAGGTCACTGAAATATTATCAGTTTCGACCATGCCGAGATTATAGGATGTTGCACGCAATGGCATCAGGACGGGATGTCACAACTAGTTTGCATTTGATTACCATCGAAATTTGTCGAGATCAATCGCAATTTTAAATAAAGTCTCGGCTGAGTCTGAAGCTAAGTTTACATATGCACAGGTTATCTAGATTTACAGTATCTACATTTATGTAAATGTATTATGTATTTATTCCGATTGGAACAGAAAGACGTGCCGTATAAATTTAATGGGTTTTTGCAAGTTTTAGTCCATGTTTAAATCGGGATGGAATATTTTTGGTCCTGGGACGGCATAATATTGTATTTGGGTGCATAAAATTGGCTAGAATTGCATTTTTGTGCTCAAAATAGCCTTATGCTCATTTTTGTGCTCAAAATAGCCTTATGCTCATTTTTGTGCTCAAATGGCCTTATGCTCATTTTTGTGCTCAAAATTGCATGAGTAATATAAAAATATATAGAAATGCTCCTAAGGTTTATTTTTGGTCCTAAATTTTGTATGTGAAAAACTACAGCACTTACATTGATTTATCTAATTATTTTCTAATTATAATAATTATTCTATTTCAAATCGAATTTTTCTGCGATATTTATTTCACCACCTCGGGTATACAGTGCCGATCTCCAAATCGGGAACAGCTTTTAATTTAAAAAAAAAAAACAGCTACTATTCAAATTACCATTTTTATATATTCACTCAAAACTGTTTCTTTTGAGAATCTAACTCATAAAAACTATCGACGAGAGCGTACGCGCGGATTCGTTGAATTCGAATTTCTGGTCGAATCTCATTGGTCGGCGCGCCTATTGTTTTGATTATTTAGCACCATGAAAAATATCCAAAAATAAATTTATGTTTTATCCACTTCTGTAACAATTAGCCGTCAGAGCGAGTCACTCCACGCCAATCCCAAAATAGCGATAGCGCAATGTTTCACGGGATTTCATGGGATTCCACGAGATTTCACGAGATTTAAAGAGATTCCGCGAGATTTTACGAGATTTAGCGAGATTTTACGTGATTTCACAGGATTTACATTCGCTCAGGTATTCGTTAAAATCCCGAGAATCTCGTGGAATCCCATGAAATCTCGCGGAATCTCGTAAAATCTCGTAAAATTTTGTGGAATCCCTTGAAATCTCGCAAAATCTCGTGGAATCCCATGAAATCCCGTGGAATCTCGCGAAATCTCGTGAAGTCCTTTGAGAAATATATAGATTTTATTTTTTACAACAACAATAGATTTGTTGTTGTAGTTTTTCTCGTTAGATTCTCTTCCCGAATACCACTCGCGCTAATGATTGTCGAAACAGCTTGCAACCATTCATTTTTTTACTCATTGGTAAAACCACTCGTGCATCTAAAAATTGCGACCAGCATCGCAATTTTTGATGCACTCGTGATTTCTACCGAGTAAAAAATTCATTGTTACAAGCTTATTTCGACAATCACACTAGCGCTTGTGGTATTACAAATGAATAAATTTTGCAAAAGAAAATAATAAAAAATAAAATAATTATGCGTAACCTATTTTAAATAATTCTTTTGACTTCTTGTTTAAAAAAAAAAAATACCATCTCTTTACATATTCCACCTAACATGGCAATATACCATCCAACTATCTTGATAACTTGTGCACTCTAAACTTTGCGATAGGGATAAGTAAAATTTACATAGGAATTGCAACACCAAACAACAATTTAATCTCCTATAATTGCTGCTTTCATTCAAGCAGATGTTTACCAAAACTAATAATTGATCATTGTCATTTCTTTAAAACTGCATCAACTTTGTCGCGCATGGCCTCAAACCCAACCAAACCTAACCCAATCTAATTTCCCTCAACAGAAAAAAAATTCTAAAACAGATCCTTTAATTCACTCCACAGAAGAAAAAAAAATCCAAAGCTTCAATTCTAGGTAACAACAACAACAACAACAACAGAAGCAGAAGAAAAAAATCCTCTGTCTCCAACAGTGTAACTCCTGCCGTTTACCTTTACCCACTTCTATCGTCTTCAATTTTCTCTTAGGCTTCGAATCGATTAATTGAAGGAGAAGATTGCGTCCCCTTGGCCCCCGACAACGACAGACGACGAAAACACTGTCATTCGCTAATGGGTTCCTGATCTACTTTTTCCCTCCCCACAGGAACTCAAGGTGTAGCTACAATTCGGAAATGCGATTCAAGGGGGGTGACGACCTCTTTAGCTCCCTCCGCGTGGTTAATAACCTTTTCCCCTTCATGTTTGCTTCTGATTGCCGTCTATCCGCCACGATCCTTTTTTTATCTTATCTTTCAGCGCCACCTAAAATCATCCCCTTCTCGTTCCAAGATGATGAGCTCTCAGAGGGCATGCGCGCTCAGATATCCTGTGCCGTCCGCCAAGGGGAACAGCCCATCAGCATCCATTGGCTCAAAAATGGTTCTCCCATCGCGGCTTCTGGCATGGGTGGCGGCAGCGATGGCAGCAGTGGCAGCGGCGGCGGCGCCAGCAGCACTAGCGGCGTGGTGGTGCGAAACTTTGATGAATTTACCAGCATACTGAGAATAGAGGCCGTAAGCGTAAAACATAACGGCAACTATACGTGCATAGCAAGCAATGCGGCTGCAGCGGTCAACTACACGGCCACGCTCAGAGTTAACGGTAAATACCTCAACAACGACTACTACAAATGGGGTCGCAGAACAAGCGCGAAAAGATGGGATGCGATACGCTATAACTGCGAAATAGAGGACCCGCAAGAGAAGAACTGCGACAACTAGAGTTCTTCCATTTCTAGTTAACATCATCTATTGTTTTAATACAATTTTAATTTTGCTTCATATCTTAGTAAAATGTTAATTTTAGCCGTAACGCGACAAGCAACTTTAAAAACTTCTAACATTTAATACGCGCCATTACTTTAAAATAAATTATACAGACACGTCAGATAAAGATTGTAGGAGGTCTTTCATTGTAGCAAGCAACTTCCAGTATCTTTTGATGTAGAAGAGTTAAATAAGTTAGAGTAGCCATTTTGGACATGGCTTAGCCCACATTTGCTGTTTTTCACTTGTCGTCCTCTTCGCAGTTGTTCAACTCGTGCTTCGTCGGTTCGCACTTGTTCCTTTGCGGATTTTCCTCTTCGCACATGTTGTCTTCGCGCCAAGCGACCCCTATAAACCTATAATGTCCCCTTTCTCTGTTTCCAATTCTTTATTTACTATACCACGGGTCGATGCACACAATATTCGAAATGTAAATAGAGTTTTATTTGAGTCGTTAGACGATCATCCTCTGCCATGGTAACACTACGCTACCCCCTTGTGTATTTCAGTTCCTCCCCTGCTAAATCCTCTCTCCTTCCAAGACGATCACTTGTACGAAGGCGCCCACGCCAGGGTAACGTGTGGCGTGAGGCGGGGCGACCTGCCCATCACTTTCACCTGGCTCAAAGACGGCCTACCGATCCCGGCCGGGACGGGGGTAGCTATCCGAGAGGTGGACGAATACGCGAGTATCCTAACTATCGGTCATGTGGCTCGACGCCACAGTGGTAACTACACGTGTACTGTCAGCAATGCAGCATCTTCGGTCAACCGTACAGCCGAGCTCACTGTCAATGGTAACATTTACCTGTCCCCGAGCTTCCTTCCTTCGTCCTTTAAGTGCACAACTTTATTAGACTCGTTTCACCCTCTATCTCTATCTGTGTGTTTGTACTTCTTTTTTATAACTTCTTTTTATGTTAATTCATCAAACACAATCATCCGTTTAATCATGCTTTTTTTGCTGTGTTTAGTTATTGGTCGGCTTTTAGATAAAATTATGTGACTGGCAATTAATTTCCAATGTTAAATGATTTAATCATTTTCCGAGAATGTAATTAATTTTGAAGGTCAATCGGTCATTTTGTGGTCTTTGTTCTATTGTTAGGAAGTTTATAGCATTGTGCTAAGATGCATGCGATCGTTGCAAAATGCACATTTTATTCAAATAATGCACTTTTCAATGCAAAAACCACAATATATGGACAGAAAAATGCACTTATCTATATGCAAAAAGTGAATTTTTAATATAATAATGTTATGTTTGAAATAAAAATTCACTTTTCAAAAAGCACAACTCATGATTTTATAAATACCAAATCCATTACTTGATTTGTTGTCATGGCAGTTATTCAACTTTCAACCAATCACACATGTCGAATAAACGCCATTACAATGTCATGATTAAAAGTTAAAACCGAAACAAAAACCACAAAAAACATCCAATTGGTCAAATTAAAACAAAAATCAATTTCCTTAGATAAAAATGTAAAATATTCAAAAAGAAAAAATTTCATTGAAAAAGAGAACCCGAATTGATGACATTTCTTCATATCATAACAAAATTCAATTTCCAAACCAAAAAAAAAATCAATAAATCTTCAAATAAGTAAAATTTTTGTTAAAAATTCCATTTTACTTTTTTAATAATCCAGTTAGATTAGCGATGAGCCATTCCACATGGAAAAATATTCACTTACTTCTCTCAACTGTCATACGAGTTCAAATTCATTTCCATCTCATTTAGGCCAGCATTTCCGTGTTTGCATTAGCGCAGTTGTCTGCTGAAAAGTTTGATTGAGAACCAATCGAGAAATGTTGGTAATGAATCAGCTGCATTTGACACACGAGCTTCCCATACGTAGAAATTCTGGCTTAATGAGTTCATATTTGTTTGAGCCGACTTAATTTACTTCCTATAGTTTCATAGCGGCTAATTGGTATAAAAATGAGAATCCGCTTCTAACATTTACCGAAATTCCTCATTGCAATAATTCATCTTTGACCAATTTATTAGGTAAACAAAGCGAGTCAATTAACATTGACTTATCCAGCCAATCTTTTAATAGAATTATCACGAAATTAATTATAAAAATTACTGATAATTTTCGATGCTTTAAAGGACCATTGCACTCTAAAAATAGTGTCCAAGACAGGGCCGTATCACCCACGCGTACAAATAGTTTATTTGTTATTAATATAATTAAAATTTTGCTTCATATCTTAGCGAAATTTAGAATTTTCGATAGGGTTTATAGGACCCCGGAAATCTGTAATCAAGCCCAGGTCAAAAATGTTTGACTGCACAAACTTCAGCGTTAATTATCAAGGGATAAATTTGTTGTGTACTGTATTTCGTTTATAGTAAATATTAGACAGTTTGCAATTTCTCGACAACGTGTAGCGAAATTTTTCAAAAATCTCGTCAAACCATTAAAACCAAGGGACGAAATTTTTAACAATATCTCGTTTTTTTTACATTCTCATAAAGAAATAAATCTCCCTCGAGAAATCGCAAACTGTCTATTGTATTAGAGCCCTATCATATATTCGTCTAAAAATGTTCGTAATATATGATTATGATAAGCACATTTAAGCAGAAAGGCTTATATACCGAGCACGGGCAGATGCGCAGTTAATTTTAGCCACAACGCAATGAGCAATCTTCTAGTTAATATTAAAAATTCAAACTATTTCGAAAAACCCCCCCCCAAAAAAATCAAGACAACACGACAACCACTTTGCCCTATAACGCAGTACCTATCTGAAACCACAATTTGAGTAGCTTTAATCATTGAAATACGGTATACCGAGTGTTTAGCGCCGGTTAAAAATTTGATTAATGGTTTAATCATGGAGATATATTTCTATCAAATTTCCTGCGGTAACTATTAGAATTAGTGCATTTGTCCTTTAAATGAAAACACTATTAAATTGAAACATGTTGACGCAATCTGTTTTTGGGTTCGCCTCAGTTCCTCCTCAATGGATCACCGAACCTCAAGACACAGCTGTACTGGTAGGAAGCCGGCTTCAAATCGACTGCAGTGCAACGGGATTTCCCAGGCCGAGCATAACGTGGAAGAAAGCAGTAGGTAAACACACACACACACAAAAAGAATCTTTCCTTTCAGCCTTTAAAACAAACTGTCAAAAATTCATCTTTACCTCATCGATCACAGTCGCCCATTTTGAATAGTCGAAAGCTGAGCTTTCACCACTATACTCCAATCCCCCAATCGCAGTCATGTAATTCCCTCATCCTCTTGTGCTTGGCTAATACATTTGCCCGTGATCAATACTGTCAGTCTCGGTAGGTATGGTTCCTATCAAGATAAAGGTGTACTTTGATTATCGGTTATTCCGTTTTAAGTGCTTGTATCCATATCTTTCAAGGAACAAGATAGTTAGTGTGATAGGCCGGCTGCAATCCTCCGACTACAAAATGACATCGCGGTAAATAGCCGATATGCAGTATGAATGAATTAAAGACGATGATGCCGTGAAAGCCCCATTCTCCGCCAAGTGTTGACGAACTGTATAGTCTAGAGATACCATTTAAGTATAGTATTGGGCACTACTTAACTTTATACGTAGTTTCGTCCAGCATACATGGAGAAAACTCATTGACAACAGACATAAAAACACTGAAAAAACTCTTTCACACATTTTGATATAATGTTATACCTAGACCATTTAGTTTAGCCATGATTAGTTATAGTTGACTATAGTTAACTACCATAGTTGATGACCATATGTTTCACTAATTTTAATTATCTGTAAAGTTACTAGAGAATTTGCGGAACATCCATTAAAAGTTATAATTATGAGTTATGAGCTCATAACTATAATACTGAGCTCATAACTATAATACTGAGCTCATAACTATAATACTGAGCTCATAACTATAATACTGAGCTCATAACTATAAATCTGAGCTCATAACTATAATACTGAGCTCATAACTATAATACTGAGCTCATAACTATAATACTGAGCTCATAATTATAATACTGAGCTCATAACTATAATACTGAGCTCATAACTATAATACTGAGCTCATTACTATAATACCGAGCTCATAATTATAATACTGAGCTCATAATTATAATACTGAGCTCATAACTATAATACCGAGCTCATAACTATAATACCGAGCTCATAACTATAATACCGAAATAAAATAAACAAACTAAAAAAAAAAAAAAAAGTTTAGTCCAAAAATCCTCTACTTATACGCGAGTATATACAGTAGTAGTTAAAATAAAAAATCATCCAATACTCGCCTAAAAACCAATCACAGACGGGTTGGAAGAAAGGAAACAAACAGTGAAGTTAAAAGAAATTGGGTAAAAAAAAGAAACAAAAAAATGATGTTTTCAATATTTTATTGGTTAATTGTATGCTGCAAGCGCCTGGGGTCGACTAGTATTACTAGTTATAACTTGCAGTTTACAATTATAACGTTTTAAATCCTTGCAAACCACATTTTTTTTCACAAAAAAAATTATAATTATAATCAAAATTATGAGCTCATAACTCATAATTATAACTTTTAATGGCCGTTCCACAAACTATTAAGTCGATGAATTAGAATTAGTAATCAATGGATCAACTGGTCCTAGTTATAACACCAACTACCGCAAATAAATAAACTTTATTTGCTAACGAGGAGTACTGTTTAGTGCAGTTTTGCCCTAAAGTTCTCTCTTCATCTTCTTTCTTCAACCAAGTGAATTCCTAACAAGTGTGAGATTTGCCGAGCTGCTCTTTTTTGTAAATAATTACCAATAGCAACTTCTCTTTATTCTACTCTGCTTTGCAATAATACATACATATATATATAGACCGAGAATATTATTCCATTTTGGTTGTGCGTCAAATGGATCTTGCGCTCATCAAATAACTCCATTGTCCATTGTCCATTGTTTTGTGCAATTTAAATCTTTTTATACTTTAAACTTTTATATATTTTAATAAGACTTATTTTATACTATTTTGTCAAATCTCACACAAGGACCAAGTTTTGTTAGTTGATGGGAAAAACCAAAGTACCTGGAGATAACCCATCGACAACGGGCTGGAGAACTCTAGAAAAACTCCTTTACACATGTTGGTACCCAAGCTTATACCCAAAGACAAACCTGCAACCAATGCGGTATTAGGCCACATCGTCACTAATCTACAAGCTTATGCATAAGAAAGTTCAATTACCATAAACTAAGAGTCTTTAAGATATGAGAGATTAATTGACGAAATTTATAAACTCCAAGATTATTGTGATTATGAAGATTTAAATTAGATTTTTAAAGAGATTTGACAAGATTTGGCATAAATATCAGCTTCGTCGATTATAGATGACGGCCTTATTTTTCAATCAAAATTAGAATTTAGTAAGGAAGGAAAGCTGAACTAATTTAAGCCTCATCGATTAATGTCTCCGGCTAATTACATCCTTGGTTGTAGCAATGAGCAATGCAACTATTGATTAATGTTATTTGGCTCAATTACCTACATTCTTTTGATGTATGTAACCACATTTGCTGCTCTAACTCCAGAGATTGATTGAAACATCACGAAAATTCACATCAATAATTTAATGTAACATTTTTGTGATTAATGGAGCACTTAAAAAAGTCCAGATGTAGCCCTATACAATTATTCCCTAATTTTCAGCTACCTAAGTCATAAATTTTAAAACTACTACTCAATACCCATATTTAACTTTTCATTTTCTAGTTGATTTTTGAGGGAAATTCATTAC
This sequence comes from Strigamia maritima, assembly GCA_000239455.1. Lineage (NCBI taxonomy): Eukaryota > Metazoa > Arthropoda > Chilopoda > Geophilomorpha > Linotaeniidae > Strigamia > Strigamia maritima. The sequence continues at coordinate 22,462 of JH431853.1, read as the reverse complement.
TTGTACTTTTCCCATAGAAAGGTCATTGCTGTTAGACGCAATCAAGCAATCAAGCCACAAATGACACCATATAATCCTATTCTTTTGTTTCTACATTCCATTCTGTCAGTAAGTCACAACTGGAAGAATTGTTATATGGTACTAGCTGAGTACCCGTTACTACGTAACTTCGAAAACTTATTAAACACCCAAACCCGTGATTTCTCGTGAAATCCCAGTTAAATCATCAATAATTCATGACTGATTAACCTGTGAAATCACCAAAATCCGGGTAAATCACTAAAATTCTGTTAAATTACTGAAATCCCGTTTAATCACTGAAATCCTGTTCAATCACTGAAATCCCGTTCAATCACTGAAATCCCGTTAAACCACCAAAATCCTGTCACCAATAACTCGTGAAATTCAGTAAAATCACTTGTGAAATTCTGTAAAATTACCCGTGAAATTCTGTAAAATCACCCGTGAAATTCTGTAAAATCACCCGTGAAATCCCATAAAATCATTTGTAAAATCCCATCGTGAAATCCTGTAAAATCACTCGTGCAATCTCGTAAAATCACTCGGGAAATCCCCGTGAAATTCCATAAAATCACCCGTGGATTCCGATCAAATCCTGTAAAATCACTCGTGGATTCCGATCAAATCCTGTAAAATCACCCGTGGATTCCAATCAGCAAATACTGTAAAATCACCCGATCAAATCCGTGATTCCGATGAAATCCAATCCTGTGATTCCGATGAAATCCCATCCTGTTATTCCGATGAAATCCCATCCTGTGATTCCGATAAAATCCCTCCTGTGATTCCGATGAAATCCCATCCTGTGATTCCGATGAAATCCCATCCTGTGATCAAAGCAGATGTGGAATCCTGGGTGGAATTCCATGGTCCGAGATTATTATTCATTCTTTATACCGTCATCAATAACCCAGCCAATCCCATTGAAAAAGCAGATTGTTTAAATATATCGCTACAGTAGATGTATACTTTCAAAAAATACCTAAAGCATAATGAAACCACATAAACAAACATCTCACCTTGATAAATTTATTAAATCAATCGCCCTAATTTCAAAACTGGTGCAGCATCTGCCGTCATCAATAACCCAGCCAATCCCGTTAAATGCTGTAAAAAAAACGGTGCGCCATCTGCCGTCGGTTACAAATATTGCTAAAGGCTTCGGACACCAACGACAAATTATATTATGATAGTTGGGAATTTAGGTCAAACCAACAGATCTCCCATTTTAAAAACCAACCATTCAGTTTAAAGATGAACGTCCAGTGCACTCTGCATTGCACTTGAATCTTCAATAGCAAGTTCCTTTATTGAGAAACGTCATTCCAATTAAAGATTAACAACTAAACTAGCCGTTTGGATTAATTTAGTGGGTGCTATGTCGTGTTTCTTTGTACACGCTCTTGAATAAATACTTAATGCTTTCAATGGAATTCAGTTGGTTAACTTTTATTGCTTCATTCTTTCAAGTAAACTAAATTGATGATGATGTTTTTTCCTTTAAACACCTAATAGAAATTGCAATATATTTATTTATCCAATGTGGAAAAGAAAAATCATTTCTGGTGTTCCCACTGTCGAATACACCTATGGTACTATTAAAAACTGATGTTACAATCAGCCCCACAACCCCCGCAGGCTGCAGCAATAAAGGAACTAGTTAAACTATGATATCTTGAAAAAATCAAATTTATTATATTATTCAATTTATCATATTCAGCAAAAATTTGGAGATAATAAACCAAAAAAAGTCAGTGAATAAGGAAGAAGAGTACCTATCGATTACTTGTTAAGCCACATATTACTAAACAAAAAATTGTATTTGTATTTCCACTTTTAGCCTGTCTTAAGGTTTCAGCCACTCTATGATTCCTTCCAGTTGTAGACTCGTGTACAAATACACTTTCTCGTCTCCACTGTCTAAAAAAAGAAGGAAAACAAGCAGCTTACAAGGGTTTCACAAAGGGTTTTCTTTTTTCTCTTCTCACACGATAGGCAACAGTCCTGGAAAATACCAGGGACTGCCTTATGGACTTAACGGGATTGCTCAGCATTCCAATGGAACACTCTCATTCGTCCAAGCGACAGAAGCTGACCGCGGTTACTATTTGTGTCAAGCAAGCAATGGAATTGGTGCAGGACTTAGTAAAGTCGTTTTCTTCAATGTACATAGTAAGTACCAACTCAAAAGAAATTGCAATAAAAATGCATTCATCGCTTTCCTTTTATATTTCTTTTGCATGTAACTTTCATTTGTTGTGTGACATGAATTAAACATAACAGCGTAAATCCTACAATTCGGTTTTGAGTGCTGTTGATAGCCGATAGTATACAGTTACCGTCTTCCCCCGAATAGAGCGCCAGGGTGGCGTTCTATTCGATTACAACGCCATGGCGTTATGATGTAGGAAAAGAGTAGCAAGATTATTTTTTTCTATTTTTTTGTTCTTTTTTTTTCTATTTTTTTTCTATTTTTTTTAAAAAAATTTTATTTTGTTTAAATTTTTTAAAAAATTTATTTCTTGTATTTTCCTTTTTTGTTATTTTTCATTTTATAATTTTAATTTCTTATTTTTCTTTTGTTTTTTTGTTATTTTTGGGGTAGTGTTAATTATTTTTTTCATTCGAAAATTCGAATAGAACAGCATTTCGAATAATGCGCCATGGCGTATTATTCGAATAATACGCCATGGCGCATTATTCGAAATGCTGTTCTATTTGAATTTTTGCTGTAATGATTAAAAAAATCATTTTTTAAATTATTTTCGAATATAACGCCATGGCGTTATGTTGGGGGGAAGACGGTAGTAAAAATATCATTCTCCTTTGTGAAAATTTGAAACAAATGGCCATAACTTTTTTATTAATAGCACAAAATGTTTTCATCACGAGACCAATGGACCTTGTCTGAAATTAAATCCTGGCTATATAACCCTTGTTTGCAAAACTTCTGAGACTGAATCAAAACATATTGCAGGATTTACAATGGTTATGGTTAGTTCACATTGGTGTTCACAGCACTCCCTAACGTAACGCAAGATGGCTGTGCATTGCATTGTAAGTTTAAAATCACAGACGTAAACTTAAGTTCACACTCCAAAATTGATTTTAAAGTTCTATCTAATAATTTGTGCACAAAACTCCCATTGGTTAATGGCCTATGCATTGTACTAAAAGTATATATTGTGGTATCTTATTTTAATCCTCTAGTCGAGCTGTCGAAAAATCATTGCTTTGTAGTCCAAATATGTGCATGCCATTGTTAACAAACGAAAATATTTAAAAAAATTATTTGCAAAAAACTTCACTTCTCAGTTTCGTGCACGAAATGTTAGATAGAGTTTAGTACCGTAACTTAAGAAATTATGGCAACCAATAAGAAGACAGCTGCTTCTCGCATTAAAAACGAGATGTAATGAGAAATTGCGTGATTGGTCAGTTTACAAAGTGTTTAAAAAGTTTAAAAAGTACAATGACAATTGGATAAAGGCATTTTTTTTACATGTGCTCAACTGGGCGTAAACTAAACGATTATTGGTATGTGATTAGTTTACATTGAACATTACGTTCAATGTAAACTAACCACATACCAATAATCGTTTATTGGTATGTGATTAGTTTACATTGAACATTACGTTCAATGTAAACTAACCACATACCAATAATCGTTTAGTTTACGCCCAGTTGAGCACATGTAAAAAGAAATGCCTTTATCCAATTGTCATTGTACTTTTTATTTGCAGTTCCAGCTCGCTTTGATATCAAATCAAAAAACCAAACGGTCAAAAAAAATCAGATGGCATCTTTGTCGTGTCAAGCAACTGGCGACAATCCAAACACCATTACATGGCTAGCAAACCAGCAACAGATTTCCATAACAAACCCAAGGTACTAAACATGCACTTTTATTCTTTCAAAATTTTTGAATTTACTAAGCTTTGCGACCTTAACGATCATCATCAGATTATCTCTTTTTCTGGTGAGCCCTTTGACCCTTTTATGTGTGCAGCAAGCAGTGGAATGCTTATTAAAGGGGCCATCTCTTTTTCTCTGCTCGAAGCATGTGTGCATTATGACACAAAATGACCATATCGTTTAACGCATAACAGCATAACTTTGATAATACTAGTTAAAAGCAAAATTCTTGCGGTTTTTTCCATCTGTATATTTACAGGATAAGATATAGTTGATTTACAATCAATGCCAGATTTCCATATTCATTTCAACCTCGTTATAACGAACTCTCTAATAATCAAAAACCGTTAATAACAAACTATCTGAATAGTAGATTTTCGCTTATAGTGTCGCGATCACGATTCTTAACACTAAACTAATTGCAAATATTACAAGAATAAGTATAATGTCCGCGAGTTCAAACGTTGAATCGCGAGGTGATGCTGTGAAACAGTCATACTCATGGCTAATAAAAAAGGGTGTCTAGGGGATGTGATATTGGAACTTACTCTAATTCGCAGATGTCAAATAAAATAAGTGGAGACTTGTTTCATTCGATTTAAAATTCAAACACAAAATTTATTTGATCAGACGATTAAATTTACTAAAAACAAATAATGATATCAAAAGTAAGAAAATATAAAAGAATCAATATTATTTGCATAATAATGATATTAGATAATATAAGATAATAAAATTATGACTAGAGATCTTCTGGAATAAGACGCCTGCAGGTTTTCGGTAGGAAACGGCAGGTGTTGTCTCGTCGTCACGTCTGGGCGCAAAAGTAAGACTCGTATGCCACGGTCTTACCTTCTAAGTTCGTAGTTTGACCTCAATGGAGTCAAAGCACAATGAATTCAATACACTGACTTATATTTACCACTGTTCAACGTTCCTAGTTGAACAAGTAACTGGTAAATCAGTTGAGTCTTTTCCGTGCCTCTTTGATAATATCACAGATCAACGGATCTGGGGTAAGCAGAGATTGATGATGTGATCAGGTCAAAGGCAAGTGGAAAAAGAGTTAAGATTCAGCGCGCAAAGGGGAGATTTGCGCTGGGACGCATGCGCAGATCGCATGGTCGCAGAAATTCGGGTGCAAAATTCGGTTGAATTGGCATGGCAACACCCCATGGGACGTGCCATAACAGAGGGGAAAGGGTCTGGCACACTTTTGGAGACCTAATTAGTCCATAAAATAGCGTAAAATATTTATTAACTCAATCCGTCAAAAAAGTCAGTTTTGGTCACTAATAGCGAACAGTTTTTCTGATTTTTTGTTCGTTACAACGAGGTTGGATTCTACTCAAACGCCATGGCATAGGCTACATATGTGCATAAATTCGGAAGAATCCATTATTAGATGCAAAAAAATGAGTTTTTTTGTCCACGCATTTTCAAATGCAAAATTTCACTTATTATGTAAATAAATGCATTTATAGTCATTAGTTTTTTATTATTTTTCCCCCCTCAATAATTTGCCACTATGCAACACTGTTTGCTCATCTCTCACCTGCTCATTCAGCTGTAATCATTGGGTATCTACCAAATCCCAAGCACATCGAGATGATAAAAAGAAAGGATAGTCCTATTCTGTGCGCCACATGTTTAATAGCACAAGGAGACAGCAATTCGAGGGAACCAAGCATGCCAGTGTCGGAATATAATTCGGTGTCCTGCTGACACTTTACCGCTTTTCATTTTGCCCGCAATGACTTTGTCCCGAAATAAACCAGTGCACTTTTCTTCCTTTCTGTCAAGTTATGAGATAGGACTAACAAGAAATGATATCAGCAAAGAACAAGAAAAATAGAATAAAACAAAAAAATAAAATAAAAAAAAAAACAAGTAAAACAGACAGGGTGTATGTCAACCATACAAACTGACAACCATAAATAGGATTGAAGTGTTATTCAATTATAATGAAATGCGTGCAAAACCTGAACAACAAAAAAAAAAGAACCGAACAAGCGAAGCAAATAAACAAAAAAATCAAACACAAGTAAAACATTTTATTTTTTTCTGCAAATCTAATTATGATGGCCTTATTTTTAGGTATAAGATTCAAGACACGAGTCATGCCAATGGTATGACATCTGAAATGATTATTCCTCAAGCCGAGAGAGGTGACACTGCTACTTATCACTGCCAAGTGAACAATCGCTATGGTCAAGATGAAGCCAAGATTCATCTCATTGTACAAGGTAAAATCAGAAGCTTCCTCTAGATACTGGGTGTGTAATATTGTAAATGACAAAATAGTGCAGCAGGAACTTAAATAGTGGCCAGGTCAGAAATAATAGTAGTCAAGCCTACAATAGTGGCCAAATCTGAAATGTCAAGTACAAAATATAGCAGTCAAGTCCTATCAGTGATGAAGTCTTAAATAGTAGCCGTGTCTACAATCGTGAGAGAAATAATAACAAATGTTAAGATTTAATGGTGACCGGAACTAGAACACGGAATGTAGATCTGGTCTAAAATTAGGCTATGGCTATTTCCGCCCAATATTGGGCGAAAATAGCCACTGGGCTAAAATTATGGCTAGTTCTAAAATTGTGTCTAAAATGTGGCTGGGTCTAAAAATGTGGCTGGGTCTAAAAATGTGGCTGGGTCTAAAAATGTGGCTGGGTCTAAAAATGTGGCTGGGTCTAAAAATGTGGCTGGGTCTAAAAATGTGGCTGGGTCTAAAATTGTGTCTGGGTCTAAAAATGTGGCTGGGTCTAAAAATGTGGCTGGGTCTAAAAATGTGGCTGGGTTTTAAAATGTGACTGGTCTAAAATTGTGGCTGGGTCTAAAATTGTGGATGGGGTCTAAAATTGTGGCTGCACAAAAAATGTACCAACTTCCTTTTTATGTATATCATATGCATGAAACCAAATCGCTAGAGCATATAATTTTCTCATAAATTTATGTCTAATTCTAAATTCTCTTTTCACTTTTCGATCAAAAAAATCGAACAAAAATCTCATTCGATTTTCGTGTTGCATAAACCACTGTAATTTCTCTTCTGATTACCGGTTGTCAGTACTACTCTGAGCGGCTACAGGTTTTATTAGAAGGCTAGCATTTCAGAGAGAGAAAGATGTTTGTGTCGCTATATCAAATCGCATGCACTTTGACGGCGAAAATGACTGCTTTCAGTGGATGGCCTTCAATTTCCCCTTGATTTCAGAGGTCACGTTACCATATTCAAAATGTTTATCATTCGCCATGCATGATAAAAAGCAACTTACGACTATGAAACCCAGCAAATATCATAAATGACAATATAATAGCCAGGGGCTTCTCTCGAAGTCTTTATTTTGTCAATCATTTATTTAATACTTATTGGAATAAATAACTTGTAACTAAAATGTCATTATCTTTCTTTTTTCATTTTTCCAGTCAAGTTATGCAATTCAAATAAGACTATTGATCCAGAAATCTTATTATTGTTCCGTTGTTGTTTTAAGAATTGCTACAAGTTTTTCTCCTGAATAAAGACTTCTGGCATAGCCATATAACCTATAATCTAAGAAAAAATACATTTTTATAACACTATGTTATAAAATAAGGCAGTCAATCAGATATGGTTCTCTTACGGCTTAGTACACACACCAATTCAGACTAAAATTGTAAGCCAGTCTGAATTTTCCATGTGACAATCATCAATAGAATCCACAAGCAAAATTACTACTGGGAATAATGTGGTACACATGGTTTGTTGAATGATGTCATATTACAAATGTTGACTGTCTGAAATATTTTTTTGCAAATGGCTACTATTGAAAATGTTGCTTTACAAATGATGGATGAGGATGATGAAATATTTATATATATATTGTACATTATAGATATTATATTTCCTCTTATTGGAACCATTTTTACAAACAAACGACCATGTGGTTTGGCGACCGGAAATATAAAGATAACCAAGTCACACCTGGTTATCTTTATTTTTAACCGGTTGCCTAAACCACATGAATTATGGGTAGTTTGAAAGATTTCATGCACGAAAACAATAGGTGGTTTTCCGCTCTAAAGCCTAGTACACACAAACTCATTCCATACACGGAATAGCACAAGAAATCAAAATCTGAAAATTCCTGTTTTTGTGGTACACACAAAAAAATTTCCTTGTGAAGAAATATTCCGTAGCTGAAAAAATCATCGCACTTGGTGCGCGGGAAACCACCTATTGCATAGAATCTTTCCAACTACCCATAATTCATTTGGTTTAAGCGACCAGGTAAAAATAAAGATAACCAGATCACACCTGGTTATCTTTATCGAACGTTGCGTCAAGTACGGACGAACCGAGACAACTTCTTGCTTTTCATTTTTTCCTTTTCATTTCTTGGCATATCCCGCCAACAGCAGCTAATATAAAAATATATAAATCAAAATAACATAACTAATAGAAACATGTTTTTAATGGAAATTTGATATGCTAATTATAAAATAAAATAAAATTAACTAAGGTACTTCATCTAAAAACTTTAGCTAACGTATTATAACATTTTTTTCAGGGTTGGCAAAAAACATGATTTTTTTAGAAAAAATCAAAAATCATGATTTTTTTGATTTTTTTGATTTTTTTGATTTTTTTGATTTTTTTGATTTTTTTGATTTTTTTGATTTTTTTGATTTTTTTGATTTTTTTGATTTTTAAAAAAAAAATTAATAATGTAATGGATAATAATTTTAATTATATATTACAGTATTACATATTATATTATATTAAATTAACAATGATGTCCTGTAGAAACACTGTAGAAATGAAAAGCATGAGGAGAGAGGAGAGAGGAGAGAGAAATTGGAACAACCCATCCTGTATCAGATGTTCCCCCTATTATTGTTGTGCTACTTGTATTATTAAGTAAATAATTATAAAATTTATAGAGATTAATGTTTGCAAATGTTGTGTTTTTACAATTTAAAGAGATTTTCTGAGAAATTTTGTAATTTGATTTTAATCATGATTTTTTTGTGCTTATTAAATCATGATTTAATCATTTGATTTAAATCGTTTTGATTTAAATCAACCAACCCTGATTTTTTTCTAAAAAAAAAGAAATAACAAAAAAAATATCGCTTTTCTTACAAGTTAATCCCAATTTAATAACACCAACTCCTCACGCTTCAAGCATCGATCGGTTTATCGACCGCTACGACCCTAGACCCTTCTTTGTGACTGCTGGTCCACAATCGGCTGTAATTTTCTGTCAATAGGCGTTCTGCCCTATTCCTGCTGCATTCAATTCCTTTTCTTCTCACTTCTTTTATAGAAAACACAAAACTTCCAACTAAACTTGTCTCCATTGTTATTTATTGATTGCCCATTTGTAATCCCTTTATTTAACCGGGCACATCAAACGGACGACAGCACGCCATCACTTATAAGCAACCATGCAACTTTGATGTTTATCACTTGAAAATTATTGACCACAGACAGAAATACGAGCAAAATGGTTAATTGGCTTTCGTGTTTCCCTGCACTTTGTTGTCAAATTTGGTAATGAGGGACCGGTCAAAAAGGGGACTATGGATTAGAGGGTATTGCAAATGAACCGACTACTCAAGTTTCTTATCTTTGCTTATCCATTCCCAGAAGCGCCCGATGCACCCCGCAATGTGCGCGTACTTGATCAAAGTAAACGAGCCATGCAGATCACGTGGACTGAGCCATTCAGTGGCAATAACCTCATACAACGCTATATTGTACAGTACAAACTCAATACGGGTCAGTAGAACATTTACGACATAAAATATCAGTGATAGGAATCCATCACTGGTGTTTGTTACAATCCGACCTCGCTGTAACGAACTCTCTAATAGGTAGATTTTACATGCTAAACCGGTTGCTTAGAGCAAAACTCCTGTTTTTCTGGATTTTGTTTTAGTTCGTTATAACGACGTTGGACTGTATTAAGATTGTGTTGTGATCTTAGATTTTTCGGTTTCAGACACTTGGCAGTTGGAATCACAGAACTCGACTGTCAGCGGTACACAAACGGTGTTTACTGTTGGCAGTTTGTTGCCTGCATCTATTTACAATCTGCGAGTTTTGGCCGAAAATGATATTGGTCTTAGCCAGTCGAGCGAAGTCATTACTGTAACTACCTCAGAAGAAGGTAAGAATTATTCTGTTTTGTGTCCAGCAACTTAATCATTTGTGTTGTCAATGTACACGTTCCAATCTACCGCAGAAGAGACAACGCACAGACTAATTTTATCAATACACACAATGCTATAAAAGAAAAAGAAAAAGAAATTAACCTTCAGACACCCAAACATCGCAATCTACATTGATTTCCGACAATCCTAATGGCGCTCCATTAAAGGGTTTACGACATCAGAAATTTTATAGGTGAATAATTTTCGCCATCCCTTAAAATAGCGTAAATGATTTTTATTTATTTTTAAAATTTTCAGAATACGTTTAAAAAAATTATTTTGCATCCCTAACAGCTTATTTGAGCTTGGTAAGGGTCATTGTTGGCCACTGCTGGCAGAGCGCTGTTTCTGACGTCACAGTTCGCATTCCCCATGTTAAATACACAGGATTTACGTCACAACTGGTAACAATCGCGCAAATTCTCGATTTGGTATCGTTTTTATCTCTCACTTTTTGTTATTGTCGTCTGCTCATTTACACAACTTCGACATTGGGATTTAATATTTTCCAAAAAATGTCTAAAAAAAATATTTAAGGGTTTTAATTTTTAAATGATGCCAATAGACCAATAAAAAATGTGATGTTGTAAACCCTTTAAGTTTCTTTATTTTGTCACAGACTCACAAGAACTCGCATCCTTAACCGAGAAATGCATTTTTAGGCTAAAAAAAATTAAACTAATCTTTCAGGCGGCAAAATTTAGATTCTAGACATAAAAATGCATCCTAATTGCATTTTAGGCATAAAATAAACATTTTCCAACGAAATCTTACACTTTAATGTTCAGTATATCAAAATCTCGAAACATTTGTTTACTTGATGATTTTTTTTATACTTTCCATCAGTTATTTTTAATCCTCCATTTTCTCTTGACATTACATCCTATATCATTACCGCTTCCAGACAATTCCTAAGGGAATCTTAAGACTTCTTAAGGGTAAACAATGAGAACTTCCACATTTATAATTAATTGTTCTTCAGAGTTTGGGAAAACAAATTATAGCGGCATCAGAAATCGATATCCAGCACACGCATTTTGTGATTTTTACCTTTTCCAACATTTTTCTCACCTGAAAATTACCTCCGTTGTAATTTAGTGATTGCCCAAAGCTAATTAAAGGCGGCCATTTGCTTTTTTTTTCTTTGCTGTATTTCTTTGTTCGCTGGGAACGTGTTGAGTCATAAACCTTTCCGCCTCTTTTCATCATTACCTTTTAACCAATCTACACTTTTTTCTATGACAAAAAGTTAATCTCACTACTGATTACCTCCATTTCTTCATCTCAGCTCCCACTGGTCCACCCCAGAAAGTCAAAGTGGATGCTGTGGATTCCAACACCCTCAAGGTCTCTTGGAAGGTAGGATCGTCGTTCATTTGCATATCATTTCGACAAATGGAAATTGCATGTGAGGAATTTTTCTTGTTTCTTGAGTGCAACTAAAATGAATAAATAAAAGTTCATAAATTTTGGTGAAATTTAGAGAAATTTGTTAAAAAATTGAGATATTACTGAGAGCTTTTAAAAAGTAAAGGTGAGAAATTGGGAAAAAAATACATAACTGAAAAAATTTATATGAGGGAAGTATGTAGCATCAGAACTGTTCCTCCCCTAGCAATTACTAGTAATAATTAGAAATTAGTTCGTAATAAATAAAACCCCGGATATTTATGCAAAAATAAATTCCGTTTTATGCGCATAAAATACCCGCCAAAAAATTCAAAAAATGCAATAAAAAATACAAAAATATGCAAAAATACCCGTCAAAAAATTCAAAAAATGCAATAAAAAATACAAAAATATGCAATTTATTTCTACGAAATAGTTGAAAATTTTTTTTTTCGGTAAAAAATTTTTTTTCCGAAAATTTTCTAATTCAAAACAAAAAATTCAATTCTATTGTTACAAAACAATCAATAAAAACAAATATACTAAGAGATGAAATTCCCAAAACTAATAATAAAAAAATAAAAAATCTCAATTTATCAAAATTCACTCCAACTTCCAAATCCAATTTCTCCCTGATCTTGCAAAAATAAAAAAGATATAAAAAATCTTTCTCATTCCAGCAAATTCATTGCAGACTATTAGTTACACTGAATTTGAACTTTACTGCTTAATCAGGCATTCCTCGCCTGAGCCTCATCGATTAGTTCTGCTCAAATATAAAAGAATCCCTAAGCCCCATCTGCAACTACCTTCATTCATATTATAAACCCAAAAGTCATTCTTATTTATTTTATTAACATCTTATTTAAATTCACAGCCCAAATTTCCAAAAAATAAGATTATCAATCCAAAAATCTCCATTATCTTCCATTCTTGAATCCATTCTAATCTCTTCCGCCATTTACTACCACCCAGTTTTCCAACTTTTGGCCGGGTGCCTAATACCCAATCCATAATAAAATAATAAAAAAAAAAAATAAAATAAAAACCCATCAGCCAAAATCTAAACTTTATTTCCAAACATACGATTCCACAGATACGAGTTATCACGGACCGGTATGTCACAATGCGTTTGAAAGACGCTTGATACCTCGAAAACGAGAGAGCCCTGGTTTGAATGAGGCCCTGAATGGTTACAGAACTATAGGCGTTCGCAACCACCGCATTCGTGTCTGTCAATACAAATAAATATATGATTTCAGGTGGTATTAACTTACTCTCTAAAATAGACGCCTTTAAAACCACCCTTGTAGTTAAGAAGCGCAGAATAGAACTCAATCTAAACCTCAGGTTATTCGAAACAAGGTGAAAGCCTAATCTAGAAACCAAGATGGCGGATCCCAAACTAGACTGGTTAAAGCTGAGTGAACGTCCTATTTGCCTTTCTGTCTTTTAGAAATAATAAAGTCACGCGTATTCCATTTATTATTCTGACCAGGTAAAGCCAGGTGCGCCACAGCAACCGTAAAAATACGTATGAATACTTAGAGAAGAATGTAGAATGAAACACGAAAACACAGTTGGGAAATGACCTTCAATCAAGTGTGAAGGGACCAGCCCTCTACTAGTTGTGTGCTGTTCGCTAGCAGGAGAGTGAGTGAGCTCCAAAAGTTGGACAGAATACATCAGAAACTCATACTGCATCCTCATTGGCCCTCAGAAAGTGAGGAACAAACGAGAGTGCAGGAGTAGATGAGTCACTCACTTAACATGCACAAAAGTCGGGTCATTCCAACCGAGGGACCAAAATAACACGAGAGATTACATTACAAATGACACAAATGGCCTCGGCCAGACACACAAATGGATAAACACAACACAAAAAAGTAAGACATGTAAATTTGTTAAAAGCATAAGGTTTATTATGAGAAACATAAAAAGGAAACGCGTATCTTCAAAAGTAGCTCGTGACAGAGTTCATAACAAATTCCATTTTTTTTTTTGCTTTAGTATAGCTGCTTGCGCCGGTAAACTCCATTTTCTCTCTTTTAAAATAAAAATTCATGTTTACAATTTTCGTGACAAGAAATATTCCTCTTATCACAACCCCCAACAATTTTGCTTGTAAACTGGAATTTTTATTCCAGTTGAGTGTCGAGTATTAGTCCCTTGTCAAATTTTATGGAATGGAATAAATGTATAGCAACTAAGCGCCGCGTCTTGCGCGTGGCGAACAATCAATGCTCTAAGTCGTTGGTTGTATTTTCTATAGTTGATGTTTGCTAGGTCACGAGTCGTTTAACTTGCATCTAATATCCTTCGGATTTAATCAGAACATTTTCAATTTTACTTATTTTTTTTAAATTTAATAATTTTATATAGCGTCATGGATCCCTTTCTTTTTTATAACTGTTCGGCGAAATGGTTAAATTCAATAATTCAAACCGGTTGAAGTGAACACGCTTATTGTTAGTTACCCTCTCATAAAAAAAAATCTTTTTCGAAAGCCCCAATTTCGATTCCATCTCGGATGGTTACTTAGAGGACTTTATGTCTGCCATGTTTGAAAGTGAATTGATTTTTGTATCTATATATACTGAGTATATTATAGATATTCCAATTTCTAGTATAGTTAAGATGTACAATTAAAAATATAGTGTACAATCCATTTTCAGAATATGACGATTTAGTTATATTTCCTTCATTTCCTCAAAGCAGATGTATGATGGAAATAATTTCTATCACACTTCTGCAATTAACAAGAATGAAAGTCCATATATCTCAAGATGTTATTTTCTGCGACATAAGATTTCGCAGTCTAGTAGATATATAAGTCTATGATGATAATAAAACTGGCCAATGTCTAATAGTTAACATAAAACATGTTTATCCAGTTTTCATTTCTAAAATCATGGAATAAACTTCAAACATGCCGGAACAATTCTTGCTTGGTATAACACACGCTTTAGCATATGGGGTCATAACAAGTCAAGTTGAAATTTAAATAAATAAATAAATAAATAAATAAATAAAGAAATAAAAATTCCAAGTGCCAAAATTTACATATTTTATATCTTTCGGTATAAAATATACAATTTTTGATGATTTTTCTTACAAAAATCAATAAAAATTGTTAATTTTCTTGATATTTGGCACTAAACAATACCAATTTCAGTCAAATTCTACTAAAAAATATTGAAATTTAAGCACCACAAGTGTCAATTGCTCGGTCAGTTTAAATTCCATTTATTTTTCATTTTTAAATTTTTAACTCAGTGATTCTTTATTATTTTTTTTTACCTACATTTTTTATTGTGTTTCCTTTACCACTAGCCACCAAAACAAGAATTATGGAATGGCAACATCCAGGGTTACTACGTTGGCTACAAGGTTTACGACTCCCCAGAACCCTATGTTTTCAGCACAGTCGAAGTGCACGAAGGATCCGAAGAACAACTGCAACTTCATTTGACCAATCTTCTTAAATTCATGAGATACGGCATTGTGGTGCAATCTTTCAACCGATTAGGACCCGGTCCAAAATCAGATGAAGTGGTTGCATTAACTTCCGAAGACGGTACGTAGACAAATTGGTTCGAGATACTTTCTGTTATTCAGTTATTGCCACGTTTGGCATTCAGTTCCCGATAAACCTCCATCCGATGTCCAATGTACGACCGTTTCTGCACAAAGTCTTCATGTCGGATGGGAATCGCCGCCCAATGCCGCGCTTAATGGCGTCTTACAAGGATACAAAGTTCTGTATGCGCCCGCTAATGACTGGAACGGTAAGAAAAATATATTTTTTTTAAAATTTTCATTCATATTATAATGTATATTTATATTTTAAAAAATAAAAAAATATATATTTAGATGTTGGAAACAAGGAAACAAAAATAACTACCGCGTTAAAAACGACTTTGCATGGATTGGAACGAAATACAAATTATTCTATCCAGGTTTTAGCTTTCACCCGAGTTGGAGATGGAGTTAAAAGCGAGTCAGTTTATTGTCAGACGAATGAAGACGGTAAATAAATATTTATTTATGATATATTTAGTTTAAAAAAGTACAATAACAAGTTAAAGTAATTTCGATAAGATTGTGTGAGCAATCCCGATGCGACACATAGCGGCGAAAATTGATAACTATCATTTAAATATAGTGATTTACTATTTAAATGATAGTTATCAATTTTCGCCGATTAAAACGATTAAAAGTAAACTTTTTCTGGTATGAAAATGGAAACTTAAGTATAATCTTGTATAATCTCAATAGTTTCGTTTGGTATTCAGTGTTAGTAGAGCTTTGGCCATGTGGAAAAATTGGAAGCGGATTGGCTGCAAAGTAGCAATGGAACATTAAAATTCCAAGGTGCCTGTGCGGGAATGGTGGCAGTGCGTTTACACGTTACCCCTGATAAGTTGCATTGAAATGCAGCAAGAGTTCTGATGGGGCTTGGTTTCCTCCGCCCCATCACCGCCAAATCCCATCACATTTTCCTTAACAGATTTATGCGTGGACGAACTGAAATTTGAAGCGTTGCCTTCATGCAGGTTGGAATCGTGTCGATTCCAATCGCTGCATTTCTTGTTGTCAGTCGACAAAAAAGAAGAAAAAACGAGTTCTATGTCATCCATAGTGAACACTTTCCCTTTTTTAATCTTGTATTCCTCTCGCATACAGAACCAACACACATTACCCAATAGCTTTACTGGCGGATACCGGCTTTAAATGGGAGCATGCAAGCATTATTCTAATACAATGAATTTGTAGCAATAATTGAGATTGGAAACTGAAACTATATGTTTATGGACAGTAAATCACGCGCACACCGGATATCACAACTGATGACAACCTCTACTTTCATTTCCTTAATACATCTTTTGCCTATGGTGCATCCTGGTGGAGAATTACATAAATAAAAAACAAGAAAAGCCACAAATCAGATCTTAAAAGTGCATTTATATGTGGACAGGTTCGTGCCAGAAACAGGCAAATTCTTTCTGGTGAAATAACCGCTTTGACGGTCAAATCCCGTGTTTTATGCCCTGTTCATACTTAGACCACTTTTGTACAAAACCCACCCACTTTCAGAAAGTCTTGCTTGATCGAGTTTTGTACAACTTGGATCAAAATGACCGACTTTTCTACAACTTAAGTTTAAGAAATCTTTTATATAACCTGACGTCATACCTCTAAAACACGCCCCCTGACCAATCACGTGACTGATTAATGGCCAGATTTCATTAAAATAAAATGGCGGCCAAGTGGAGCACATGGGCTGAAGGTGAAATAAAATCACTTCTTGATATTTGGCGATAAAATACAATGTGATTTAACTTCAATGAAGCAAAATTGCATTGTTTACGAAACAATTGCCAAACGATTAGCCGCCTTGGGCTATAATAAGACTTTTGAGCAAGTTAAATGACTTCTACAAAACTACTTCGCAGAAAGAAGAAGATGAATTGAAAGTTGTAGAAATTAAACTTTTAGAAAGTCAGAACTTCTATAAAAGTGGTTCAAGTGTGAACTAAGCATTAATTGTATTAAGAGTGATTATTATTATTTAGGGAGTGTTGTTTCACAACATTCCTCCTTTTTCTTGCATCCTGGAGATTATTCACATCTGTGACCTATTTCCTGGCTGAAAGAGATGACCCTTGACCCTGGTCAAGTGGAGTTCACATGAGCTTTAACAGGAAGTTGTTCCCATTGGTCCAACTTCAACTATGCCATCTCTAAGCTGTTAGTGATCACCTCTGATGAGTTGTACTGCTGTCCCATTGGACACAGTCCGGCCTCCTATGGAGCGTCCACTATATAAGAGCTTGCAGAGCTCTATTCCAGTGCCCCTCTCCTTTATAACCACTTAGGATACCAGGAACAGAAGCTAGAAGTTGTTATTGTTTATATTAATTATTATATCATGTAGTCAGCCCCTAATGTTCATGTTAACTCACAATATTTATGTATGTTCCTCGGTATATTAATTGTTATCTGTTACAGTTATTATTAAATATTGTTATGATTTGAGAATCAGTTCCCATTTTCTTCATGTGTATCACTGCGAATTTCCCATGTTTAGTGCGCACCTTATCTCGGCTAGATTTTGTGTGTATTTGCCCTCTCCTCGTGGTCACTGTCACTAGACAGCGCCCTCGGAGAAAGGATCGTCACACGCTTAGTGTTTCCGCCCATATGTTTGTGGATATGGTATACATGTGTAGTAATGCAAAGAAAGGCCAGAGCAGACAGCACACGACCTATATAGTGTAAAAGCTGAAGCGGACATCAAACTGTCCCATGTAGTGCTCTGTTCGTTTCTTTCAAACAAAATTTTGGAATTAGATTAGGTGCATTCAGGAACTAAAACATTTCCATGTTTTACTAGTATTAATAATAATTGTAATACTAGTATTAAAAATACACTTTATGCAAATTGAATTATTTGCCCAATTAAAGCACTTTCACTCCCTGGTGGATTCATTTTTAAACCTAATTTACCATAAATTATCACTTAGCAAGCAAATTTCATCATCAAGTTTAACATCAACTTGAATCACATGTAAATAAACAGAAACCAACTTCTTTCTTGTGTACAATCATAAATCTTTGTTTTCTTCTTTTGCACTCTAACTTGTTTTTCTCCTCGCTTGCAACTCTAAGAAAAAGTAAAAAGGGGGGTGCAAACATGTTAGTGACATATATAACTCTCAGAGCACCCAAAGCACTGTGGGTAAACTATCATTACTATCACATCTGAGTCCTACTAGTCCCATTACACCATTTTTCATGTTTTTGCTCCACCAACAGCGCATTATTTCTGACATTAGAATTATTGAGAAATCTCTAAGAACTAAGATGGACTTCTCGACCGGAGAGGTCATAAGTCATTCAGGTGTTGGTTCCGGGGAAAATTTATCTTTGGCACTTAGTCATTTGGCCAAAGCTTGAAAGAGGGGATGGTTTTGTTAACTATAAATCATTTTTGTTATGATAAAAACATACATTTGCATGTGAGTGAGTGAAGAGAGAGTGGGATTGAGTTGGGTCACGGATGTGCAAGTTGTTTGAATTGTGTAAAAGCAACAAATCATTTTTAGTGAACGATTCTAATCGCGCCGGGAGAGTCCTTATGGAACTCTTCATACATTTATACAACACTCATAGAAAAAAGTTGCTCCATTCCTGGAATCAAGTATTGTCCTGTGGCCAACTCTATAATCAGAGTAATGGTACTCCAAAACGAGTGTGTTTGGTGTGTGAAAAACTCCATTTTTGAAGTAATAATACTTTGAAATGGAATATCAAAACTCTGAAATTAAAGTCTCTTTTAAATGTGAGAGTTGGCCATGGGACAAAATGGAAACATTTTTTCTATGAGTGTACTTACACGCAGAAAAGTCAATAAAAGTCACTTTTGGTTTTAATATTGAATGTAGTTAATGTTAAAGGGCTAATAACATTGACATTTTTATTGGTTTACTTAATCTATCGTGTTTTAAAACCCTTAATTAGACATTTTTTGAAAAACTTTAATGGGTTTAAACCTAATATTGAATTTCTGAAAACCAGCAGACGACAATACGAAAAAGTGAGAGATAAAAGCGATGCTCTCGATTGTTAGTTTGTCCAGGCATCTCTATAGACCATCTCGAATTAGCTGGGACCCTTTACAATGTATTTCGAAGCAGGGTCAATTTGATCTCATCAGGCAATGGCAACATCAAAAGACGCCATTTTGTCGGTTCTATCTGATTCCATTATTAGATGGTTCTTTCAAGTCGCAAATTCGCTGCCTGTGTAAAAAGGTCCCAGCCAATCTGAGATGGTCTATAGTGTTGTTAATAACAGGATGCAAGCAGATTGTGTTTGGAAATTAATTTTTTTTAAAAAATTTTTTTTGCTTATCCAGTTTCGGCTGCACCCAAAAGCAGAAAATAATTATTTTTAATTTATCTACTAATTTGATTCATTCAAGTGGGTGGCTGCATTTATGTTCAATGTTGATATGAGTACACTCATAGAAAAAAAGTCGCTATTTTACTCCATTTCTGGAGTTGCGCATTGTCCTAGGGCCAACTCCATAATCAGAGTAATGGTACTCCAAAACAAGAGTTTGGTGTGTGTGACGGTCCAAAATCGGAAACAAATTATTATTCTACATTTAAATGGCGCTGACTATTCAGCCACGCCATATCCAAACTCTAATTAGTTATTAAGCCTATTTCTGGTTTTTATGATTAATTATATTAGTTTGACAAGTAAATAATTCATAAAAGAGTGTATATTTATTGAGTTATGATAAATAATAATATTTCACATTATTATTTATACATTGGATGGAAATCACTTGTAAAAGTGATTATTATTTAGAGAAAGTGTTGTAAGGAATTCCCTACAACAATTACTCTTTTCATGTATAGCTTGGGGATTAGTCGCACCTGCGACCTATTTCCTAGTTGGTGTAGATGACCCTTGACCCTGGTCAAGCAGAGTTCACTTGGACTCTGGCAGGAAGTTGTACCGATTGGCCCAACTCCCTGCATGTCATAGTTAAGCTTATAGTGCCCGCCTC
The DNA here is from genome assembly GCA_000239455.1 of Strigamia maritima. Classification (NCBI taxonomy): domain Eukaryota; kingdom Metazoa; phylum Arthropoda; class Chilopoda; order Geophilomorpha; family Linotaeniidae; genus Strigamia; species Strigamia maritima. The sequence goes on along the minus strand of JH431853.1, from coordinate 2,352 downwards.
CCAAATGGTCATACTGATGTTCAATTGGACACAGGTTGACCACCAAGTGAGCGACCACTATAAAAAGGCTTGCAGAGCTCTATTTGGTTCCAGATTACCCTTAAAGATATATTGATATTATGTTCAGATTTACCTAGTTGACATGGTTTCAGAACGCTTTTAAGACTCTCGAACCGGCAGGTGCAACAACCGTAAAGACCGTAGTTAGCCATAGCATTTATGTTATGAAGGCCTATGTACCGCGAATATACAAAAGTGATGATGACATGATGTTGTGACACTTCGGAGAGTGGTGATTGTTGATCTGGACGTGCCAGTTATCATGACCATTCTATTTTGGGTTGGATAATTATCTATTAACGTGTTAGTCGCGATGCGGAGTGCCAGACTATACGGATGAAGGCCAAGTGGGTTACTTGACCCACGCGACACCACACTCAACTCTCGTTTACGGTATTTATGTTATCGTATTGCCTTGTTAGCGACACTCTGGTCAGATGGCCAGAGTATCGACCGTCATCTGTCTGGGACATATTGTCATTTGGCAATGTCAGCCCAAACCTTGTGACGAATTCAGTTCTAAGTCAACCGTTAGTCCGATCGATCTTCCATCCTAATCCTGTTAGAACCACTTCGGACAAACCAGGAATGACAGATAGAGTTCCAGACCTAGACATAACCCAGATTCACCCTCATATATTTACACTATGATATTTCTGTTCGATAGCATATTATTCCTGGCTTTAGATTTGTATAAGTAATTGTTAGTCAGTGCTCTGTTAATAAATTCATGTTGTTAGGTTTTGATAAGTCATGTGTATATTTTCCCTCTGAGTTTCCGTACAATTTCCACACACCAAGTTATCACTTCCAAATCTCGCGTAGTAGTTAGTGATTTAGTCGGTACTTCGAGGTTATTATCACTTGGTAATTTCCCCGAATATCGGATCGTCACACGTGGAGGTTCTACCGAGATTTGGTTGCAATTTTGTTGTGTGGGAATTGCTAGCCGATCAGGTGTCTACTCATGTGGGTATCACACCTTGTCTTTTGTATAGACCTATATCTTGCGATGCGTGATGTGGTCGAATGGCCACAAAATATCATCCCTGATACATAATATACCGTTATTATTTGGTCGTTAACAACTTCCTGATAACTAGTCAATTCCGATAAAATATAGAATACACCGGTAACAAAATAGTGCTGTAGTAATTAGGGGCAGATATGTGCGTAATTTCCAACGTGGTGGATGGATTTCTTCGGATTTCTCATTCCCTGTTGAGAGATAATTGCATATCTGAGGAATTAAGTAGGGTATTCGGGTAACACCGAAAATTAGAGTCTTGCATTTTCCTGAGTAACTTCATCAGACTTGAGTTGTACTCTACATTGGCCAATCCGAAACTTCTTCTTTGGATGTGGACCGAGGTACAATTTCGTTCTTAGCGAGTTGCACCATTCCATGTAGAGGCGCTAGTCGGGGGAACTATCGTTCCTCCTATCGGGCTGAAACAAGAAACTCTCTCTGGGCTGTGAACAGGATGATGCCGGCAAAAGAATCCCAACTGTTTCTATATTAAAAATTATCAGTGTGAACAAGTAAATATTGTAGTATAAAATTCATGAAAGTTCAGGCGGACTTAGTGAATTTTTCCGGTTCTTGTGCTAAATGTACACAGGTTCGATTGGATCTTGTACGTTTCCTCGAAACGAAGAGTAAAAGCATTCTTGGTGTTTGTGGGTTTTATTAGTATTTCTGCGTGAACGTGGAGCTCGTATGGAACTCGATCACATCGTGTAGGACCAATACATTTTCCAGTGTAGGGCCACAAGTGATTGATGGTGAGGTGTGTCTGTCTCTATTCTGCTTCGAGTGACGATCCGATATTCGGGGAAATTACCAAGCGATAATAACCTCGAAATACCGACTAAATCACTGCCAACTACGCGAGATGCGGAAGTGATAACTCAGTGTGTGAAAATGTACGGAAACTCAGAGGGAAAAATATACACATAACTTATCAAAACATGACAATCTGCATTTATTAACAGAGCTCTGACTAACCATTACTTATACAAATCTAAAGCCAGGAATAATATACTATCGAACAGGGTGTAATAATATAAGTATACGAGGGTAATCTGGAGTATGTCTAGGTCTGGATCTCTAGCTGTCATTCCTGGTTGGTCTGAAGTGGTTCTAACAGGATTTGGAGTGGGAGGTCGATCCGACTAACGGTTGACTTTTGGCTGTATTCGTCACAAGGTTTGGGCTGGCATTGCCGAATGACAATGTGTCCCAGACAGATGATGATCAATACTCGGGCCATCTGACCAGAGTGTCGCTAA
>JH431852.1:64657-108485 GCA_000239455.1 Strigamia maritima | reverse complement strand
ACAAACAATCAAACACGAACGAAACGAAATAAACAAATGAACAAGAAACATGGCTTGCTCAAAAATTGTAATATTCTAATGTAAATTATGTGTTAAATGGCATGTTTGTATAAAAAATAGTTATTTGCAAACAAATTACTAACCTGGATGACTAGACACTACCAAAAATACAACGAGCCGATGAAAATCAAGATGGATGCCGCGCTCGCTTCAAATTGCAGAACAATGCGCATGTGCGAAGTTTTGTGCAAACTGCGGCATGTGCAGAGCACTCGTATTATCCACTAATATACGAACGAATTGAAAAATAAATCTCGTATATTCGTAATACGAATGTTAAATTAAATACGAGATTTATTTTTAAAATCTCGTATTTATTTAACATTCGTAATTAAAAAAATTACGTTCGTGAAAGCGCAAACTGTCTATTATAAACAACTTCGCTATAACAAGATTGAACTGTATATAATAATAAATTTTGAGCTTTTTATGACACTGTTCGTGGAACGGTTTCAGTTCAATATCCAAGCAATCAAAAATAATAATAAAAAAATTCTGTCATCATTAATCGAGTCATAAATCAAAATTTTCATACATTGCTAAGCAATGGTAATGGTTTTGGCATATCAACATGCCAACTTGCACACAAATTGCATTTGGTCCAAAATGTAAATATATCAGAATGTGTAATTAGATTTAATGATGAGAATAATGTTACTTACCACATTGGTTTTTGTTTTCATCTAAAAAAAGAAAGTTATTATTATTTTTTTTTTTTTATTTTTTTTTTCAAATTTTTTTTTTTTAAATAAATATTATTCTTTTACTTGATATAATGACTACATTGATCCATGTAAAATTGTTCATGTTTGGGTATAATTCCGAATCCCACTTCACTTTAATGCTCATATTTCGCCACTCGGATAATTGAGCTGGATCTTGAAGATAAACAATTCCATGAAAGGGTGTTATATTGAAAATGCCTTTTAATTCAACTTGAATAACGTCAATAGAGAATATAAATAAATCTCGTTCATGGTTACCCAAATGCTTGAGTAAAGGACCTAATAACTAATAATAAAAATAAAATAAAATCAACAAATGTGTTAAAACACTAAAAAAATATTACGTACTTTAGTATATTTGGTTGCATTAGCATAAATAGTCTCATTGTACTGAGAGGAAATTGCAGACTTGATGGTTTTATTGTGGAGAACTAAGTTAAACACTGCCTAGAATTTAAAAAAAAAAAATGTATATTAATAAATAATAAACTTGACTAGTCGCACAAAATTGCATTAAAGATGTTTTTTTATTGGGTTTTTGGTTGATTTTTTTGTTTTAAGTCTTTTTTTCTCCAGATTTGTGTTATGAGAATTGATGTGAAGTTTTCTGCAACAATCGGTTCTGCCAACTGAAAGTGTCAGAATATGTTTGCAGCAATTTCATAATTTATTTGCAAATATTTTCTGCATACATTAGCAGAAATTTGCAGCAAGTATATACACCTCCTTGCCAAAAAAATGGAACAGGTACTTTTTTTAAAGTCAGAAAAATGAAAATTTCTTAAAAGCTGTAATACTGACAGACAAATGGTTTTAAGAGGATTTATAGGAATGGTAGAGCTATCATTTCGTGTAAAATTTTTGAAGATTAACTAAGTAGTTATTGAGAAAAAATTAAAACCACCAAAATCAGGTTTTTGCAATTTTGATAATATCTCAAGAACTGTTGAAGATAAATTTAAAAATTAAACTTATCTAGGATGTTTAATTTCTTGGGCAACTTTTCTAAATTAGATGTATGGGTCTGCGAAACCCTCAAAAAAAAGTCATAATGGAGCTATGTAATGGTTGTCAACAATCAAAATTTTCAAAAAATCATTATGACCAGAATTTTATTCCAAATCCAATGATACTCCAAGATGTTTAACTGCATACATACATCTAACACATCAGGATGTATGGCTTAAATCATCAAGAATTCTGGTCGTAATGATTTTTTGAAAATTTTAATTGTTGACAACCATTATGTAGCTCCATTATGACTTTTTTTGAGGGCTTCGCAGACCCATACATCCAATTTAGAAAAGTTGCCCAAAAAATTGAACAGCCTAGATAAGTTTAATTTTTAATTTTATCTTCAACAGTTCTCGAGATATTGTCAAAATTGCAAAAACCTGATTTTGTTGGTTTTTAATTTTTTTCTCAGTAACTAATTAATCAATATTCAAAAATTTTACACGAAATGCTAGCTCTACCATTCCTATAAATCCTCTTAAAACCATTTGTCTGTCAGTATTACAGCTTTTAAGAAATTTCCATTTTTCTGACTTTAAAAAAAGTACCTGTTCCATTTTTTTGGCAAAAAGGTGTATTAAACAGACAAATTTTGAAATGTTTGAAATTGTCTGCAAACGCTGCAAAAAGCTGAACGTTCATTTTTATAAGAGTTATCAGGTACCGTAAGGGCGGGTGATTGTGGCCACCTGAGGTAAATGCGGCCAAAATTTTTTGTTTTTTAATGTTGTATTTGTGATTATCTTACATATTTGGCTTATCAGTCAAAACATTCCTTTGACTATTGTCTTTGTTATCTTAATCCCCTTATCTCCTAATCCCCTGTTACTGATAATAAAAATTCAGTCTCGTCACTGTCTCACAACCAAGCACATGTCAATTCTTTGCTCTGCTAGTTTAAACTGCTAAAACGTTGTTAATAACGACATTTAAAAATGATATCCACTTTTAGCCCATGAATATTTCTGACATTTTTAGTGTTTGACATCATTTTATACATATCTGAGTGTTTTTGTAAAAAAAAAATTAAGATTATATTGGTTTTTAAAATGAAAGTCACTAGTTGAAATTTCACCGTAAAAAACACTAACACTTGAAAAAGTTGTCTGGCAAAAAATCCTAAATTGTTTTATGTAGCCATCCTTTTGATAAAATCTAAAACACAGCCTTATTAACTCATAAAAAAAAAATCAAAAGACAAACTGTTACTGTTTTTTTTTTTATAACAAGCAAAAGAACACAGTGCTTACAACATATTCCTTTGTTAAAAGAGAGAACTTAGAAAAAATGAGCAATAATGTTGTCCATTCTCTATAGAAAAATCATACAAAAATGTACTGTAGTCACTGTAGTTTCAAATAAACTTTTTAAAAACGTAGAATGTGGCCACATTCAAGCTATAGAAGATAGAATATGTCTAAAAACTTGTTTTTAGTGTATGGCCACATTCACCCAAAAACGTGGCCAATGAACATTTTTAAAAAAAACATACTTCTGGTCAATATAATAAGAAAAGTTACTGCATTACTTGAAACCCCTTGCCTCAGCCCACATTTTAAAGTTTATTAGGTGTCTCTAACTTATTTGATGGGAAAGCAATCAGTAAAAATATACCAAAAAGTGACCACAATCACCCACCCTTACGGTACACTACCATTTTTAACAATCCACAAGAAACACAAACTGAAAACCCCTTAAGGATTAATTAAATTAAAACTTAATTTCCGTTTTAATATTTAATCATTAAAATTTCTGCAGATCAATAAAATTCCCACCTACACATACAATGACTTAATTCACTTACTTGTCTCTCTATATATCTCAAAGGCATGTCATCATCTACGAAAACAATTTCTACAGCATAACTTTCACCTTTAAATGCCAGTCTTCTTTTAAGTTTAATATCTGTGTAAAATAAAAAAAAAAATTATTACATTTATAATTTATTACAATATGAGTATAATGTAGTATTTATGGAAATTAAACATCATAAAATTTAGACCACATTCGCATTCTAGTAATTTTGAGTCAATTAGTTGAAAAGCATTGAATTGAAACCAAGAAAAAATTGAAGTGCTTCCAGCTTCCACAATAATAAAAAAGTTCTAAATTTGAAAAAATACAGTTCATTTGATACTTCCGTTGATACATCTAGTGCTGCAATATTGGTAACCTAAACAAAAATTCTCTAAGGTTTCTTGGACCTACCAGTTTGTGTCCAACAACAAAATAGCTTATACAAGTCTTCCTATTAAGTTACTTTAAAAGTTTTACTTACAACATCAAATATTTTGTATCGATCCATTGGATCAAACACGTTTTAAAACCATTAAATAATTTTTCAGACTTTTTGATAAAATATTTTTGGATTTAAAGCTAATGTTGAAGTTGTGAAAACAAGCAGCGCCCTGTCAGCAGTGGCCAACAATGTCCCTCACCAAGGTCAAATGAGCTGTTTGTGATACAAAAATGATGTTTTTTAAAAATGTTCTAAAAATTTGAAAGGAATAAATAATAACTATTTCAAGAGATGGTAAAATTATTCACCCGATCAGCCCATAACATTAGTTATAAACTGTTTATCTTGATTCTTTTAATTCTCGCTAGGTGGAAATGAAGTCATTTTTCAATAATCAGTTTATCCATAAACCGCTTATACATAAACCATGATGAGGGTGGTTTATGCTGCTGAAATCTTGTTTTTGGCGGCATTCTTGGCAGCCATTTTGGATTCGTGATAAACCGAGGATCGAAATGGCGCTCGATCGACTTTATTATGAGATTTTAACTGCCTTTTTATATATTTTTTTACTACATTACAACACTTTTGTTATACTTTAACGTATACCACGATGATAAAATCCTCAAACTCCTTCCTATAGTTGCCATTTTGGATTAAGAACTAGTTCCAATCAAAGAACTTGCCCCTAGAATATTTAAGTTTGCAACTGCGCATGTGCAGACTGAAACTTAATAACCACGTTCAATGCTTAAAGCAGATTAAACTAAACAGTTTGCGATTTCTCGTACGAGATTTTCATTATTACGAGACTTGTATTATTACGAGATTTTATTTAAAATCTCGTAATTTCATTTTTTGTTCCAATACTCTTGGACGAGATTTTTGAAATATCTCGTTTGTACGAGTCGTGTATACGACTTCACTTGCGCATGCGCACTGCCTACAATCATAACAATTGTCGTGAAATTCTGCCGCCATTTTCCCTAAGCTTCGGCTGTAATTTTGGCAAAGTTGTGTCGATTACATTATCTCAGGTTAGTTTTTTAATCCGTCAAACACCTTGCACAAACCACAAGCTCAATACTTAGGCTTAATTTGTGCAAGGTGTCTTGTTTTGCTAAAAATTGCTGCTGCCGATTTAAATGTCGTATGTAATATGTTTCGTGACAAACCGCAACCACTGATACGACATTTTATTAACGAGATTTAAAAAAACAAGATGTTTTTGAAAATTTTGATTTTTTAAATCTCGTTTTCGGTCTCGTACGAGAAATCGCAAACTGTCTACTGATTCTGTATACCGTAATCAGATTTAATTATGCCTTTATAATCACTTTGGAATTGGACGCATCTATTTTCGATGTCGTAAACCTTTTAAATATCTGATAAATTTCTTTTATTTATCTACTCAACTAACCCTTCTAATGGTAGTTATTACAGTTTAAGAAATAGCAACATCAATTTTCTACAGACTACTGTGTTGCTTAACCCTTAAAAGCAACCGCCAAAGAAGTGAAGCGAGATAAATATTTCCTTCTTATTGTGGATTGAATTAAAATGTGCACACATGCCACTTATTTTTTCCTATTTTGAATTAATAACAACTTGTATTGCCATCATTATCTACCTCAAAAGATGACACAACTCCAATATTATGAATACCCTATTGATTAATGTCAAATGCAAAGTCCATTACCTGCTTTTTTATAGAAGCCTCTTTTACTGCCGAAATTCAAATCCTCCAGCTCAATCTCGAACAAATCTTCCACATCGCCAATTATATCAAAGGAATAATTCGTCCTTTTATTGTCCAAATCTTGAAGAATTATATGACTACTTAAAGGCAAACTTGAACCCTAGAATTTATTATAAAATAAATCATTCATTTTTGTAATAAACATTTAAACATCGCAGAAATTTTACGAAAGTGATGACCATATAAAAAAAATCACTCTTTAAATCGCCTAAAAAGAACATAGTAAGCACAATTTCAGCCATTTTAATGCTTATCGCTTTGAATGTATCGTTTTGCCAGCTTAGCAAGTCTCTTGAAGTGAAAATAACACTTTCCATCTGTCACAAAAATTGCAACACGTCTCAATCAAATAAGTTTTCAGCAAGTTTTATTGCACATACGTATGTGTATATTTATATATTTATATGTGTTATATAGATCTTGCTTTTAATAAACCAAAAAGGCTGAAATTTGACACTGTTCATATTAATGATCTTTAGAATTGTGAGTTGAATAATCTAAAAAACCTCTGCTATGTAAACAATACCAGAACTAAATGATTCATCTACTTCTTACAATAGGCAGTTATTACGAGACTTGTATTATTACGAGATTTTATTAAAAATCTCGTGATTTCATTTTTCGTTTCAACACTCTCGGACGAGATTTTTGAAAAATCTCGTTTCAAATTGTCGTGTATACGTCTTCACTTGCGCATGCGCACTGCCTACAATCATAACAATTGTCGTGAAATTGTTTTACTTGAGAAATATTTGTTGTCATGGCTTTTTACTTGTTTTAATTATTGATATGAAATATTTTTTTTTTTTTTTTTATAGAAAATATTTAAATATTTAAATATCAAAAATATTTTATTGTTTTCAGACATAATTTTCTAAAAAGAAAAAAAATAAAATAAAATAAAACAAGTAAAAAGCCACGACAACAAATATTTCTCAAGTAAAACAATCATTTCATCGTTAAAACCGCGTGCAAACAGATTTTTCAATAAATAATGATCTATTTAATGATTTATTTGTTTAAGTTTTTTAGTTTTCTAAAAAAAAATTGAATTTCGATATTCAGCAGTCACGACTGACGACTGCCGATTAGTCCGTCGGCAACTGACGACTGACGACTGCCGATTAGTCCGTCGGCAACTGACGACTGACGACTGCCGATTAGTCTGTTGGCGACTGTCGACTGACATATCGATATAGCGACATTCGATATATCGACATTCGGCAGTCGCGACTTCCGACTGCCGACTAGTCTGTTAGCGACTGTCGACTGACATATCGATATAGCGACATTCGATATATCGATATTCGGCAGTCGCGACTGCCGACTGCCGATTAGTCTGTCGGGGGTCGGACTAATCGTCAGGCGTTTGCGTCAGGCGTCAGGCATCAGGCGTCCAGGAGGGGTTAGTCGTCGTGGTTAGGCATTAGGTTGGGTCAGGTTAGGTTAACCTAACCTAACCTAACCTAACCTAACCTGGACGCCTGACGCAAACGCCTGACGCAAACGCCTGACGATTAGCCCGACCCTCTGTCGGCGACTGACGACAGATGACGGACGACGGACAATTAGTCGGCCCCTCGCAAACTGTCTATTACGAGAATAGCAAAAAAACGAGATATTGTAAAATCTCGTCCCTTTCTTTTAATGGTTTGACGAGATTTTTGAAAAATTTCGTTACACATTGTCGTTAATTTTTTGTCTCGTACGAGAAATCGCAAACTGTCTAATATCACCGATTTCTACAAAACATAGTTCAGATGTAGTAAACACTATTTTTTCAAGTTCTACAACATAAACTTTGAGAAAGTCTTAACTTCTAGAAACATAGTTAAGGTGTAAACTAAGCATAATAAGTGATAAAAATCCCTTACAGCACTCAATTGCTTATTATCCAGATAAACATCCATCTGTCCACCATTGGGCAACAAGGGTGCATTATCGTTCACATCTAACACCGTTATGGAGAATGATCGAGAAAAGTTTGTCTTCTCCCCATAGACAGACAACTCGCAAAAGACAGTAACGTTAATTGCTGGAGTCCCCTCTTCACCATCATGTTCCAAAAAAGTATTGGTTTTTAGTTCACCTGACGTTTGATTTATACTCAGGTATGAGGAAACAGCTGTAATAAAAAAAAGAAAGAAAATTTTTGTTGACCTTTATCAATTTAGCAACAGGCAGTGAAGAAAAATATGATTTTATTACCTTGGTTGATGAGGTACCGGTATTTAACAGTTTTCGATGAGCACAATTCGCGCAAAGGGGAAGCAACACTTGCAATTACATGGGCGGGATCGTCCTCATAAACAGACACGTGGAAAGGAACCGGAAGAAAACATGCCTGTTCTGGCCGTGTTGCACAAATTGAAGAATCCCACTGGATGAAGCTGATTGAACCAAAGCATGTGTCTAATTTGTCGTTATTATTTTTTCTTCGTGCCGACAAAGTAAGAGATACATTTTGACCTTAAAAAAAAATAATTCGACATAATTTTAGATTTGGATGTAAAGAAACTCTAACTTTAAAAGAACGATGTACCCAGAAATGAAAATGAAATATGTTATTCATGAGATCAAAGTGTGTAGAAATGTTAGACTTAATTTCATTTTTGTTGAGTATTAAATTAGAAATAAATAAATAAATAAAAATAAAATCCTACTAGTCAAATGGTCAAAATACATAATTGGTCATGGGCCCTTTTAGGCCACCAATTGAAAAATATCATAAAATTTCAAAGGGGGTGAGAAAATAGCATTAAACTGACCTCAACCGTCATTCTCCTCTATATTTCCATTGTTAACCGCCATTTTTGCTGTTCTTTTAAAAGCTTTCCTTCCCTTCTCTGCTGCTGTGTAACCGCACCGCAAAACCTTACGCGGTAGTAAATAGTTCCAATTGTTTTTGTTTAGTTTTATTTAATAAACTCATGACAAATGGATAGAAATTAGTGTATTGTTAATTATATGTATATTACTTTAATTTTATATGACATGAACCAACTAGACTGTCCCTTCAATTGCAACCTTAAAAAACAATTCAAATACGATGGCCTAGGAAGACCGTCATGTGGATTAAGGGGGCCTGCAGCTTAGTAGTGCCAAATACTCAAAAAAATCCATAAAATGTGTTTCCTTCAAATTTAAAAAAATCGTGAATAATAATAAATACGAAAATAATTTGTTTTTATCAATTTTTTGTTATACTCCTGCTATTTCATATGATTTATCTCAATTCCACTACCAGGAAATGCCGCCCGCTGTTTGTTGTCTCAAAACGTACCATCTTCAAGACGACAAAGAGCAGCGCGTAATGTGTGTATTATATTATTGTGATGCTAGACAACCCCCTGCTTAGTTGTGACATATCGCAGCTTTGATATAATAATCATGAGCATTAAATTGAGTTGGACTTACTACAATGGACCAGTTGAGTTGATACTATAATAATGACTTGTGAATCAATTTAGGAAGATTTAGTGCTTTCAATCAAAGTAGCGTTTCTAAAAACGCGCGTGCGCGCGTGTTTCTTGACCCAAACTTAAACATTTCCGGAAATGACGGCACATTTCAGGAAACGAAACGTGGAAAACTTCAGAAAACACGAAAAAGTTTTAGTTTCCGAATGCACTTAATAACAATAAGGCAATAACATATTTTCTTGAATGCAGAATAACATTTTATAATAGATTAAAACCGATTTCACTGTTTTTCCTGTTTTCAAAACCCGGATGTTAAGACGCTTTTAACATCATCTTTTAGAAAATGAGTTTTTCTGAAAACCGATTTTGTGAAAGCGAGGCTTTAGTAGCTTTCACCGCTTTTACGTTGATTGTCTGTTTCCCATGGCAACAGGTAACACCAATGTTGCATGCAATGTTAGAAGAAGTACCATTTGGAACAATGCAGCAACATTGCAACGTCGCAGCAACAGTTGGTGTTACCTGAGTTGTCAGGGTCGCCATTTTGCCATTTTAGATTAGTAAGTTTATTGTTAAAATCGTTTTCAAAATCGATTTTAAAACCGACTTTTTAATTAAATGCACCTATTTCCTGCATGGAAAACAAAGTTTCACTTTCAACATGAATATTTCACTTATTAATTCTTTAGTTAACATTGTTGTCATGCGAGCATCACTAAGCAAATCCATGTTTGTCAGAATATAAGCTTTAATCGAATCATCCATAATAATAGAATGATTGATAAAATGATACACAATTGCGAAAGCGATGCCAACATCATCAGCTTCTAAAAAAAAAGTCATTTTATCTTTGACATGCAATGCAACAGTTGTTTACAGATAGTTTTATGCTGTATAGAGCTAGATTTATAAATTCATAAAAAATTATTCTTTATACTATACTCTATTTAACAATTCGTGCACGAAACTCCCATTGGTTAATGACCTATGCATTGTACTGAAAGTACATATTGTGCTATCTTATTTTAATCCTCTAGTTGAGCTGAGTCGAAAAATTATTGTTTTGAAGTCCAAAAATGTGCATGCCATTGTTAACAAATGAAAACGCTCGTAAAATATTTTAAAAAATTATTTACATCTGGGTTTTTGTATTGTTGCGCACATTTTTGGCTACGAAACAATGATTTTTCGACTCAGCTCGACTAGAGGATTAAAATAAGATACCACAATGTATACTTTCAATACAATGCAAAAAAGTTCACTTTTCAGTTTCGTGCACGAATTGTTGGATAGAGTTTAGTTGGTCGTCTCGTCCTGGGACGGATGTTTATTTCGCTACGTGTGATGAGGTGATAGTTGCCCTGTCTTCTCATGTTGTAAATAACAATCCTAGAACATAAGTATTTACTCTTAGAAATTCTGCTTCTTGACTTCGGACGTCGTTTGTTGTCACTGCGATAGATGTCAAACTATCAAAACTATTCAAAACTATACAAGAAGGGTTTGGGCGCCATTTGCATAGTTGCATTGTCAGCATGACTCAACCATTGCAACGTGTAACGTGGCAGCGTTATTACAACAGAAGAGAGTAACAGATAACTCCCCAGGTAACATCAAATGTTGCTGCAACGTTGCAACGTTGCAGCAACATTGGTGTTACCTGGGCCTGGGCCTTTGTAGTTGTAATGTAACACATATGACGACACACCACTAAAGGGTGCCACCTACAATATGACATAGTTTCAGCAACAATCCCCGCAACAACAATGGAACAACATCCAAACCTCATTGCAATGACTCAATCATTGCACGATACTGACACGGGGTCAATACAAGCAAACGCATTTGATAGGTCACAAAGACGATTGAAAAAGAACCGTCAATTCTGACAAGTTATCGCTAGTTATCTAATATCTTCATACTAAGTTATTGTAATATTGCTTTCCTGCAAAGCATGATGTAAAAATGACACGCTACAGAGATGAAATGATATAGAGAAGTTTACAATTTTGAAACTATTAATTAGTCTTAATTTGGTGCATTAGACCTGAATAATTACCAATTAAATGTTTCTAAATAAACACAGTTATAAAAATATGTTTTCATATTTCCTGCACTGCAAAAGGTTAATAACCTCAATTGTTACATACAATAAGTTAATTAGGATACTTAAGCCTCGTTCTCATGCTCATCACGTTAACGCACATTCATTGTGCGCTAAAGCATAATTTGTGCGCTAAAATGTTGCAATGCATGGAAACTCTGTTGCAACACTAATGCATACAAGCCTTTTCAGCATGTTATGGCATTCAACTTTAGCACACTGGCTAAACACGTGAAACCGGATGTTGCTTTGCTGCTTTGCTTCAAAGTCAAAACATTTACTTAAAATTTTATTCTTAAGAATGATAGTATTTGCTTCAAAATTATGAAGTAAAAGCACAAACTTCACTTTATTCATACTACCCAATATCTTGCACAAAAATGTAAAAACAATTACTAATATAAAAGTGGTCTGCATGCTCCCTCGTTATAATAATGCACGTCACACCACACGTTGCAATGGTCGAGTCGTTGCAATGAGGTGCAGGCTGCGTTTCTCATTGTATATAACAAAAGGCCAGAGTTGTGTACTGTTCCCCTGACAATGAGACTATGCCGACTATGCAACTATGCAAATGACGCCCAAATTGTCTACAATCCAAACCCCGCTGTACCGACACAACCATTGAAATGTGGGGTGTAGTAGTGTTAGTATAACGGTCTACTTATTTACAGCACAAAGCAACCATCTAGTACATCATCAATGTAGCGAAATAAACATTTGTCCAAAGACAGGGTGACCAACTAATTAATCGTAAACTTATAATGATAAGCTTAAATAATAATAACCCTTTATTCCTCTACTTACCTGCATGTAAATGCGACAGAGATAAATTGATATAAACTCTTCCACTTTCAGGATCCACTTGAATTCGATGTAGAGGAGGCATAATGTCATCTATTTTGTAGATCCAATCTGTACCGGCATCTTCGCTTCTTCGTACGGCCACCACTCTCACCAGGGAGCGATTAATAGGAAAATTAAAAGGCACGTGCACATGCCATGTCTTGAGTGGAAAGTAGACACATGACACTGCAAGACAAAAGTAAGATATGATGGCTAAAATTACTAATTTGATATAGAAAAACTATATATGTTGAAGAAAAATGAAAATGATATCATAAAAACATACACTAAAGCAAGATGATATGATAATAATTTTTGGGTTAATTGGTTATTGGGTTATTTCTCTTTCTCTAATGAGAATGAAAAAGATTTTGTGGTTTTCAAGTCATGATGTTGACTGTTATTCTTGGAATTGAATTTTGTATATAATAGGATTGGAAAGAGAGTAAAAGAATCCAATTGAAATTCATCAAGTTAAAGTGGCCCATTTCATATGTATGTATCGATTTATTTGGGACTATAGAAAAGAGATGAGATAAAGAATATGTCAAAGGTAAAGCTTAAGCCTGATGTAGGTGCATCTAGTAGTTGCACAACATCTAAAGATGTGACATGCTTCTTATCAGTTGATTAGCTGGAAGAAGTTAATGAGTTTAACTTCTAACAGAAGATTATATCATAGTTCAAACTTTTTGCTTGGGGGATTTACTCAAGCAAAAACTTATTTACAAAATAAAATTTGTTATTTTCTTTGCCAGTTTTGTCATTGTATAAGGACAAAGAAGTTTATCTTTCCTTGGCACATGTCAATAGGCGATTTTTAAATTAATTAATCAGTTGGGTTAGATTAGGTTAGGGTTTGGATTAGGTTAGAAAAAATTATTCAGCGCCTCCTTTTGAAAAATCCTAGATATGCACCTGACTCTGTAACTATTGTGTTTTGGCTTGTTTTAATATCTTAAAACTCAAAATTTATATTCACTGCTGATTAAGTGACTTCATGAGTAAGAAAACAATTTCAACTTTTTCAATAATGGAAAACTGTGAAACACATCTAAAACACAAAACATAACTTTTTTAATTCAGTTAAATAGGTCCATTCAGGAACTTTTGGGTGTGGTTAGTTTTAGGTGTGTTTTTGTGCAAAACTCGCAAAACTCGTTTTTGATGAGTTTTAGTTTCTGAATGCACAAACACCAACGCCAACAAAGCCGCGAGGCGACGCAGGACGTCGAGTGAAGCAAAGACCCGCTGTCTTTCGAGGCTCTGGACTTGGCACCAGAAACGTGAGCGCATCCGCAACGTGGCGAAAGACGCTCGCTCCCCACCTCACCGAGTATAGGTGCATTCAAGAACTAAAACTCGTCGAAAACAAGGTTAGTTTTATGTGTGTTTTTATGTATAATTCTGAGTGTGAAAATCTGAGGCATGTTTTAGCCAAGTTTTAGCTAAGTTTTAGCTAAGTTTTAGCTTCGTCTTAGCTTCTATCACATGATTTGAAGCAGTCGTATGACTTCTAAAACAAATGGCGCTGCTCTAACTTTACAACAGTAGAGTTGGATGCTGCTCAGACAAGTGCGCAATTGTAAGACACACCTCGTGTATCGTTAAACACTAGGTGCATTCAGGAACTAAAACATTTTCATGTTTCAGTCGTTTCCCTCATTTCGTTTCCTGAAATGTGTCGTCATTTCCGGAAACGTTTAGGTTTAAGCCGAGAAACGCGCATGCACGCGCGTTTTAGGAAACGCTACAATTCCAGCGTTTCACGAGACACGAATTGTGTCTTACAATTGCGCACTCGTCTGCGCAGAATCTAACTCTACTGTTGTACAGTTAGATCCGCACCATTTGTTTTACGCGTCACACGACTGCTTCAAGTCATGTGATAGAAGCTAAAACGAAGCTAAAACGTAGCTAAAACTTGCCTAAAACTTAGCTAAAACGTGCTTCAGATTTTCACACTCAGAATTATACACAAAAACACACATAAAACTAACCACACGCAAAACTCGTTTTTGACGAGTTTTAGTTCCTGAATGCACCTACTGGAATTGTAGCGTCTCCGGAAATGACGACACATTTCAGGAAACGGAACAAAGGAGACGACTGAAACATGGAAATGTTTTAGTTCCTAAATGCACCTACTGTGTATTTTCAGTTGTCTAGACGATGTGTTAATATAAAACCCATCATTTAAACGCCCACTATAATTAATCTTTGCTGTTGTGGACTTTGATCTTCAGATCTTGTTAGCTTTATATACAGTACAAACACACGATAATTAATTCATGGCTTTCTATTACATTAGGTGCATTCAGGAACTAAAACATTTTCATGTTTCAGTCGTTTCCCTCATTTCGTTTCCTGAAATGTGTTGTCATTTCCGGAAACGTTTAGATTCATGCCAAGAAACGCGCATGCACGCGCGTTTTATGAAACGCTACAATTTCAGCGTTTCACGAGACACGAGTTGTGTTTTACACTTGCACACTCGTCTGCACAGCATATAACTCTACTGTTGTAGAGTTAGATCGGCCCCATTTGTTTTAGACGTCACATGATGGCTTCAAGTCATGTGATAGAAGCTAAAACTTAGCTAAAACATAGCTAAAACTTGCCTAAAACTTAGCTAAAACGTGCCTCAGATTTTCACACTCAGAATTATACACAAAACATACACAAAACACACACAAAACTAACCACACGCAAAACTCGTTTTTGATGAGTTTTAGTTCCTGAATGCACCTAATGTTCCATCCAACCTATTAGCGTAGTCGTTTATAAAGTAATCCCGCTTATAACGAAAAAGTTAGAAATCTTTAATGCTCGCTTATAACAAAAACTTTAAGTGCATTTTTGGTGGTTTGTTATAACAAGGTTGGACTGTACATGTAACTTGATAACTTCAAAAATTTTCTGTTGGACTAAACATTGATTTTTTTTTCTCTTTCATCTTTCAGACAACAATGGTCTGTCTATATGTAAAATGTTTTGACTTTTGACAAATGTACGGTATGATCATCACATGGATGAAACGGTTCTTTTTGATTAATTTCTTGTTTCATTTTATAGACATTTTCAGTTGAGACTTAGGAAAATAGATAAACTCCACATTTTATCACTTACTAGAGCTGAAAAGAAATTCAAACAATAATAATTTGATTAAAACATCAACCAACCCACTGCATCGTTCAAATATGAATAGAACTAGGCTATCAGGAGTTAAAGATAACTATAAAACTTTTGTTTCCTATCGATTTTTAGAATACCATCATAGACAGTAAATAATACTACAAACAAATTCTAAAGAAAAACCATTGCAATTTAACATTTGAAAAATTATATTATATAGTCAGAACTTTCCACACAAAGAGAAAAAACAAAATCTCCAAAGTTTATCAGAGTTTAATCTGATAGCCTAGCAGTAATACACAACACAGTTATTCTAGCAAAGTGAATGAATATATCATACAAATTGATCAATTTTCAAACAAATCATCTCATAAAAATCTTTAAAAATGGTGAGTTCACATTGAACATAACGTAACGTATAGTTTTGTTCGCAACAGGTGCATTCAGGAACTAAAACATTTTCATGTTTCAGTCGTTTCCCTCGTTTCGCTTCCTGAAATTCGTCGTCATTTCCGGAAACGTTTAGGTTTAAGCCGAGAAACGCGCATGCACGCGCGTTTTAGGAAACGATACAATTCCAGCGTTTTACGAGACACGAGTTGTGTCTTACAATTGCGCACTCATCTGCGCAGCATCTAACTCTACCGTTGTAAAGTTAGATTGGCGCCATTTGTTTTACGCGTCATACGACTGCTTCAAGTCATGTGATAGAAGCTAAAACGAAGCTAAAACGTGCTTCGGATTTCTACACTCAGAATTATACACAAAAACACACATAAAACTAACCACACGCAAAACTCGTTTTTGACGAGTTTTAGTTCTTGAATGCACCTAGTGTTTGGAGATAGTAAATGTAAACCGACCAATCACGTAATTTCTCATTCCATCTCGTTTTTCATGCGAGAAGCAGCCATCTTCTCATTGGTTGCTGTAATTTCTTAAGTTACGTTACTTCCTACTTCAAAATCAATTTTGAATTACAGGAACTTGAAGTTTACATCTGTGATTTTAAATCCATTGCACAGCCATCTTGCGTTACGTTATGAAATGGTTTGAACACCAATGTAAATTAACCGTAAGAGATAAAGAATCAAATTATTTATAATTTTCCCAATGATATTTCTAAAGACACTAAATAACCTGCAGGATACCACAAAGCAGGAATAGCTGGTAAATCAAAATCCATCAATCAAGTTAGTCCCATGCAAGCTGTTTATTGTGCAGAAGCAATCATTTTGTATTATTTACTTTGTCTTATGTGAAAGACCATTTTTGTCTCATCAACCACCACAAATTACAGCAATCATAATAAACTAGTAAATTAAAAAACATCATTAAGAAAAATTTGATCCATAAAAAGGGTAGTCATTTCCTAAAAACAATTTATCCAATTTTTGATAATTAAAAATAGTTAATTACCTCATAAACACTAATTAAACCCCATTTATACACAAAACACAAATGTGCTCATTAATTAGCCCTAAATTAATCATTATTTAATTATTAAAAACCACATTTTTCCTCTAGGTACTTATTTCCTCACCCATCTAATTTTTAAAAAAAATATTGTTAAGTATACAAACCACAGACCAACTCCACCCAAAACTTAATATGAAAATAATAATTTCCTTTTCATATATAACTATAATAAACATTGTACACATGGCGCACATTTAGGATTATTTTTCTTCTATACATTATTGTCATTTTTCAATAATACGCCATTTGCCAGGCACCTGCTTCCTTTGTGTGAGCTTTCCCTCTGCAAGCAGTGAGATCAAAAAGTGCAATTTTGGAAAACACTTTACACCATAAAAGGTAACTTGTATGACCTACTTGCAAGAAAACATTAAATGCGAGAGTGCAAAACAAGTTAACCTCATGCTGCATTAGAAAACATTAATATACTCGACTCTGCTTGCATATTACATTGCATGAACCAGGAAATCTACTATGGTAATCAATCATTTACAATATGTATTCAATTAGTATCCCCATTCCCATATTTCACATCCCAAAGAAATGTATTCTACAGTTGTCATTTGTAAAGCTTTTCACAGGTGTTTGAAGAGCTCAGACAACAAGGAAGTAGGAAATGTATACCTGTGTGGTCCTATTGAAATGTCCATTTCTTTGTTTTATTAACTTTATGATTGAAAATATTAAATAAATACGCGGGTCGACTTATACGCGAGTATATACGGTAAATGTAGTAAATTATACGGTAAATTTAGTAATTTATGCCTACAGTACAGCGATCGCTCTGCCAGTACTCAAATGATCACCTCATGGTTATAGTTTGCCGGCCAAAATCAACGGATTCTTATCAAAGACATCGCACAATAATTATACGTACATCTCTAAACTTCATGTAGTCATCAATAAATTCAAAATTAAAAACTTCAATTATGATCATAGATGTAAATTTATGGCTTTTATTTCTTGTTATTTGACAATTATTTGCCACTTCTTTACTTGGTGAAAAGCAAACAGCTCAGACTCTGTAGTACCTTAGGCCGCCCAGATCCCCCAATTGCAGGTCGAGTGCTCTACCATTTAAGCTACCTGGGACTCCAACAAAGCCATAAATTTTCATCCATTAAAAAATATTTCTTGTAGAACATGTATTTGTATACAATATAATCATCATTTTTACAGTCTCATACAAATAGCTTGGACTGTGCAGTACATCAATAAAATTGTTAATAGACAGTTTGAGACTGAAAACGAGATTTAAAAAAACGAAATTTTTGGAAAATTTTTTAAATCTTTTTTTTTTTAAATTTCGTTGATGAAATGTCGTATCGTGTGTTTGCGATTAGTCACGAAAAGTGTTACATACAACACACAAATCGGCGGCAACAATTTTTAGCACAACTAAACACCTTATCATAAATTAAGCCTAAGTATTGGGCTTGTGGTTTGTGCAAGGTGTTTGACTAATAAAAAAACTAACCTGAGATATTGAAATCGACACAAATTTGCCAACATTGCAGCCGAAGCGGAAGAAAAATGGCGGCAGAATTTCACGACAATTGTTGTATTGCTTGCAGTGCGCATGCGCAAATCAAGTCGTTTACACGACAATTTGAGACGAGATTTTTGAAAAATCTCGACCGACTCCTTTCAAACAAGAATACGCATGTAACGAGATTTTTAACAATATCTCGTTATTTTGGCATTTTCGTAATGAAAAAAATCTCGTACGGGAAATTGCAAACTGTCTAATCTTAAATTTATTGAGGGCTACATGAAATATTGTTCTAATTCTGATGACAAACTAAATGTCCAATTATATTTACTCACATCAAAAGCTAACATTTTTTTGAACGCCAGGTTGCTATTTAAGTATATCCTCCAATCAGGTCCCAGGTATTTATATTCAGGTCTTATCCATTAAGATATTGAATTTCCCAAGCTGCCATTATACTACTACTCAGCAAACTAATTGATATTAGATGATATTATTTAATATTAAATTTTTTGTTTGGTTGAGCTTGAGTGCCATGTATTTACTTGCCACATGTGTTTTTGTTTTAATCTCTTTCACAACAATTACAACAGTGATCATTAGACCAAAACTCCTGCAGTATATTTATCTCTGACAAAATTGCAAATAAAAACCAACTTTAAAACATCATATTATAAATAGAAAAAAAAAGTTTTAGAACATAATCTAAGATGAACAAAAAGAAACACTTATAATCTTTGAGATAAATTTTTTATACAGAGTTTAGAATAAAATTCTCTTGAGAACAGATGGAACTGCAATATCAGATAGAAATGACCCTTACATATAAAACAAGTCCCTGGACAACAAACACAGATAAGATTAAATTTGTGATGAAATGATAAACATTAACAAGAGATTAGCTGCAGTTCATTATCAAAACTTTTTCACAATATTAAAATGTTGAAATATTGGAAAGAATATTAAGCAATTTTGACCTGAATGCAATGAACTTGATTTGATTTGTTATGGGCTTATAACAATTGGTGGTATTACAAATACTTAACTGTTCATGTTCATACACAAGTGCAGGCTCACATATTAAAAATATGCCATCTCAAGTGGTCCTGTCGCCTGACAGACTGCCCAATGGAAATTACAAGTAAGTGCCAATTCAATAACAGGATAAGGTAAATATGGGCATTTGTCATTAGTAGTCAACATAGTCAAGCACTATATCACATATTGCCCTTCTAATTTTGTCTTGCTGCAAATCCTAATAATTTCATTGTTATTCTCAGAAAAAGTAGAGGAAACTTCATCTAGAAATAGAAGTCAAGTAATTGGTAAATCAAGGCATTTAAACGTCCACATCTCAAGCTATTTTTAGCTATATATCAATAAGATTAAACCAATGCTTAGTCCTTAACAACGCAAATGTAATTCTACAAATTTAATATAAAAACCAGGGCAATTAGGTGACAACTGTAGTCATTAGCCAATGAGATAATCAAAACTAAAAGTTAGAAAAATAAACTTAACTGGTCCATGCGAAATGAAAGAACATTAAAACCCAGGCAAAACCTACCAGTGAATCAATATACAGTCCGACCTCAGTATAACGAACTACTAAAAATCAAAAAACTATTCGTTATAACGAGGTTTTTTGCTATAATTTCCATTTTGATACCATTTTGAGATACGACGACTTTTTAACGGCCGTCAGTTGAACGGGCGTCATTTAAACGCGAACAAATAACCTGACGAACGGTTCACCGGTATAAAATTTATGTGACGGGCCGTTTAATTGTCGACCCGTTCATTTGTCGTCCGTTGAATTGGACCCGTTGAACTGACGCCCGTTGAAAAGTCACCAATTCCATTTTGACTATATACAATAAGCAATGGTGACTTATAGAGTATGTCCATGATGACCCTCCATTTGTCTTTCTAGATCTCTGATGACTCCCTATAATCATGTAGAAATTACCAATAGAAAGTTGTTTTTAAATTGTAAGCTCATTAAGGTTAAATATAAAATTGCTTCAAGGTTTAAGTAGGTAAGCTGACTTTACTCAATCCATTTTAGAAAGAAAAACAAGAATAAATTGGAATATTAAATTAACATTACAATAACCATCCAACAAATTGAGACGATTAGGCTAAAGGTACTCAAGAAGAATCTTGTTTTATCATTAAACTATATATGATAAAAATATATATTAATTTGCAATTATATAATATTATATAATATTATATAATTAACGTAATTCTTTATTTTTGTTTTGATTGAGATCATTAACCTTTCTTTCCTAGTACTAGGATTTGTCCCTCCCACTCTCATAAAATTGACATGACTTGTATAGCTATATAGTAGGCCTAATATTTTAAAAAGTCCTTTTTCAATGTCATGTTTATTTCAACTTTTGTCATCTGGTAAACAAAATCATTCGGACTACGATTACGATGCTTCATAGTCTGAAGCAATTCAATCTTATAAAAACAAAGCCAACTTTTCAGATTCTCGTTATATGAAGTAATGATGCACAATAAAATTCGTTTTATGCGCATAAAATATGAACCAAAAATTTCAATTTATGCAATAAAAAATGCGAAATTAAATTCAAAAGATTGTTGAATATCCAATAATATTTGAATTTAGTGAAATATTATCCAAAATATTTGAATTTAGTGAAATATTATCCAAAATATTTGAATTTAGTGAAATATTATCCAAAAATATTTGAATTTAGTGAAATATTATCCAAAAAATATTTGAATTTAGTGAAATATTATCCAAAAATATTTGAATTTAGTGAAATATTATCCAAAAATATTTGAATTTAGTGAAATATTATCCAAAAATATTTGAATTTAGTGAAATATTATCCAAAAATATTTGAATTTAGTGAAATATTATCCAAAAATATTTGAATTTAGTGAAATATTATCCAAAAATATTTGAATTTAGTGAAATATTATCCAAAAATATTTGAATTTGGTTTCATTTTATGCAAATTTTTTTTAATTCGGTAAAATTTAATGCAATTTTTTTTAATTTGGTTTCATTTATCTAAAAAAAATTGAAATTGGTAAATTTTAATTTTGTAAAATTCTCAAAAATTATCCAAAATTTGCCATTACAAAAGGCTCAAATTTAATAAAATTCCATCATAAATTTTGATAAAATGAATGCATACAAGGTACGCTTCCATTCATAGATCCAATTAAGCTTTTATGCATTTTTGGCCGAATTTAGCAAACTATGCAAAAAATAAAAAGATATGCATTTACGCATTTATCCGGGTTCTACTCATCAGAACAGAAAGCCATAAAAGTCTATAAAGTCAACTTTGACTTTTAAGATTGACTGCACCCTTTCTTTTTGACAGTGTGTACGATTTCTATAAACAAATATAATTTCACTTTCACCACCCTACACCACCAGAAAATTTTTTGAAATTTCAATTTTTTGTTGTTCTATGAATGGAATGGTATTGTGGTATTGTAAGCTTTGAAGCGCAAATTTTTATCGAAATATTTTTTCCTGTCAATAAGCTTTTTAAACCTCAGTATTTTACTTTGCCAATAGAAGCTTCCTATATAACATTTTTATGAATAGAAACTGAAATGTATTTTTTTTTCAATCCTTAGAAAAGCTGATGACCGTAAACCTCCATCATATTGACAATAGCTCCACACTGCTGCTCAAACACAGTTGTGAAGCTAAATTTTATTTCCTTGTTGTTTCTTTGTTGTTGTCCTAAAAGCTACATTATCTATAACTAAATAAAAACTAAATTTAATTAATTTATTAATTAATTTTTTTTTAAAAATGTTTACTAAAATTATTTTTATTATTTTAAAAACAACTGCCAATTAGCATCAGATTTCCAATAGAATAGCTATAATGTATGTAGTGACCTTTAACCACATCCTAACTATTCATACAACACTACCCAAATACAATATAAGTTGTTCTTGAAGACATTTTCGATCTTTTTGGAGTTTTCGGTCTTTTTGTAGCTTAACCCTCAGAAGCTTATCCTATGAGACAATTGACACAGGCAATAGTTCTAAATACAAATTTTTTTCAAAAATTTTTTCAAAAAATCTGAAATTTTCTGGAGCTGTTCAAAAAATGGTTTTACATACACTCAATTTATTTGGTAATTTTCAGACTTATAATAATAAAAAAGTTATTGTAAAGAGAAAATATGAGCCCCTTAAAATCTCAGCTTAAAACGTTTGCTGTTTTCACTGCATCTTTTCTCTTTAGTGAGAGCGCTTTTAAAATAAAACGCCACTTATATGCAAAGTAGAGAATAAACAAAGCAGTGGGCACATGTTCAGTTCACATTTTATATCAATTGCAATTAATTGCACTAATTGGAATTAAAATTAAGTTAATATACACAGTTATTATAAATAAATAATTAAAGACCTTGCATGCTGTTCAAATGATCACATTTTGACCGAGTGTCTTGATTTTTACAATCGGTGACACCTAGCGTCAGTTGGTAAAACCATGGTAACCACGGTAACAGCACTAAAGCTCTTCAACTCAGAGTATATAAAACATGTCAATTGACACCACTAATAGGTCTTTGCGTTGACCCAAAATGTTAGGCGTCTGAGGGTTAATTTTTACACCAAATGACCAAATTAACAATAGGTGTTATTGCCATATGCCATTTGCAATTGTGGGCTAGTTTGTTATACAATTGTTATACTAGTTATATCGAGAAGGCTTCCGATTGCCTCCGCTATTTTTATATCGAAAAGGCTTCCGATTGCCTCCGCTATTTTTGTATCGATCATGAAGGAAATAGAGTTATGAGGTTTTAACCCATAACTACAAGGTTTAATGCAGTGGCGCAAACTCTCTAATGACTAAATTATAGTTTTATTAAAACTAGTTAAAAAGTACAATTCTAGTTGAAAATTCAGTATGTCAGATTTAGGACGTGTACGGCCTAAGTTTCCTCTTAATTCTATCTATCTATCTAGTTGAAAAATAAAAACTATAGTTAACTAGTACCTATACCGTATAGTTTAAAAAATGTAGTTATAACTGTAAACTCTATCCAACAATTCGTGCACGAAACTAAAAAGTGAACTTTTTTCCATTGTACCGAAAGTATATATTGTGGTATCTTATTTTAATCCTCTAGTCGAGCTGAGTCAAAAAATCATTGTTTCATAGCCAAAAAATGTGCGCAACAATACAAAAACCCAAATGTAAATAATTTTTTAAAATATTTTACAAACGTTTTCGTTTGTTAACAATGACATGCACATTTTTGGACTACGAAGCAATGATTTTTCGACTCAACTCAACTAGAGAATTAAAATAAAATACCACAATATATACTTTCAGTACAATGCATAGATCATTAACAAACGGGCGTTTCGTGCACGAATTGTTAAATAGAGTTTACTGGTAGTCATCAACTAGTTAAACTATAGTCAACTAGTTTTCTATAGTTAACTAGTGCCCATCACTGGTTATGTTTGAGACCATAACATATCCATTACTTGATACAATTCATACAATTTTAACTTAAAGAGTTAAGACATCAGAGTTTTTTTTATTGGTTCATTGAATCAAGCATCATTTAATTTCCTTGAATTAATTTTTCAGTGATTTTATGAAAAATATTAAAAAGTTTAAAACCCAAAGTTGAAGTTGTGAAAACGAGCAGACAACAACAATAAGAAAAAGTGAGAAATTAAAAAGCGAGACCGAATCGAGAATTTGCGCGATTGTTACTAGTTGTGACTTGAACCCTACGTATTTTACATGAAGAATACCAACTGTGACGTCGGAAACGGCGCCCTGTAGCGGTCAACACACTATAAGCTCAAATAAGCTGTTCGAGATAGAAAATAATTTCTCTAAAGGTATTCCAGAAAACTTTAAAAAATAAATAAAAATCATTTTAATGGATAGCGAAAATCATTCAGCTCTAAAATATCTGATGCCGTAAACCCTTTAAGCGTGCACTTTTCATATTTTATTACGTATTATATGCCCCACTTGCTTTGTTGTCAACTAGTTAAAAACTAATATACCTACCACCACTAGTTATGTTTTAGACCATAGCACAAAAACTATACTTATACGTCTTGTAATAATTGACAAAATTACATTTCAACATCTAAAAAGACTCTGATGATGTCATAAACCCATTTATTAATCCATTATCATTCCACAATGAACAAACGACTGTAATAGTGTAATATTAATCTGATATAGAACACTTGTATGAGCAAGTTGAAATTCTAGGTTGGTGGATCATACATGAATGGGAGGGTTAATTACCTATGCACCAACTCAAGTCATCAACCCTCACACTCACATCACTATCCCAATTCCTAATCCTTGATTTCACCACAATAATTCACAAATCTTCCCACTCAACAATTCGTAAACATCTATCAGCATCCAGAATTCCAAATACTCTTTTATGCTTCCTCCCACTTGAAAAAAGGAAAAAGAAATAATGAAATGAGATCTGCTTATTATTCATTCATTTCAAAAAGAGTAGCAGTTAAAATATATCGGTCTTTCTTTGAAAAGTCCATCACTAGAGGGATCAATTCAACTGCCAATTTGAAACTTGCGTGAGCTGTCATCCACTCATCCACATATACTCAGAAAAAGAAAAAATTAAAAAAAAAATACTTCTTCAACTTGTAACCCTGGAAATCTTCTGAGATGTGTGCATTAGAGATAATTTTATCTTTGATTTGTCAGAACAAATATGGCGTCTAGTGGGAATTGAACAGAAGAAATATTGTTTAACGAAAGTAAATTCTATATAAAAAAAAAATTAATCAATAAAACTATTCCAATTTCATATAAAACTTCATATCTAATGTGGATATTGGTTTAAGAGACCCATAAGTAAACATGTCCATCATATCTTGCAATCAATGGTCCAAAATGTCATCTAACTAACCCCTACAACGCTGAAATCTTGATATGACATCAATTTCACCCACTCAAGACCCAAGGGTGGACTAAATAGAGCATCAAAAAGTTCTCTGACCACCCTTTTGTCTGATAATGACATTTATAAGCCTAAATAAAGCCCTTAAAAAGTCGCGACGCCATCTGGTATCAGAAACGGAAATTGAGCGCCAGATTGCGTGTTCAATTTTATTGTCGAATTATAAATTCCAACGGGACCAAGTTTTCCGCAATTTGCAATCGATTACATTATGACAGTAGTTCGATATATATATATATAAACTCGTCGTGTAACATATTTTTGTACGTCATGAAAAAGTAATTTAAAAAAAATTAAAAAATTCCAATTAAACGAAAATACTACAATTCTGTTCTTCTAATGATTAGATCACATTGAAGTAGGGATGCACCGGACATCCGGATTCGGCTTCGGTGTCCGGTAATCCGGCTGAAAATAAAAAATATTCGGTATTCGGATGTTTGAAAATTTCAATGTTCTGGTTCCGAATATCCGGTTCGGAATTGTTCAAAATTTCGACCGAATACCGAATTGGCGAATTTTGCCTAATTTTTGTCTTTTAGAAATTTTTTTTTTTTTTTTAATTAGTCAAAATTCGGTATTTGGTCTAAATTTAGTTGTATACAAATAATAATATTATCAATAAAGTGTCTTTTAATAATAATTTTATTATTTTATTATTTTATAATTTTTTTTAAATTTTTTAAATTTTTTTAAATTCGGTTTTGAGATCCGGTGTAAATCCGATGTTCGGGATTTTCAGATGAAATAATCCGGTATTCGACCGGTATTCGGAATTTAAATAAATTCAAAATTCGGTGAAATTCGGCATCCGGAATCCGGTGATTTTTGGATCCGGTGCATCCCTATATTGAACATCTGTAACGTAACTTAAGAAAATTTATCGTAACTTCAGGAAAGTGACGTATGGTTTTTTTTTCACACTGTTTGTAGATAGTAAATGTAAACCGAGCAATCACGCAATTTCTCATTCCATCTCGTTTTTCATGTGAGAAGCAGCTGTCTTCTCATTGGTTACCTTAATTTCTTAAGTTGCGTTACTTCCTACGTCAAAATCAATTTTGAAGTAGAATCTTAAGTTTACGTCTGTGATTTTAAACCCACAATGCATTGCGTAGCCATCTTGATGCGTTACATTACGGAATGGTGTGAACACCAATGTAAACTAACCGTAAACAAAACATCTTGAAGCACGTACATAAAATGTTCTTCATAATCTGCTTATAGTTTTCCAATTGCCTCAATAATTTCCGTTGGTTTCGGATTTACCGAAACCATAAGATTACGGCGGGTTATCGACCTGAATTTGAGGGTGGAGTTAGCTATTAGGAATCGATGATGAGGCGAGGTGTGGAAAGATGACATTTACAAGGGTTTGGTTTATATCTATTAACATCAAGGAAATTAATATTTTTTATTTTTTGTTTTTCCTCATTAATTCTCAAAATTAATTTTTCAAAATTATTAATTTATTTATTTCTTATTGTTTTCATAAATAATGTCCATTATTAAACAATTACATCAGTCTTATTGTTATTTCTACCCTTGAGATTTGTTTGTTGGGTCTCCCGAGGTGCATTACTCATTTAAGACATCCAGAGTGCATATTTACACATGGAAGCGCCGGTTATGAAATTAACGCATCATAAATCACCAATTTGATGAAATACAATGCAGTTTTTTGGGTAAAAAAAATCGATTTAGGTCAATGTTTGGTTAATATTACCTCGAAATACAGTAAAATATCAACCAAAAAGTGAAAATTACATGATACAATCCATACACGGAACTAAAAACAATTTTTCTTCTTCTTTGGTAGGCGGCATGAACACCAAATCTCCTAATAATGAGGGGTATCGACAGAAAGGGGGCAGGAATGACAATTTTTATCCAGAATCACGAATTTATAACGCTACCGTTTTCTTTATCACAGATATTGTATTTGGACAAACCTTTAGTTAACATTATTTATTGTTTTAATACAATTTGTTAATTTTAACTTACGTACAGTGCACTTTTGATCTTTTTTAAGCGTAAAAGATTTATTATGCACCACTTGCTTTGTAATAAAATACAAAAACACCACATAGTACCCCTAGCCGTAATAAATAAAGTGAGACACAGGTGCATGGCTATTGTTTTACAACTGATTTCAACACATTTGAAAAAATAACCGAAATGAATAAATAAAAATTTCATATGAATTATTATTATTATTATTATTATTATTATTATTATTATTATTATTATTATTATTATTTTTTTTTTTTTAAATAATTGTTTTATAAGTTAAAAAAGTGTTAAAATTGAATGAAAAAATTGACTTTTTAGTTTGTTGTTTTACCTGGGATGCAAATGAAGGCGCTTACGAGCCAGAGCAGATGGGTGGGGACAGTCATGGTTCCATGAAAAGATGTTGGGAGCGCGCCAACATACTCGCACAGCACGACTAGAAGTACTGGAGCTAAATTGCATCTGCAACTGATGAAACGCACGCGATAGTGTGAGTGAATTGACGTCACACGAACAACTGGCGCCTCTTCCGGCAGTCAATTCAGGTGGCCGACATTCAGGTGAGGGAGAGGGGAGTGGATATAAAGGTCATTTCAATGGATTAGAACAGGATGATCAACAGGAAAAAAAAAAATTTTTTTTATTTTATTTTTGTTAAAAATATGGAGGAAAAAAAGTTATTAAAAATTTGTCGAAATTGCAATGATGAATTGCAAATTTTATTTTTACTTTTAAGTCAGGAAAAAGTTCAGTTTTACGTCAATTTAGTTTTTTTTTTTATATGCAATATTTAATATATAATTATTTTAAAAAAAATTAAAAAAATTATATTTTTTTTAAATAGCAAAAAAAAAAATATATATAATAATTTGCATACCCATCTCAAAAAAAAGAATCATCTATATTAATTAAAAAATAACCAATATTAGTTTATTCACAATTTTTTATTGCCCCAAAACCAGATATGACTCAAATATTGACACATAATGTCAAATGACGTCATTTAATGCATACAATCACATTTTAGTGTTTGCTATCGACCTGATAAGAGGAAAATAAAAAGTAATTGCATGAATTCGTGTGTTAAGCTATTAAGTAGCTGTTACAAATTCAAATTTTAAAAATCGGATATCATAATATAAAAAAAATATAACTGTAAAAAAAATCTAAAAATAAAATCTTTTCATAACATCATGCGATTAAATATGAGAAACTAGTGTTTTTCAGCTCCTACAGTAACATGAACACCCTCACTCAACTGCACTTGTAAGAAAAATTAAAAAAAAAAAAAAATTGATGAACAGGATATGAAAATCAGTAGAAAAAAATTCGTTATCATAATCATTACGTAATTAAAAGCTTAATATATAATATAAACAATATATAATATTGAAAATATGGTAATTTAATGACAATATATACTGTTAAAGATTCCCTTACACGCGTGGGAGTGGATTTTTCATGGAACCGCATCGATTTTGTTAATTTCTGTTTAGACGTTTATCACGTCATCTAGGTAGTAATTGCAATGGGTGGGAGTTGGTTAAAGAAATACCGGTACCTATAAAAATTTTTTTTTTTTTTTTGGAGATGATTGGTCAACTTTAATTTTGGAACTGATCCAAAAATGTCCAAAAGTTCAAATCTGTTTGCAACATTTAGAAAATTTTTTTTTTTTTTTAAAAAGAGTGGCTGGCCCCTAGTACTTCAGTGCAAAACATGGAATTAAATGTTTCATTTGGTTAATTAAAAAGGGGTCTGATTAAAGGGTCATTTACAAGCAGGGGGTCTGCAAGAAATGGATTTTTGCCATCTGGACACCAATTACCCTTTGAAACACAACAAAAAAAAAAATTAATAATTTTAACATTTTAATTTATTCACAAAAAATATTTACATTATTTTTTTACTTTAATTTTTAGTACAAAATATAAAATATTTAAATACTATACAAAAAATTTACATAAATTAATAAATATTTAATATCCATGACCATGATGTCCATCCATGTGATGTTTACCATGATGGCCATAACTCTTATGATAATCTCCATCACTATGATGTTTTCCATAATGGTCATGATGTTTGTGCATTCCTCCATGGGAGCCTTTATGTCCCGAATGCTTATCATGATGTCCGTGTGAATATTTCTCATCTTTATCATCATCATCGTGGTACTTCTTCGACTGATGATCGTCCCAATATTTATCGTACTGCTCGTACTCTTCTTTGTGATGTACCTTCCTGTACCCGTCCTTCTTGTGGCCCTTATCGTGATGTCCTTTGTCACCATGAGCTCGATGTTTGTGCCCTTTATGACTGTAGTAATCCGTACCGTGTTTTTTCCAGTAATCGTCATGATCGCCATGATGTTTCGACATTTTTCCATGATCGCCATGACTACCATGTTTTGAATGATGGCCCTTGCTGCCGCCATGATGGTCATAGTGGTGACCAGAAGCTGAGGGCATTAAATCGTGAATGGCGGGGTGTTTTTTCAGTACTATGTGGCCATGGCCATGGCCATTTGGGTCGGAATTGACCGTCGATATATGGATTAATGTAATGATTACGGTTGGTGTTAATATTAAACTCTGTTTTTATAAAATGGAAAAAATAATAGTTTGTGTTTATAAAATTGTTAATTTTTGAATTTTTAAGTTGAAAAATGAAAATATTTGAATTTTTAAATTGAAATCTTGAAAATATTTGAATTTTTAAATTGAAATCTTGAAAATATTTGCATTTTTAAATTGAAATATTAAATATTTGAATTTTTGAATTAAAATATTGAAAATATTTGAATTTTTGAATTAAAATATTGAAAATATTTGAATTTTTAAACTTTTGCGTTGAAATTTGGAAAATTTTGAATTTTTGAGTTGATAAATTGATGAATTTTTGAGTTGATAAATTGAAATTTTTGAGTTGATAAATTGAAATTTTTGAATTTTTAAGCTAAAAAATTTTAAAGTTTAGAAAATTTGAGCTAAAAATTATAAATTTTTGAGTTGAAATATTGAAATATTGAAATTTTTGAATTTTTGAGTTGATATATTGAAATTTTTGAATCTTTGAGTTGATATATTGAAATTATTGAATTTTTGTAAAAAAATTTAAAAATTTTGAATTTTTCATTTTCCGAGTTGATAAATTAAAATTTTGAATACTCTTACCAATTTCATTTTGCTTGTTTGTTGTGTTCCTGTAACTGTTGCTAGTTGTCGAGCTTATGATTTCAACTCCAAATAGTTAGCGCTTTTATACCCTCCAATTGGCCTACATATTTTCTTTTGTCAAACTCAGTCATGCATTTCATTCGGACACATGTGTTTTCCAATGAAACCGAACTTCACATCGAGTCAAAACATCAATTTTTTGTCAAAAAAAAAAAATAAATAAATAAAATAAAAACTCAAAAGAAACCTAAAAAGTGGCAAGTGTGTTGTCCTCAAGTACAATCAACTTTACTCAAAGGAAAGTTGAATGAAAGGATCACGATGTCACTTTTAGCTGAACAAAATCAAAAAAAAAAAAAAAAAAAAAATTACTCACACTTGATTTACCACACTTTACATCAATTTCCCTTTACTTGTAACTTTCTAAGAATAAAAATCCACAAAAAAAATCTTCCTCATCTCAAATAAAAATCAGTACAACATGTTTATACTTTGTTAATTAAAAAAATGTTAATTTTATAAATTTAAGTCCACGCAGAGAAGCTTCACAACAGGCGGAGCTTTAGTTAATGAATCAAGTTTTAATGTGTTCGTGTGAGTGACGATTCAATAGAAACAAAAGGGACCTTGATAACCTTTGTGGAGATAAATGAGTAGTAGTTTTTCGAAATTGAATGAATAATAAATAAACCAGACCGAAACCACTTCATTTAAATAGAAAACTAAGGATTCACGATTCAACATTTTATCTTGTCTAGCCATTCTAACTTCCCCAATAAGCAAATAAGAGATTAATTAAAAAGATCTTTGATTCTAAGAAAATTCAAGACTCAATCCTTAGGAATTGAGTAACATTTATTTTGTTTTACCACTATAAAACAAGAAATAATAATTTTTTAAATCTTGAATTTTTTTGCTAATAATTCTTCACATACATGAAATTGAAAGCAATATAGATGCAGAAATTCCATGCTCGGTTAGCGCCATCTGTCCGCTGTAATGTGAATTGTGCTTTTTTTTGTGAACAAAAAGTTCATTATCCCCGTTGAGATTTAAAGCCACAGTCAGTGAACCAAAACCGTTTTCTCTTATATAAATATAAATAAAACATATAATTGCTAACGAAGACTACGCTTATGCTGGAGACACACTAGGCGCGAATCGCATTGCTTTGAATGACCCTAAAAAATCGCTCCTGATTGGCTGAGATTTGGAATCGCAATCAAAAAGTACTGGCAGCAGGTACTTTCAAAATCACTCGACAAAAGGCGATTTTAACCGGAAATAAGCGGATTAAAAATCGCAAAGCAACGCGATTCTTGCGATTCACGCTTAGTGTGTCTCCAGCATTAGCGCTGTTTTGCCCTCCTGGAAAACCCTTAGCATCTTCTTTCTTCACCCAAGTAAATTATACCCCATTTCTTATGGCCCTATATGTACTCATAGTATATGCGGGGTATACTCTCATGCTGGATTCTCACTTGCGGTAAAATCGCGCGATTTTATTGCGTTTTCGGTTTTTTAAAACTTATTTTGCCTCAAAATTGCGCTATTTTTAAAATTGAAAATGTTTCTAGGTTCCTACATGCAGCAAAAACACAGAAAAACCTAAAAAAAAATTCAATTTCAAAAATAGCGCAATTTTGACGTTAGTTTTCCGCGCGGAATTCGCGCGATAAAGCGGAAAAATCGCAAGTGAGAACCCAGCTTAATACGAGGCAAATTTTAATGATTCTATCTATACTTCTAGGGTCCTGCAGCTGATCCCTAACATGGACCGAGTTTCGTTAGTCAATGGGGAAAACCAGCGTACCTGGAGAAAACCTGTCCACAATCAACTCTAAAAAAACTCCTTCACACATTTTGGTACCCAAGCCGGAATCTGGCGTCACAGACATTGCTGTAACCACTAAGCCACCTACCGCCTACTTATAAAAATAGTTTAGGACAAATGATTTAAATTGATTAAATTATTTTTATTTCACATCTAAAATAATCTGGTAATTTACATTTTACAATTCTCCACCATAAAATAAATATAAATAAATTAAAATTTCCCAATTTTCCATCTTTAATAATGTCCACCTCCATGTCCACCATGCCCACCTCCATATCCACCATGCCCACCTCCATGTCCACCATGTCCACCTCCATGTCCACCATGCCCACCTCCATGTCCACCATGCCCACCTCCATGTCCATGACCACCATGCCCACCTCCATGTCCACCATGCCCACCATATCCACCTCCATGTCCACCTCCATGTCCACCGTGCCCACCTCCATGTCCACCATGCCCACCTCCATGTCCACCTCCATGTCCACCATATCCACCTCCATGTCCACCATGTCCACCGTGGCTGTGTCCATGATGACCCTCGCCATGGTCCCGACTGCCCTTGTGGTGATGTCCACCATGTCCGTGGTGGCTTTGGTGGTGTCCACCTTTGTGTCCGTGGCTATCGTCATGATGTCCGTGTTGTCCGTGGTGGTGTCCACCCTTCTCGTGGTGATTGTCGTGGAATCCGCCGTGGTGAGCGTGGTCCCAATGTTTGCCTTGACCGCCTTCTTCTTTGCTGGCATACCATTTCCTCCAACCGTCCTTGTGGTGGCCTTGATCGTTGTGACCGTGAGATCCGTGTTTGTTGTGGTGTTTGCCGTGATTGCCATGTTCGCCACCGCCCCATTTCTTCGAGTGTCCACCGTGTCCACCGTGGTCTTCGTGGTGGCTACCATGATTACCATGATCACCTTCAAATGAAAATCCATTACAAGATCGCAAAAATCATTTTGAGATCGCAAAAAAAATTCAGACTACAGAAAGGAAAAACAAAATTTGACCATTTTAAGATCGCAAAAATTGATCACCTCAGGATCGTCAAAAATTGATCATCTCAGGATCGTCAAAAATTGATCATCTCAAGATCGCCAAAAATCAATCACCTTAAGATCAACAAAAATCAATCAACTTTGGTATTGCCAAAAATTGATCCATTTTTTGATCGCAAAAATCACCATGTTTGTTGTGATGTCCTTTTCCCCCGTGCCAATCATCATGGTGTTTATGCCAGTGATGATCACCATGATGGCCGGCTGCAGCGACCAAATCTCCTTCAGCAGCGGCTACCGCCTGATCACCTTCATCGCCTTTAAGCCCAACTGTCACTGTTACAGCTCCCAACAGCAGGAACCACAAGAAAAGAGAAGGCGCCATCTACAAAGAAATGCAATTGAAAGAGATCACTACTTGCTAACACAAGTCACTCACTCTTATTTCCATTCCAAATACTTGTTGTAGTTGTTGAACTAACTTTGCTCAATGTTAATCCACAAACAGAGTTGCCTTTATATACGGGAGCGTAGTTCCACTTATCTAATGACATGAGTACTTCCGGTCTTGGCACTACAGTACACTTTTATGACACAACAGTTCACGCTGCGTAAAATCTAGGTTAAAGATGACAATTTAAAGTTGATCCGTTTCCGATTTCGGTAGTGAAGAGCAAATACCTTTCACTTTTGGATCAACTCGATTTAATCCTTAAGTTTCGATTTACATCAAAAAGCAAGATTACACAATTTATTGTCAAAATAACATATTTTATTACTTGATATATATATTTATTTTACATTTCACAGGTAAAAATTTTTTTTAATATTACAATGTCATAATTAATGATGAAACCTAAGGATTCACGATTCAACCTTTTATTTCAATCTTGTCTAGCCATTGTAACTTCTCAATAAGCAAATTAGAAATTAATCAAATCCTTAATTCATTAACCTGTATTCTAAGAACACTCAAGACTCAATCCTTAAGAATTGAGTAATTCTTCATTTATTTTGTTTTACCACCATAAAACATAAAATAATAATTTTTTTTAATCTTGAATATTTTTTGCTAATAATTTTTCACATATATGAAATTGAAAGCATATAGATGCAGAAATTCCATGCTCGGTTAGCGCCATCTGGCCGCTGTAATGTGAATTGTGCTTTTTTTTTGTGAACAAAAAGTTCATTATATCCCCTACAAAATTTAGTGAACCAAAACAGTTTTCGCTTATATAAATATGAATAAAACATAACTGCTAACGAAGACTACGCTTAGCGCAGTTTTGCACTCCTGGAAAACCCTTCTTTCTTCACCCAAGTAAATTATTCCCCATGTCTTACGGCTCTAAATGTACTCGTAGTATATGCGGAGCACGGACATAATAAGAGAAGGACATAGCTCTACGCTACTTACTGTGATCCTGGCGCTGTTCCTTGATTTGCCACAGGTGGCGCTAAATTGCATGATTGCAATGCATGATTGCCATTTCTGCACGGATTGTTCATACGATATGCACAGAAACAACAGAGTTATTCTAATTTTTCCTGACAGAAGTCTAAAAAAAGAGAATTTAAATGTCTAATATATAGTAATATGTACATGTTTGTATTATTTTATTTTATAACATTACAATTAAAATTTTTTTTTTTACAGTATTTCAAACATGTTTAATTTATAAAAATGTTATTACGTTTACCGTAATAATAGTAATAATATCAATTGTAGTTGTAATAATAGCTAAATCGGGATGTGATAACAATTTCCATGCACTTGCTGTAAAATTTCGTGCAGAATATACCCACAATCCTTAGCAAAAAATAGGAACCAATCAGCGGCTGGTTCACTATTCAATCCTATTTGCTGCTAGTGCTATGTCCTTCTCTTATTATGTCCGTGTGCGGAGTATACTCTAATACGAGGCAAATTTTAATGATTCTATCCATACTTCTAGGGTCCTGCAGCTAATCTCTAACATGGACCGAGTTTCGTTAGTCGATGGAAAAAACCAGCATACCTGAAGAAAACCCTTCCACAATCAACTCTGAAAAACTCCTTCAAACATTTTGGTACGCAAGCCGTAATCTGCATCACAGACTATTGTTCTAACCACTAAGACACCTAACTTATAAAAATAACTTACGACAAATGATTTAAATTGATTAAATTATGTTTATTTCACATCTAAAATAATCTGGTAATTTACATTTTACAATTCTCTACCATAAAATAAATACAAATAAATTAAAATTTCCAAATTTTCCATCTTTAATAATGTCCATGTCCACCATGTCCACCATGATGTCTATGTCCGGCGTGGCTGTGTCCATGATGACCCTCGCCATGGTCCCAACCGCCCTTGTGGTGATGTCCACCATGACCGTGGTGACTTTTGTGGTGTCTACCTTTGTGTCTATGGCTATCGTCATGATGTCCATCTGAAACAACTCCTACACACATT
This sequence comes from Strigamia maritima, assembly GCA_000239455.1. Classification (NCBI taxonomy): domain Eukaryota; kingdom Metazoa; phylum Arthropoda; class Chilopoda; order Geophilomorpha; family Linotaeniidae; genus Strigamia; species Strigamia maritima. Next base: position 72,729 of record JH431852.1, on the reverse strand, counting down.
TTGGTACCCAAGCCGGACTCTGGCGTCACAGACATTGCTGTAACCACTAAGCGACCTACCGCCTACTTATAAAAATAAATTAAAACAAATGATTTAAATTGATTAAATTATTTTTATTTCACATCTCAAATAATCTGGTAATTTACATTTTACAATTCTCCACCATAAAATAAATATAAATAAATTAAAATTTTCCAATTTTCCATCTTTAATAATGTCCATGTCCACCATGACCACCTCCATGTCCACCATGACCACCTCCATGTCCACCATGACCACCTCCATGTCCACCATGACCACCTCCATGTCCACCATGACCACCTCCATGTCCACCATGACCACCTCCATGTCCACCATGACCACCTCCATGTCCACTATGACCACCTCCATGTCCACCATGTCCGCCTCCATGTCCATGTCCGCCGTAGCTGTGTCCATGATGACCCTCGCCATGGTCCTGACCGCCCTTGTGGTGATGTCCACCATGTCCGTGGTGGCTTTGATGGTGTCCACCTTTGTGTCCGTGGCTATCGTCATGATGTCCGTGTTGTCCGTGGTGGTGTCCACCCTTCTCGTGATGGTTGTCGTGGAATCCGCCATGGTGAGCGTGGTCCCAATGTTTGCCTTGACCGCCTTCTTCTTTGCTGGCGTACCATTTCCTCCAACCGTCCTTTTGGTGGCCTTGATCGTTGTGACCGTGAGATCCGTGTTTGTTGTGGTGTTTGCCGTGATTGCCATGTTCGCCACCGCCCCATTTCTTCGAGTGTCCACCGTGTCCACCGTGATCTTCGTGGTGGCTACCATGATTACCGTGATCGCCTTCAAATGAAAATAAAAATCCATTACAAGATCGCAAAAATCATTTTGAGAGTGCAAAAACACTCCCATTTTGAGATCGCAAAAATTTCCGACTACAGAAAGGAAAAACAAAATTTGACCATTTTAAGATCGCAAAAATTGATTATCTCAGGATCGTCAAAAATTGATCATCTCAAGATCGCCAAAAATCAATCATCTTAGGATCACCAAAATCGATCAACTTTGAGATCGCCAAAAATTGATCATTTTTTGATCGCAAAAATTGATCATTTTTTGATCGCAAAAATCACCATGTTTGTTGTGATGTCCTTTTCCCCCGTGCCAATCATCATGGTGTTTATGCCAGTGATGATCACCATGATGGCCGGCTGCAGCGACCAAATCTCCTTCAGCAGCGGCTACCGCCTGATCACCTTCATCGCCTTTAAGCCCAACTGTCACTGTTACAGCTCCTAACAGCAGGAACCACAAGAAAAGAAAAGGCGCCATCTACAAATAAATGCAATTGAAAGAGATCACTACTTGCAAACACAAGTCACTCACTCTTATTTCAAATCCAAATACTTGTTGTAGTTGTTGAACCAACTTTGCTCAATGTTAATCCACAAACAGAGTTGCCTTTATATACGGGAGCGTAGTTCCACTTATCTAATGAGATGAGTACTTCCGGTCTTGGCACTACAGTACACTTTTATGACACAACAGTTCACGCTGCGTAAAATCCAGGTCAAAGATGACAATTTAAAGTTGATCCGTTTCCGATTTCGGTAGTGAAGAGCAAATACCTTTCACTTTTGGATCCACTCGATTTAATCCTTAGTTTCGATTTACATCAAAAAGTAATATTACACAATTTATTGTCAAAATAACATATTTTATTACTTGATATATATATTTATTTTACATTTCACAGGTAAGAATTTTTTTTTTAATACTAATTACAACCTCATAATTAATGATGAAAACTAAGGATTCACGATTCAATCTTTTATTTCAATCTTGTCTAGCCATTGTAACTTCTCAATAAGCAAATTCGAAATTAATCAAATCCTTAATTCATTAACTTAGATTCTAAGAACAATCAAGACTCAATCCTTAAGAATTGAGTAATCCTTCATTTATTTTGTTTTACTAACATAAAACATAAAATAATAATTTTTTTAATCTTAAATACTTTTCGCTAATAATTCTTCACATACATGAAATTGAAAGCATATACATGCAGAAATTCCATGCTTGGTTAGCGCCATCTGTCCGCTGTAATGTGAATTGTGCTTCTTTTTTGTGAACAAAAAGTTCATCTCTCAAAAAGAGAATTTAATAATGTCTAATATGTAGTAATATGTACATGTTTGTATTATTTTATTTTATAACATTACAATTAAATTTTTTTTTTACAGTATTTCAAACAGTTTAGACCTTTTAAAAATGTTTGTTTTTGTTCAAATATTTACCGTAATAATAGTAATAATATCAATTGTAGTTGCAATAATAGCTAAATCGTGATGTGATAACAATTTCCATACACTTGCTGTAAATTTTCCGTGCAAATATACCCACAATCCTTAGCAAAAAATAGGAACCAATCAGCAGCTGGTTCACTATTCAATACTATTTGCTGCTAGTGCTATCTCCTTCTCTCATTATGTCTGTGTGCGGAGTATACTCCAATACGAGGCAAATTTTAATGATTCTATCCATACTTCTAGGGTCCTGCAGCTAATCTCTAACATGGACCGAGTTTCGTTAGTCGATGGATTAAACCAGCGTACCTGAAGAAAACCCTTCCACAATCAACTCTGAAAAACTCCTTCAAACATTTTGGTACGCAAGCCGTAATCTGCATCACAGACTATTGTTCTAACCACTAAGACACCTAACTTATAAAAATAACTTAAGACAAATGATTTAAATTGATTAAATTATTTTTATTTCACATCTAAAATAATCTGGTAATTTACATTTTACAATTCTCCACCATAAAATAAATACAAATAAATTAAAATTTCCAAATTTTCCATCTTTAATAATGTCCATGTCCACCTCCATGTCCACCATGTCCACCTCCATGTCCACCTCCATGTCCACCATGTCCACCTCCATGTCCACCATGTCCACCTCCATGTCCACCATGTCCACCTCCGTGTCCGCCGTGGCTGTGTCCATGATGACCTTCGCCATGGTCCCAACCGCCCTTGTGGTGATGTCCACCATGACCGTGGTGGCTTTTATGATGTCCACCTTTGTGTCCATGGCTATCGTCATGATGTCCATGGTGTCCGTGGTGATGTCCACCCTGCTCGTGGTGGTTGTCATGGAATCCACCGTGGTGAGCGTGGTCCCAATGTTTGTCTTGACCGCCTTCTTCTTTCTTGGCGTACCATTTCTTCCAACCATCCTTGTGGTGTCCATGATCATTGTGACCATGAGATCCGTGTTTGTTGTGGTGTTTGCCGTGATCGCCATGTTCGCCACCGCCCCATTTCTTCCAATGTCCACCGTGTCCACCGTGATCTTCGTGGTGGCTACCATGATCACCGTGATCGCCTTTAAACGGAAATAAAAATCCATTACAAGATCGCAAAAATCGCCCATTTTAAGATCGCAAAAAAAACCCTCCCATTTTGAGATCGCAAAAACTCCCATTTTGAAATCGCAAAAAATTTCAGATTACAGAAAGAAAAGACAAAATCTGACCATTTTGAAATCGCAAAAATTGATCATTTTTAGATCGAAAAAAAATTTTTTTTATTGCAAAAATCACCGTGATTGTCGTGATGTCCTTTTCCCCCGTGCCAATCATCATGGTGTTTATGCCAGTGATGATCTCCATGATGGCCGGCTGCAGCGACCAAATCTCCTTCAGCAGCGGCTACCGCCTGATCACCTTCATCGCCTTTAAGCCCAACTGTCACTGTTACAGCGCTCAACAGCAGGAACCACAAGAAAAGAGAAGGCGCCATCTACAAAGAAATGCAATTGAAAGAGATCACTACTTGCAAACACAAGTCACTCACTCTTATTTCCATTCCAAATACTTGTTGTAGTTGTTGAACCAACTTTGCTCAATGTTAATCCACAAACAGAGTTCACTTTATATACGGGAGCGTAGTTCCACTTTTCTAATGACATGAGTACTTCCGGTCTTGGCACTACAGTACACCTTGTATGACACATCAGTTTAAGCTGCGTAAAATCCAGGTCAAAGCTGACAATTTAGAGTTGAACAGTTTCCGATTTCGGTAGTGAAGAGCAAACACCTTTCACTTTCGGATCCACTCAATTTAATCCTTAAGTTTCGATTTAATCCTTAAATTTCGATTTAATCCTTAAATTTCGATTTAATCCTTAAATTTCGATTTAATCCTTAAATTTCGATTTAATCCTTAAATTTCGATTTAATCCTTAAATTTCGATTTAATCCTTAAATTTCGATTTAATCCTTAAATTTCGATTTAATCCTTAAATTTCGATTTAATCCTTAAATTTCGATTTACATCAAAAAGCGCAATTTATTGTCAAAATAATATATTTTATTATTTGATATATATATTTATTTTAGATTTCACAGGTAAGAATTTTTTTTAATACTAATTACAAAGTCATAATTAATGATGAAAACTAAGGATTCAAGATTCAACCTTTTATTTTAATCTTGTCTTCTATCTTGACATTGTAACTTCTCAATAAGCAAATTAGAAAATAATCAAAAAAGATCTTGGATTCTAAGAACACTCAACACTCAATCCTTAAGAATTGAGTAATTCTTCATTTATTTTGTTTTATCACCATAAAACATAAAATAATAATTTTTTTTAATCTTGAATACTTTTTGCTAATAATTCAGAAATTCCATGCTCGGTTGGCGCCATCTGTCCGCTGTAATGTGAATTGTGCTTTTTTTTGTGAACAAAAAGTTCATTATATCCCCTTTGAAATTTAGTGAACCAAAACAGTTTTCTCTTATATAAATATAAATAAAACATAATTGCTAACGAAATACTACGCTTAGCGCAGTTTTGCACTCCTGGAAAACCCTTCTTTCTTCACCCAAGTAAATTATTCCCCATGTCTTATGGCCCTAAATGTACTCGTATTATATGCGGAGTATGCTCTAATACGAGGCAAATTTTAATGATTCTATCCATACTTCTAGGGTCCTGCAGCTAATCTCTAACATGGACCGAGTTTCGTTAGTCGATGGAAAAAACCAGCATACCTGAAGAAAACCCTTCCACAATCAACTCTGAAAAACTCCTTCAAACATTTTGGTACGCAAGCCGTAATCTGCATCACAGATTATTGTTCTAACCACTAAGACACCTAACTTATAAAAATAACTTACGACAAATGATTTAAATTGATTAAATTATGTTTATTTCACATCTAAAATAATCTGGTAATTTACATTTTACAATTCTCTACCATAAAATAAATACAAATAAATTAAAATTTCCAAATTTTCCATCTTTAATAATGTCCATGTCCACCTCCATGTCCACCATGTCCACCTCCATGTCCACCATGTCCACCTCCATGTCCACCATGTCCATGTCCGCCGTGGCTGTGTCCATGATGACCCTCGCCATGGTCCCAACCGCCCTTGTGGTGATGTCCACCATGACCGTGGTGGCTTTTATGGTGTCCACCTTTGTGTCCATGGCTATCGTCATGATGTCCATGGTGTCCGTGGTGATGTCCACCCTGCTCGTGGTGGTTGTCGTGGAATCCGCCGTGGTGAGCGTGGTCCCAATGTTTGTCTTGCCGCCTTCTTCTTTCTTGGCGTACCATTTCTTCCAACCATCCTTGTGGTGTCCATGATCGTTGTGACCATGAGATCCGTGTTTGTCGTGGTGTTTGCCGTGATCGCCATGTTCGCCACCGCCCCATTTCTTCCAGTGTCCACCGTGTCCGCCGTGATCTTCGTGGTGGCTACCATGATCACCGTGATCGCCTTCAAACAAAAATAAAAATCCATTACAAGATCGCAAAAAATCGCCCATTTTAAGATCGCAAAAAAAACTCCCGTTTTGAGATCGCAAAAATTTCAGATTACAGAAAGAAAAGACAAAATTTGACCATTTTGAGATCGCAAAAATCGATCATTTTTAGATCGAAAAAAAATAATTTTTTGATCGCAAAAATCACCGTGATTGTCGTGATGTCCTTTTCCCCCGTGCCAATCATCATGGTGTTTATGCCAGTGATGATCATCATGATGGCCGGCTGCAGCGACCAAATCTCCTTCAGCAGCAGCTACAGCCTGATCATCTTCATCGCCTTTAAGCCCAACTGTCACTGTCACAGCTCCCAACAGCAGGAACCACAAGAAAAGAGAAGGCGCCATCTACAAATAAATGCAATTGAAAGAGATCACTACTTGCAAACACAAGTCACTCACTCTTATTTCAAATCCAAATACTTGTTGTAGTTGTTGAACCAACTTTGCTCAATGTTAATCCACAAACAGAGTTGACTTTATATACGGGAGCGTAGTTCCACTTTTCTAATGAGATGAGTACTTCCGGTCTTGGCACTACAGTACACCTTGTATGACACATCAGTTCAAGCTGCGTAAAATCCAGGTCGAAGCTGACAATTTAGAGTTGATCCGTTTCCGATTTTGGTAGTGAAGAGCAAAACACCTTTCACTTTCGGATCCACTCGAATTAATCCTTAAGTTTCGATTTACATCAAAAAGCAATATTACACAATTTATTGTCAAAATAATACATTTTATTACTTGATATATACATTTATTTTACATTTCACAGGTAAGAATTATTTTTTTTAATACTAATTACAATGTCATAGTTAATGATTCATTATAGAGCGTCGTTGTAATGTCTCTGACTTGGATTTTGAACTACAAATCCAGATTCACTTCAGTGAAAGCAGTTTTGTCATTAAAAAAAAGAAGAAAAGCGTTACATAATGACAGTAGTTATTTCTTTTAACTTTAATCACACGTTTGTAACTATTTTATTCAACCATTAGATTAGAAAAATAAACAAATAATACTAACAAAAAAGTTTCAGTTTCAAAAAAATCGAAAATAAACACATTAATGCTCTTTACAACCCATAAAATTTTTTTATTGAAAGATTTCAAAGAACCCATTTTACGAATTTATGCCTATACCAAAATAGACTCTTGAAATGTAAATGAAAATGTCAAGTATACATTTATTACCAAACACATTTTCATATAAAGTGTTTTGCTAAACTTTAGATTTCGGCAAGTATGGTGATACAGTCGAACCTCGTTATAACGAACCAAAAAAAATGATTAAAACTGTTTTTCGACCCGTTTAGTATGTAAAATCTGCTTTGAAAATTTTCGTTGTAAGCGGTTTATCGTTATATAAAAATTCGTTATAACGAGGTACTTGGACTATAACCACAGACGTAAATTAGACGGACCTTGCTATCTGTATAATCTGTGCTGTAACTACTGCTCGACTTAAAAAATGGAGTAACACATTGTTTTGAAAAAATATAGCGGTATTCCTATCAGATGTATTCTTTCGTATTCATATAGTTTATTTACTCAATCGCAACCCACTTTTCTTTCCATCATTACTCTAAAATAGCAACTTCATCTTTCACCTGTCGTCACCTTTAAAGACATTCTCGTACTTTTTGCTGAGCAACGAGTTCTTTTATTGCTTATATGATGTCACGTACAATGATTGTCTCAGCGTGGTTTAGCACACAATTCACCACATTAACTACACCATTGTGCGCTGTTCGTGAAAATGTAACTTTTATTTTAGCTGCCAGTCATAAAAACCGCATTTATCACATATATAGAAAAACTTAATAAAACCGAAATAAATTTTTTTTTTTTCACTTCAAAACTTTTCAGGTTTCCTGGTTTTTGCGATTTTGAGTCTTTTGCGCTAGTTTTGCGTGCTGGAGCCCATAACCTGTCATTATTAACAACGTTTTAGCAGAGCAAAGAATTGACACATGTGCTTGGTTGTGAGACAGTGACAAGACTGAATTTTTATTATCAGTTACAGGGGATTAGGAGATAAGGGGATTAAGATAACAAACAATAGTCAAAGGAATGTTTTGACTGATATGCCAAATATGTATGATAATCACTAAATGCAACATTTTTTTTTTTTTAGAAAATAAACTTGTTGGCGTTTCACAAGTGATGAGATCGAGTGAGAAAATGAGGAAAATAAACTGGAAAAAAAAAAATTCAAAAATTCAAAAAATTCAAAAATTCAAAAAATTCAAAAA
>JH431852.1:0-56974 GCA_000239455.1 Strigamia maritima | reverse complement strand
CCCCGAAAAAATAGTGAAATTTTCCCTCAGAAAAACACTTTAACTTGAGTTAATTACAATGTAAAGCAAGAAACCAAACCTACACTCGACTGCACACATAATTCCAAACACTGTCTGAAAAACAAATTAAAACAAAAAAAAAAAACCCCAAAGAAAATTTCTCATTTTGAAATCTCATTTTAATAAAATAAAAATAAAAATAAAAATATTATTAAAGGGTTTACGACATCACAGTTTTTATTGTTCCATTAGATCAAGCATCATTTAAAACTCCTAAAAGTAATCCACAAAAATTTTTAAAAATTTTGTTATGTCTAAATGTACTTACGACATCAACAAAATGAGCAGACGACAGCATCAGAAAAAACGCGCGAGAAAAGCGGCACCGATTCGATAATGCACGAGATTTGTTTTGTCACACAGGTGTTGCGTTTGTTACTTTGAATTTGGAGAGAAATAAATATCCATCTCACTTAGCTTGCTCTCGAACAGCTGTTCTTGTTTATTTACATTTGGTAACCAAGTAACCCCCAATACAATGTAAACCATCAATTGTTATACTCATTAACACTACAACAGGATATCCAAAATAAAAATGGCGGACATTAATAAAACAGCCATTTTTATTTTGGATACCCTGTGTGACGAAACAAATCTCGTGCACCATCGAATCACTCCTGCTTTTCTCTCGCGTTTTTCCCGATGCTCATTTTGTTGATGTCGTAAGTAAATTTAGACATAACAAAATTTTTTAAAAATTTTTGTGGATTACTTTTAGGAGTTTTAAATGATGCTTGATCTAATGGAACAATAAAAACTGTGATGTCATAAACCCTTTAAGATAATAGTTCCTTTAAAACTATACATAATATCCAATTCAAATTCTTCATGTACTTTATCAACTTCACGTGTAATGGTTTAAAAGTGTTATACGCACTAGTTGAGACGTATATTCAATATTTTTTCAGCACTGATTTATGACCGTATTCACTTGAAACAGATGTACTTACAACTAAGCTTCTTAAAGTAGATAGAAACAAGTCCCCAGTGTTAATCTACAATCCCAAGAAACAACGCCCACTTAATTTATTCAAATAGAAACACACATTTAATGTAACTGCCCATAAATGCTGCAGTTTTCTGCTTCATTCAGTCCAACAGTCCCATTCTCATATAAAATCACCATACACACACACACTATATATACTAGCCTTACTCGGTGCCACTGCCATTTTAATACAGAGCCTCACCACAGCAATAAAAATGCATTTAACAACAAATAAAACAAAAAAAAGTTTATAATCTGTCCGTATAACTCTATAGTCCATAATGGATTGGCTGGGAACTTTTTACACAGGCAGCAAGCTGCGACAAAAAATAGTTTGTAACCCATCCCATCGAAATAATTTGGATTGTTGTCGCCATTTTGTTGACACCATTTTGATGTTGTCATATACATGTTTCGTCATTTGATAATGAGATCATGTGACCCCACTTTGGAATACATTATTGCGTGAAAAGGTCCCAGCCTGGACGCAGAAATGCAGCGATTTCGCATCTCCTGGCGTTTTCGCTCCGCGATTCGCAACAGAAATTGCCTCTGCTACAGCAGACTAGATGCGAAACGAGAAGCAATTGTTTGTTCTAATTATATAGTTATAACGTCATGTCAACAAATATTTTAGAACATTGTTCCAAAATGATGTCATAACTAAGCAATTAAAATACGTGATAAAATACTCCCATCTCATTGGATGCAATTTGCATCGCCAGGCAAAAAGTACACAATATGGCTGTACTTTTTCAAAAGTAGAATCTTCTGTCGCGCGACGGAAGTGATGTTTTGTGCGCTCGCGCAGAGGCAGCAGCGATCGGCCGCAATGCGAAATCGCTGCATGTCTGTGCCCAGCATAAAGCGGAGAAACTGTACACATTTCATAATAAAAACCCTCTTTCTTCTTCACCCAAGTAAATTAATCCCCAAAGTGTAGTCCTATTCGTCCAGCATGAATACTCTAATACAAGGAACATTTTAATGACTACTTCTTAATCCCCAGGGTCCCACAGCAAATTCCTAACCTAAAGTTTAAAGATATCCGAGTTTTTCTTAGTTGACGGTTGAAACCAGGCTTACTTAGAAAAAACTCGACAAATATCAGGAAAAGTCTAAAAAATTTCCTTTACACATTTTGTGACGCTAGCTATTATGATTTGTTACCACTGGAATCGTAAATCTTATGCATTTAACATGCATCCAAACTATGACATCACAAACAGTGCCCTGCCAGTAGTGGCCAACAATGTCCCTTACCAAGCTGTTTGAGATACAAAATGATTTTTTGAAAACTTTTGAAAACTTTCTAAAAATAAATAAAAATCATTTCGGACATTTAAAGAGACGGCGAACATTATTCAGTCCTAAAATTTTTGATGTCATTAACCCTTTAAACCCTTTAATTTAAAAAAATAAAAATCCACATCTTCAAAAGTACTCTAAAAGTCCCAAACCGACTGTATACTCCAACAAAAACATTCATTTAACTTTTAATTACCATATAATAACATATGGTTTATCCGAGCTGACGCATAAGCGTACCACAAGTGTTTTCTCCCATAAATTGATAAAAAAAAGTGAAGTAGCCAAACCCAAGCCATAAATTAAAAAAAAAATATCTTTCAACAACAGTCCAAACAGGATGTCAAACACCACAAACACCACACCAAACTCACTCCGACCGATCGACCCAACCACTAAAACCACGTTCCTAGTACTCTACATACTAGTAGTGCTCTTCAACTTCTTCCTAAACGCAATCGCCCTGTATCTGCTCCACCAACGACGTTCTGCAACCTTCCGGAAAGCCCTAGTGTACTGCGACATCTTCATAACAATCCTCTACATCATATTCGAACTTGTACTCTTCTGGTCAGACATGGCGTGGGTCCACGGCTTCCGTAGTTGCAAATGCGCAGCCTTCTTCCTGTGCCTGACAGTCAATGGAAAAGCGTGCATTATTGGATATATGGCATTTACACGTTACAAAACATTGTTGAAACCGTCGATAAAGATGAATAAGAATCAAGCGAAGAGTGCAACAATTGTTTTACATGTTATTTTCGTTGTGAGCGGGATTTACAGTGCGCCATATTTGTTTAGGTTTATACTGGTGGACGGTTATTTGGTCTATAATGAAAATCCTTTAGTTTACAAGAAAATTGAAATTTGTGTCGCTGATCCGAACGTCGAATACATTTTTAAAGTTTCGCATAATTTTTTTTTGCTGGTGACACTTTTCATTCCACTTGTTTTGGTCATTGTTTTCTTTTATACGCGAATTGTCATTTTTCTGTGGTTAAGAAAGCCTCCTGGTTCTGGTTCCTCTCACCAGATGGCACATAATATGGAGCGTAAAAAGAAGGCGACACGAACTGTGATGTTGTTGATATTTTTTTTCATTGTTTGTTATGCGCCGACGTATATTTTGATAGTTTTGGGTAATTTTAATTACCCAAAAGAAATGACCACTTACGTGGTTGTGCGTGAAATTACGGGTCTTCTTGCGTTGGTTAATGGTAGCATCAATCCTCTTTTGTATACTAATGCGCATGCGCATTTGAAAGATGTGTTTAAACGAGTTATACAGAAATTAGGGAAACGTTCAACGACATCTGTAGTCGAAATTAGCAGCATTGTGCTTGCTAGAGAAAACCCTGTAATGGGAACAAATTTGAGACTAGCGACATCTAGTGAAGCAGATAATAAGTTTTAAAGGGTTTACAACATCAAATTTTTTATTGGTCCATTAGATCAAGTATGTTTAAAGACATTAAATAATTTTTCAGACATTTTTTGAAAAATATTTTCGGGTTTAAAGCCAGTGAAAAAGTATCGAGAAATAAGCATATGCGATTGTTACCAGTTGCGACGTAAAACCTATGCACTTAAAAGGTTTAAGACATCAGATATTTTATAACTGAATAATTTTTGCCGCCCCTTAAAACAGCCTAATGCTAGTGGATGCTGGAGACACGAATCGCGCCGCTTTAGGATTTTTAATCCGCCCTTTGCCAAGCGATTTTGAAAGTAAATGCTGCCAGTACTTTTTTGATTGCGATTCCAAATTGCAGCCAATCAGGAGCGATTTTTTAGGGTCATTCAAAATCGCAAAGTGACGCGATTCGCGCCTAGTATGTCTCCAGCATTAATGATTTTTATTTATTTTCCAAAATTTTCGGAACACCTTTAAAAAAATTATTTTGTACCTCAAACAGCTTATTTATGCTTGGACATTGTTGGCTGCTGCTGGCAAGGCACTGTTTCTAATGTCACAGTTGGTATCCCTATGTTAAATACATAAGAGTATAACAATCGCGCAAATTCTCGATTTGGTCTCGCTTTTATCTTTCACTTTTTCATATTGTCATCTGCTCGTTTTCACAACTTCAACATTGAGTTTTAATCTGAAAATATTTTTCAAAAAATCTCTGAAAAATCTTTTAAATGATGCTTGATCCAATGGATTAATAAAAACTGTGACATCGTAAACCCTTTAACATGGGGAATACCAACCGTGATATCACAAAACGCAGTGTCTAACAATGTCCCTTATTACCAAGCTAAAATGTGCTGTTTGGGATACAAAATGATTTTTTTAAACGTGTTCTGAAAACTTTAAAAAAATAAATAAAAATCATTTCGACCATTTTAAAGAATGGCAAACATTATTTAGTCATAAAATTTTCATGTCATGTAACCTTTAAGAAAAAAAATGTTTTATGATGACCTACATGTTATTGTACTTATGTGTTACTTGTGAACACCAGTGTTATTATCAGCATAATAAATAAATGTGGTAACATTTGACCTCTCTGTACGCACTGCATGGACTCCGAAACCTGATAATACAAATTTAATTTGAGCCGTTAATTTCCATATACAGCCCCTTTTAGTACATAGAGATGAAGAGCATGAAATTAATGTAAAATCTTAGTAATTATGACAGCCTTCAATTTGTAAACTGTTAATTGGATGTTTGGGTTTGTGGAAACCTTGAACTACACATTGATCCTGTGACTCAATCACTCACGCAGTAAGTGACCATTTGCCCCTATGGAATTTATCCAGTAGCCAAATATCATAGTCACAACAAACTTTATCTGTTTTAAGTGCAAAAGTACACTTTTTAGGTGCAATGTACACTATTATTTCAAAAGTTCACTTTTTAATAGTGTAAACAGCATCAGTGTATTAGATTTTTGAATACCAAAATAAACTTTAGTTCAGAGGTGGGACAAATGTTTTTCAGGTTATTGTCTGAGTTAAGAAAAAAAATTGATTTTTTAAAATTTTTTTATGCATATATTAAAACGAAATAAAATCAAAATTCAAAAAATCAAAAAAAATCAAAAAAATCAAAAATTCAAAAAATCAAAAATTCAAAAAAATCAAAAATTCAAAAAATCAAAAATTCAAAAAACAAAAATCAAAATTCAAAAATCAAAAATCAAAAATCAAAAATTCAAAAAATCAAAAATTCAAAAAATCAAAAATTCAAAAAATCAAAAATTCAAAAATAGACCAAATGAAAGTCTTCGAAAAGGCACCAAATGAAAGTCTTCGAAAAGGCACCAAATGAAAGTCTTCGAAAAGGCACCAAATAAAAGTCTTCGAAAAGGCACCAAAAATCTATTCATATTTGCAAATAAAACATGACACAGTAGGTGCGTTCAATCCTGAAATGAAAAGTCACTTATTTGCCTGAAATGACTTTTAAAAGGCAAATCTGACATAATTTACGTCATATTTGCCTTATAGAAGTGACTTAAGTGACTTTAGAGAAAAGACAAACACAACTCACTTCTTTGCCTTATAGAAGTCACTTCTTTTTACTGCACATGCGCAGTGTTCACAAAAAACAGCTTTAGTAGCATCCATCTTGGAAACGATTAGATCGTGATGTTTCTGGACTCTGAACTGAAGTTTTAGCAAATAAATCCTGCTAATTTTGTAGGTGGGGACTTCATTCAACAACATTCTAAGGATCCTTTGAGAAATCAGCATGAAAATAGGTAAGAGTTGCGAAAAATGACGACAAAACGGGTACGGACATTACTGAACATTTTGGCCGCGGAACGTGCACCTACGTCGGCCACGATGTTCAGTCATGTCCGTACCCGATTTGTCGTCATTTTTCACAAATTTTATCTATTTTTTAGCAGATTCTCATAAAATATATTAGCCAAGATGGAATAGACAATTTTATCAACGAAATCTAATTTTTATTCCACAGTTGAAACAATAAAAATACAAATGAAAATGAAAATGCATAAACAATTTAAGTGTGTTCATTGAGAAGTCACTTTTCCATAAGGCAGATAAGGAGAAGTGACTTTTCCTTTTCAGGATTGAACGCACCTATTATAAAAATAACATAACTACTACCTAGTCTTTATTACCACAATTTTAATTTTTTTTTAAAACATTATTATAACACTTAATAAATAAAAAAAACCCAAAACTTGCAATATCATTAAAATTACGGCGGTTTAGGAGTTGTTTCTGTTACAGCAATAGTCGCAGTAGAAGCGGCAGCATCAGGAGATGTAGCGGCTGCACCTTCTGGTGCAGACGCACCAGAAGCACCAGGGGCACCAGTAGTAACTTGTGCATCAAATTCACCAGGCCCTGGCGACGTTGACGCAGCAACTGTTGTAGCTACTACCCCTGTAGCCGGCAAATTCATACAACACATGGATCCAGAAAACAGCGATTTGCAACATTTCGCATTGGGACATCCAGTATCATTCGTGCATGATTTGGAACCGGGTAAACAAATTGCATTAGTAGGACAATTGTCGGGTCCGATTTGATAATTAGGCTTACCAAGTCCAAACATTGACCCTAAAATTACATCAATTTAACACAAAATCCAAAACAAAAAAAAAAAAAACAAAAAAAAAAAAAAATACTTACAGAAAAATCGTTTTTTGACGAATGGCAGCTGCATCCTCAAGCAAAACCAGCAGCAAACAGGAAAAAAATAAATACCAAAACGCATAATATTTTTTTTTTTGTCAAATTGGTTCCAGATTGGAAAGTAAATATGAAAAATTCATTTCAAGTAGCGCCTTATATTTGTAAATATGAGACGGAAGTAATAAATAAAATTAAACTATGACTCTAAAAACGCATTCAATTCGCTGGTAATTTAATCAGACAGGATATTTGATATTTTGTATTGTAATCACCGCATTTCCCCTCTTTGGAACACTTTGTCCGCTCTGTTTGCATCGTTTATAGTCCAAATTATACATTTTTAATTGTGTATTCCATAAAAATGAATAAAAATACAATTTTAACCTCCATTGCAGAAAATATTTTTTATTTCATTAGTCACCAGGTTAAGATGGTTTTCTAACCAGGAATTCGCCATCTATTGGATCTTCTGGTAGAAGCCATCAACCGTGTGGTAAATCTTACAGTTGTGGAAGTTGGCCTTGGTGTTGAAGTTGTTGTTTGTGCAGTTGCAGTAGTTGGTATTAGGGTTGTTGTTGATCTTAAAGTTGTTGTTGGTCTTAAAGTTGTTGTTGGTCTTAAAGTTGTTGTTGGTTTTATGGTTGAAGTTGTTGTTTGTTCTAGATAAACACAACAACTTGCACGTGGTACCAAACTGTGTGAACAGCAAATAGTTCCTTTTGGACATGGATCAGATTGAGAACAAATTGAATTGACAATTGGATCGCAGATAACAAAATTTGGGCAATTTGGATTCTCTAATTTTAAAAAAAAAAATTTTAAAAAGACTAAAATTATGTAAATTGAATCACTTTACCATTTTGGTCATATTCGAATCGACTCCAGAAATTGAAAGGCAATGGGCCCTGACCATGCACATCTTCATGCACCCAACCCAGCAATAAAACAAGAACAATTATTTTGCAGAACATATCTGCATTTGATGTGACGTTATTTCAATGTGAAAGTATTTATTCGTATTTTTTTTAAAAAGAATTTTTTTTTTATTTTTTATTTTTTTTTTATTTAAATATTTACTTTAGAATTTCTAAATTTTTCAAAACTGACAAAAATCTGAATTAATTTGTTATTTTTCATCGTCCATTTAATATATTTGTCACTGGGAAAGGAAATGCCATTTCCGGACCTAATCATCTAGACAAATGAATCAAAATGACAAAATTTTATATTGATCCAATTTAAATTGAGTGGAAGTGACACAGCATAAAATTCTTGACAAATTCCTTAAAAGACTTTCAACATCAAATTTTTAATGACTTAAATCAAAACAGCATCTCTTAAACCACCAAAATCACGCATTAAATTGTTACACTTTTTAGACAATTTAAAAAAAATTATTTTTTAGTCCAAACACAAGCATAGAGCGCAGTATATATGACATCACAATAAGTATTGCCAATGTTAAATGCCTAGGCTTTACCAGCAATCACACATACATATTACCCGCTTTATCTCCCAATTTTTCCAACTTATCGCATATGTCCTCAGTTAAGCTTAGTTCCTATATGCACGCGTTAAAACTCGTGCGTCAAAGCAGGCAGCAAAGCACCATCTGGTCTCACATGCTTAGCCAGCGCTAAAGTTGAATTGTTTCAACTTCATCCCCACATACGATAACATGCTAAAAAGCACAGCGCAACATTTGAAGCATGAATCATGCTTTAACGCATGACAAACGCACATTAATTCGAGCATAAGCCGGTTTTACTGCTATACTCCATTCACAGAATCTTGAGCTAATTTTTTTTACTCCAGTTGTCATGGAAACAAAGTAATATTACCATCAAAGTAATAGTGGTGCTTAATTTCCACACAGAGAGAGAAGAATACGAATTACTAAACAGTAATCATTTCATTTAGAAGTAAAAAAATTTAGCTCAAGATTCCGTGAATGGAGTGTAGTCTTGTTATAGCACAGCCGCTTATTATACCGGTAAACAAAATTCTCTCTCTCTCTCTCTCTCTCTCTTAGTCTTTATTTTAAAGCAGAAAAGGCAAAGATACTGAGCGAGTCAAAGTCTAAAGCCAACTGATTTATTAACATAAAACAACCTCTAACAACAACTCGATGTCATACATCATAACAAAGAGCTCATGGGCTCATGAACACATGACAAAAATAGCTTAACAGAACAGAAAAAACTTAATAAACATCTAATAATAATAATAACTTATTGTCTGCTAAACTCCATTTCCAAAACATTGCGAGAAACTCCCATTGGTTGGAGCCTGTGTGCGTGCACATAAATACAAAAAACCACCAAAAACTACCACATATGGTCATTTTTATGATCGTTTATGGTCGTTTTTTGTTCGTTTTATATTCTTTTATCTTCGTTTATGTCCTTTTATGCTCATTTTTCGAATTATTTTTTTAAATGCATTAAAAAATTGCTGGGAAAAGGCTCTAGCCAATGGGAGTTTCTTGCAATGTTTTGGAGTCTAGTTTCGTAACTTCAAAAATAAATTCGAAATTTCAAAACATTCCGTTCATTCCTTATAACTTTTAAAACATGCTTGATAGAATGGAACAATTTACCTTTTTGCTACACGTGTAGCAAATTAATGTACAAAATAAATTTTCAAACAGATATAATCTCTTGTGCATTGATAAAAAAACTGATTCTCTACCAGGTGAATACACCCACGAACTAATCTGTATCAGCTTTGAAGATCAAATTGCAAAACAATCTTTGATTACAAGAACAAAAGGATAAATTATGATAAATTGTTAATGAATTGCTATTCATTACCAAACAAAACAATTTTGTTTGTTATTCTACACGTGTTGGAACTTTCTAAATTGGTCCTGTATAAAAGTGGTGCATAAATAGTCACATGACCAAAGTTCCATTTCAAAGTCTGGCTGCTATCGAGCGTGATAAGTCAGAAAAAAAGCATGAGCCTCGAAATTATTTCTGCTTTGATTGTTATAATAATATGTATTGCTGTATGGGAATTAAGCAAAAAGAAAAGTCATAATTTGATCAATAGATTTCCAGGACCGCGAGCCTGGCCCATAATAGGAAATGCTCTAGATGTGCTGGTACATCATGAAGGTAATACCAAAATTGTGATATATTTTACCTTTGAAAAATAGTTTGTTTATCGTATTTTTATATCTTCGTCATTTCTGACAGCATGTTGCAATGTTCTGTGTTGATATATTAATTCTCTTCAAATAGCCGTTCGATCTTTCCCATAGTATAGGGATTTATAGGATCTTTAATTGCGGTAATTGAGGACTATACCACTTTGTAAAGTTCTACCCAGGAACACTCCTTCATCCCTTCATTTTATTAAGCTCTGTAGAATAAATAATTTGATTGATTTTATTAGTTTTAGTGTCTGTTCTTGTATGTCAATGTTAATTAGTTAGTTTTAATGTAAGTCAGATTCCTTTTGTCAGTTAATGGCATGTATGGCTATACTAGCCGCTTATGCGGGTAAACCCTATTCTCTCTCTCCTTCATCCAAGTAAATTATTCTAGAAGGCTCGATATGTTCACCGCAGATAGTACTCTAAAACAAGGAACATTTTAATGACTACTTCCTGATCTCCAGGATCCACAGCAAATCTCTAGCTTAAAAATTAATTTCCAAGTTTTGTTAAGCAGAATATCTCTGAAAAAACTCTTTCACACCTTTTGGAACCCCAAGCCTTTGCATGTCAGATTTAGCAAGATATATAAATATTTTTCTTCCGTTTTAGATTTTGTCGCTCTACTATTTTCCTATCAAAAGAAATGGCCCAAATATTTTCGTATTTGGATAGGTCCACAACCATTTTTGTATCTTTACAATGCCCAGGATATTGAAGTATGACAAATGAGCACCCAATCATAAATCATAAATTGCAGCCATTTTTATTTGTGTTTGCTTTTCCAGACAATTTTGTCCAGTTCTACTCTTATTGACAAGGCAAGTTTGTACAAATTACTCCACCCATGGTTAGGCACAGGACTTCTTACGAGGTATTTATCTTTTATTATCTAGTACACAACCGATATTTAGATTGTGGTTGTTGATCTAATATCTCATGTTATGTAATTAAGGAGATTACAAAACAAAAAAATAAGCTTAATTGATTTCCTATTTATTTAGCAATGGACGGAAATGGCACATACGCCGCAAACTGCTTACACCATCATTTCATTTTCGAATATTAGAAGATTTCATCCCAGTTTTCAATGAACAGAGTGATACATTAATAGAAATATTAAACCAAAATAGTCTTAAACCATCATTTGATATTTTTCCATTGATTATATTGTGTTCGTTGGACATAATTTGTGGTTAGTACATCTCTTACTAATTTATAAAATGTTATTTCAATTCAAATGAATAACCTTGTGCACCGCCCATGCTTGACCGAAGTACATTTACCATAATGTATAATATGTTATATAAAGCTACAGGAAGTTACAGGTGCGTTCAATCCTGAAAAGAAAAGTCACTTATTAAATTACTTTTGAAAGGCAAATATGATGTAATTTACATCATAGTTGCCTTATAGAAGTGACTAAAGTGACTTTCGAGAAAAAGCAAACACAATTCACTTCTTTGCTTTATTTTTTTTTACGGCACATGCTCACAAAAATTGATTTAGTGGCAGCCCATCTTGGAAACAATGAGATCGTTGATGTTTCTTGACTCCAAACTGAAGTTTTAGCAAATAAATTCTGCATATTTTGTAGGTGGGGACTTCATTAATCAACATCCTAACAATTCCTTGAGAAGTGGGCATGAAAATGAATAAGAGTTGCAAAAAATGACAACAAATCAGGGTTACGGACATCACCAAACATTGTGGCCGCGGAACACGCACCTACGACAACCAGAATATTGCTGATAACCTTCCAAATAGTTTGTCATTTATTTTTCAAAATTTTATCTATTTTCCAGCAGATTCTCATGAAATATATTAGCCAGTAATAGCCAAGATGTAATAGACAATTTATCTAAATTATCTATTACATAGTCAATAAAAACTAAATCTAATTTTTATTCCACAGTTGAAACAATAAAAATACAAATGGAAATGCAATGATCAAATGTAAAGTTGTTCATTGAGAAGTCACTTTTCCATTAAGCTGGGTTCTCACTTGCGATTTTTCTGCTTTATCTGCTTTATTGTGCGAATTCCGCGCGGAAAACAAACGTCAAAATTGCGCTATTTTTAAAATTGAAAACTTTTCTAGGATTTTCTGTGTTTTTGCTGCATGTGGGAACCTAGAAAAATTTTCAATTTTAAAAATAGCGCAATTTTGAGGCAAAATAAGTTTTAAAAAACCGCAAAACGCAATAAAATTGCACGATTTTACCGCAAGTGAGAATCCAGCATAAGGCAGATAAGTGACTTTTCCTTTTCAGGATTAAATGCACCTATGGTAATATCTAAAAATATATTCTCTAAGCCATTTCAATTATCTCCAGAAAAATGTCCCCCGCGTAGTGAGGCCAAAGTCGCTACTACATCGTTAAACTCTATTCTCTCGCTCCCTATAGCGAAATCATTTATAATAAAACCCCGCTTAATATAAACGCTGTCTCGCATGTTAATTTTTTTTTTTGAATTTTAGTGTTTTGCTATAACTAGATTAAGTATTGTTTTATGTTATGTTATTATGTTTCAGAATCAACGATGGGAGTAAAAGTGAATGCTCAAATAAATAGTGATTCTCCCTACGTCAAAGCATTAGACAGGTACTTGCATAATTATTTTCCTCAAATTTATTAGAGAATTTTCGTGAAGGCATTTAAATGTTATAATACATTACATGTACAGTTATGATAACTTGGAGCTGATAACTATAATTTTCAGCACTATTACATGAAATAGCCAGAGCCAATCAGTGAATTAAATACTATCTCCTCCCACAATTGCAAACGGCACCGATTTTTCCCTCACCTCAATTTTCAATCAATGCCATCCACATCCAAAAAAACCACAAAAAAAACTTAGCAATATTTGATGATAAACATTCAAACTACTGAATATTTCATGAGATGACAACAACTGATTTTTATAATTCTTTTTAAATATTCTATGACACCATTAGGAGTTGTTCTATTCGTTAATATGAGACTGAGATCTGTCTTTTCAATATATCTTTCATTGACTTCGAAATTATAATTTAATTATAACATTTAATTTATCACCGCAAGCAACTTTTATTTTCATAAACAATTATGTATAAATTATATAAATATCATCATAATATAATTTGTCGATGGTGCCCATCCAATATTTGTAACCGACAGCAGATGGCTCACCAGTTTTTTAACAGCATTCAACAGGATTGGCTGGGTTATTGGTGACAGTACAAACAATGGGTAATAATAATCTCAGACGTGGTTGCCAATATACAACGGGATTCCACGCGGGATCCCATGAGTTTGGTGATCTGGTCTGACGTCTTAAGTTTTCAAGTTAGATAGTAACCGGTAACTTGCTAGTAATCTTAATTTGGTCATAATGTTTAAATGCCCTCCCGCAAACTCTCTATTGTTATTGTCATACTATATTATAATAATTATTTCAGAATCAAAGACATAATTCATTTAAGAATGTATAGATTTTATTTATGGCCCGACGCAATATTCAATTTAACACCTACAGGTGAACAACATGCCAAATGCATAAAAGTTCTACATAATTTTTCTGAAAAAGTTAGTAACCATACTACATGAAAATGTAAATTTCGTCAGTTGATCTTCAAAACTTAACAAAAATTAGGTAGTGAAAGAAAGAAAAGCAAAATGGGAACAAGAAAATCAAAATCCTAATCTTGACGAGAAAAAACGTCTTGCTTTCTTAGACCTTCTCTTTGATGCATCTGATAATGGAAAGAATTTATCTGATTCTGATATTCTTGAAGAAGTGAACACTTTTATGTTTGAAGGGCACGATACAACTGCAGTAGGAATTAGTTGGGCATTGTTTCTATTGGGACATCATCCAGAAATACAGCAAAAAGTTTACGAAGAATTGCAGTCAATATTTGGTAACCCAAACAACCACTCACATAAAATAGTTGTAATATCTTTCTATAGGTGATGATCACAGAAAACATGCAACATTGGAAGACTTGAAACGCATGAAACACTTAGAATGTGTTATTAAGGTATTGAATAATATTCTTTCCACTTTTGAGGGACATCTGTAGCAGACTAATAAATATATAATTTTGATGTATGTACCTGGTAGGGATTGCAATCTCGAACCAGATTTGAAATCTCGAGATTTCGAGGTTCCAAAATCACATTCTCGAGATTCGAGAAGCCTGTTTAATGATGCACCAGGTACTACTTGGTGCATCATTAAACAGGCTTTAAAGGGTAAATTTGTCAGTTTATGGCGTGTATGGCCGTTTATGGCTTATGCCGTTAAACCTTATTTTCTCTCTCTCTCTCTCTCCATATATTTTTATACCGTATTCCCCCAGAAATAACGACAAGCCAGTCTAACCAGGAATAAAGCCTGTCCAAAATAGTCACAAAATAACCTGCAGTGATTTTATTGGTGGAACCATTTTGATGTCATATGTTTGTTCAAATTGCACATTGACAAGCACATTAACACTCTTAACAGTCAACTTTTTTTACCAAAAGCTTCCGGCATTCGATATATACATATATAGAGGAAGGTTTCCATTCGTCAAATCCCGTTAAATCACCAAAATCCCATCATCAATGATCCCTGAAATCCCGTTTAACCCCTGAAATCCCGTTTAATTCCTAAAATCCCATTTAAAATCCTGAAAATCACCAAAATCTCGTCAATATCCAAACACTGGCACATGCGTACAAGTACTATTTTATCTCCCACAAGCGACCATCTGCTTAAAAGACCACCTTTTGGCACCATTATAGTGGTCGCCTTAGACAGGTTGCCAGATATATGGAACTGAAAAGATTTTTCTAATTATTAGGAAACGCTGCGACTTTTTCCTTCTGTTCCTGAAATTGGTCGACATCTAACCAGTGATGTATTAATTGGTAAAAACCAGAATAATAATATTTTTCAAACTAACTAAAATTTTGTTTTTAATTTTTGAAGATGGCGTAAAAGTTCCAGCTGGAACTGGTATTGGCGTTATTCCTCTATTATTGCACAGGAACCCAACCGTATTTCCCGAGCCGGATAAATTTGACCCAGACAGATTTCTCCCAGAAAATACTCAAAACAGAAATCCTTTTGCATATATCCCATTTTCAGCTGGACCTAGGAATTGTATTGGTAAGTTGTATCGTAGTTATTCAAGGGTAGTAATCAGCCAGTGAACTCTTAAGAGAGCGTGCTTTGAATATAATTATGGAAATTAAAGCTGCATAACTAAACTCCGTTTCCAAAACATTGCGAGAAACTCCCATTGGCTGGAGTCTGCTTGCTCGCACATTAATACAATATATGGTCATTTGTGGTCGTTTTTTTGTTCGTTTCTGTTCGTTTATGCCCTTTTATGGTCATTTCTCGAATAATTATTTTAAGAGCATTGAACAATCGCCGGGGAAAGGCTCTAGCCAATGAGAGTTTCTCGCAGTGTGATGGAAACGGAGTTTAAGTATTAAATTCAATGTGTAATGGTTAGTTCCCATTGAACGTAATGTAACATAACTTACAAAAATTTAACTTAACTTAAGAAAAGTAACGTGTAGTTTTTTTGCACTGTTTGTAAACAGGAAATGTAAACCAACCAATCACGTAATGTCTCATTCCATCTTGTTTTTCATGCAACAAGCAGCTGTTTTCTCGTTGGTTGCTGTAATGTCTTAAGTTACGTTACTTCCTACTTCAAAATCAATTTTAAAGTAGGAACTTAAGTTTACGTCTGAGATTTTAAACCCACAATGCATTGCGCAGCCATCTTGCGTTACGTTACGGAGTGGTGTGAACACCAATGTGAACAAGAAACCGTAAAACTCAACAAAAGTGCGTAAATTTTTGGAAACTTCTCAAAATTTTGTGTTCAAAAGTGCCAATAGCCCACTTGAGCCATTATAGCGGCCCATGGGACATGTCCAAATACTCGACTCGACTCTCCTGTCCTAGACTGTCTCAACAAAGCTAAATTATTTTTAAAAAACCATAAACCAGTATGTCAAATCTCATACAAATGTTTCAAAGCTTTTGTTTAGCACAAAACAGACAATTTCAGACAAAAAAAAAAAAAAACTTCTCGCTGTCTTTTTTCATATTCTATGCCTTCATTTTAATTTAATTTCTTATTTTAGGTCAAAAATTTGCGATGATGGAACTGAAAGTGGTCATCTCTCGAATATTGTTATCATACTCCATTGAATCTATAATACCTCAAGACAAAATTAAATTCATCTCACAATTAATGATAATGCCTAAACATGGTATTCTGGTTCATCTTACGCCTCGGAATACTGCCAAATAATCATTTGTTTACATGAAAATACTTATATATTTATGTATATACGAATGTGTGAAGAAATAATTTATAAAATACGTAAATAATAATTGAAAAAATCATGTAATGTAATTTTTGTAAATTTTTACCACTGAGTGATGCCAAAACCAACCCTCGAGTACCACTTACCTTGGAAATTGAGCAGTCACAATTTTCTGGTGGCTTATTCGTTTGTTGGTATTAGACATGGACATCGGGCAGCGCCCGATCACGCTGTTATGTATCATCCATCCATTGTATTCTGATCCGTAGTCCGTAGACAAAAACCTATGAAAGAAAAAATTATAGTAACGTACAATACCATCGTAAGTTATCTAAAATAATCATTTTTTCTGCCTTCCGTAAAGTTTGTAATAAGGATTTGATCAAAAACCTACCACTTCGACATGTAAATCCCGCCGCCATCGCTATGGCGTCATATTTGACGATGGTGCCATCTGGTATGAAAAAACGAAAATCTAAACTTCTGGCATTGGCCAAAATAACACATAAAAAATAAAAAAAATACTTAACTAATTAAATAATAAAAACTCATTTCGTGTAAAAAAAACAACTCGATTAACCAAGCAAATAAATTAGAAACAAAATTTTTCATTTACAAATTTATGAAAATACGAGTATACAATCACACCTTTTTATCAAACATTATAAAATTCCATCTTTCTCTATATACAGAATGGAAAAAAAAGGTCCACTCTGTGTATTACAATCATATACAAAAAAAAATTAATTTCAAACACAATTCATTATTCCAGGAGTGTCGCCAAGTGCATTTCCCTTTTCCATCTAAAACAAAAATAATCAAAAATCAAAAATCACTCAAAATTTTAATTTATTAAGGGGTTTATGACATCAGATTTTTTATTAGTCCATTGGATCGAGCACATTTTAAAACCCCTAATGCTGGAGACACACTAGGCGCGAATCGCATCGCTTTGCGATTTTGAACGACCCTAAAAAATCGCTCCTGATTGGCTACGATTTGGAATCGCAATCAAAAAAAGTACTGGCAGCATGTACTTTCAAAATCGCCTGGCAAAAGGCGATTTTAACCTGAAATAAGCGGATTAAAAATCGAAAAGCGACGCGATTCGCGCAATTCGCGCCTAGTGTGTCTCCAGCATAAGAGATTTTTTTGAAAAATACTTTTGAATTTAAAGCTAATGTTGAAATTGAGCAGATGAAAAAGTGAGAGATAAACAGCGCCATGCCAATAGTGGCCAACAATGTCCCTCTCCAAGCTCAAATAATCAGCTGTTTGGGAATTGGGATACAAAATAATTTTTTAAACGTGTTCTGGAAACGTTAAAAAATAAATAAAAATCATTTCAACCATTTTCAGAGATTGCGAACATTATTCAGTCATAAAATTTTTGATGTCGTAAACCCTTTAAATTAAAAAAACTAAAATACTTCTCAGTAGAATCTTCATTTTCCCCGCAGAAAACCAACGGATGCGTTGGATGTGTCAATTGGAACCCCAAAGTGGGGTCTCCGCCTTCAAACACCTCATAATTCGCCTCGACTTTAAACCCGAGTAAAGGAATACTTTCTAAAGCTGCCACATCCTAAACCCCAAATTATCACATTAAACCAAATAAATAATTATTTTTATTAACTTTCATTACCTCGCTAGCCTTATACGAATAAAGCACTTTATCATTGATGACAAACCAGTATCGCCGCCATCCCTTCTTAATTTTCTTATGAAGATAGCCACTAATAGCCGCACCCTGATGATTAGCCCCGACTTCTTTGAGTACACTTGGTAATCTCCTCTCAATTTTTTTGCCAGCTCTCCTTCCCTCACATTTACCATCAGTCAAACTAAGAAAACACTCAAAACACACCCGCACACTTTGATATTTGAGGTACTGTAATGGCGCTCTATTGGCTGAACATGATGCACATATGACCTAAAAAAATTAAAATTAAAAATTAAAATATAAATTTTTTTTTTTACTTTTCCACATGCTCTACAATGATGGCGTCTGAAAGTGACAGTAAATGGCATCGTGCATAATTGGCACATGGTAACCCTGCTATCAGGGATCCATACAGGAGCGTTTTTACCTAAAGTCGTTTCCATATCATCCTGGAAATAAATTTTATTCAATTAAATGTCTTAAAATATACCAAAACCCCGCATTAGCACCTATGGGCAGTGTTGGCCGCGCTACGGCTACAAATAGCGGCGCTACAAAATTTGCTACTTTCGAACTTAAAGTAGCGATACAGTAGCGGCGCTACAAATTTTCTAAAAATAACGGGAAATATAGCGGAAAAAGTAGTAGAATTTCGCTACTTTTCGCTACTTTTGATGCTGTTTTATTATGTGTCTGTATAGTATAATATACATCATTTAAATAAATAAACTTTAATCGTTTCTAATTAATTTTTTAAAAAATATCAAATGCGTTTGATTTTTATTTTTAACATAACATAACAGATAACACCTATGATAATTAGTTACTGCATTTTGCACCTATGTGTCGTAGAATTCGTATTCGTATTATATGCGTTTTCATTTTCATTTTTCCAAATATATAAGCAAGGGATTTTTTTTAAAGCATTTTATTTGAGTTTAAAAAAAAATTTTTTTTTTTGGTTGGTAGCGGAAAAATAGCGCGAAAATAGCGCAAAGTAGCGATAGCAGTAGCGGAAAATCGCCACTAGCTATGCAAAAATAGCGATCGCGATTGCGCTACTATTTTTTGCAAAGGAAAAGTAGCGGTAGCGGTCTGCGCTACTTTTATTCGGTAGTGGGGCCAACACTGCCTATGGGGTTATTATCGAAAAACCACCGTTTTGGACCACCAAAAAAAATCAAGCGAGCCGATTTGATTTTTAGCTCTGGGCTTAAATACGCACAGGAGCACATGGGTTTATACCCGCGTACAAGCCCATTAGACTTATAATCGAAAAACCACCGTTTTTGACCTCCGAAAAAAAGTCAAGCGAGCCGATTTTTAGCCCTGGGCTTATATTCGCATATAAACCCATTGATTTTAATGGGCTTATAATCGAAAAACCGCCATTTTTGACCTCTAAAAAAAAAGTCAAGCAGGACAATTTTACTGGGCTTAAATCCACGTATAAGTCCATGAGTGCTAATACGGGGTTTTAGGGTAAGAAATAGTTGTAAATTACAATTGTTTTCTCTGTTGATAATGTTAAAGTGCCTCGTCGTTTTGCATTAGATTGAATAGCGTTGTTGAGTGTTGACACCCATTCGTCCCTCTCCTGCAGTGAACTATTAGAAAAAAAAACTTAACAAAAAAGTAACTATAAAATAAAACAATTTACTTCGCTGATAGAGTAAATGATCGTGTGCTTGATATGACGCTAAATTCGTTTAAAAATTCTTCATTGGTCGGTACAACAACCTAAAAAAAATATTAAAAATACATTTTTTAATTTTCAGTTTATTAACTGTAACCCACAACTAAGGGTTCTCTAGAAAACCGGTTTTTTTTGTGTTATTTTTTGCTACCGAATACCGTAGTCGGTATTGATACCGTTTTGTCACAGCACTCACTGTGTTTTTTCATGTTTTTCATGTATATTTTAAATACCGGAACCGAAAAATACCGGTATACCAATTTTATGAAAATAATAATACTGAATATCAGTTTTGACATAAATCAGGTATTTGAGAAACCCTACCCACAACTAAAATACCCGCATTGCTGATAATGGTAATTCACAATGCAAACGCAAAGATCCTTGAGTAACATCCGTATGCAATAGCGCATCATTAAACTAAAAAACAAAAAAATCAAAAAAATCAAAATAAATAAAAATAACAAGAAAATTATAAAAAAAAAAATTCTTACTAAGATAAACCATCGTGGTTGCATAACTTTACGAGACAGTTTCGATAGTTCACCTTCCCTGAGAAATAACTGGAGAAAAAATATTAATTTTTTCATCAAAATCTGATATTATTTTCAGTTTACTTACTCTTCCGGGCCGAATAACTTCGTAGCTGCCACCGACCAAGCGATTTTGAATATTGAGCAGCTTTGAGAAATTATTACCTTGTTTCATCACTTGATTAGCGTGATTCGCAACATCCGTAACGATATTTAAAGCCGATACAGTGTCTTCGTATTCGGGAGAATCTACTTCTAATCGTT
Source organism: Strigamia maritima (assembly GCA_000239455.1). Taxonomy (NCBI): domain Eukaryota; kingdom Metazoa; phylum Arthropoda; class Chilopoda; order Geophilomorpha; family Linotaeniidae; genus Strigamia; species Strigamia maritima. Next base: position 36,359 of record JH431852.1, on the reverse strand, counting down.
TGAGATATTCGTGAAGTATTAATTTATATTGGGGAATCCGTTGCACCGGTTTAAGCATGTAGTGTTTGATTGCTAATTTATTGCACCGATCAGATGCCTGCAAAAAATTAATTTATTAAAAAAAAAAATCCTCAATTTAAAAATATAAAAATAAAATTTACCTCAAAATCCGTAACAATCTGAGCAAATAACGGATATTTCTTACATGCCTCATCTAATGACGCAATAGTCATTTCAAAATCTTTGATGTAAGAGGAGTATAATTTAAGAAAAGGGCCTTTTTTCGTGATAACTTCAGCAATTTGATCCAACTGTTCCCTTTGTTAAAATTTTTTTTTTTTTTTTTGTTGTTTAGTTAAAATAAAATAAAACAATCGACAGTTTGCAATTTCTCGTAGGAGATTTATTTCATTACGAGAATGCCAAAATAACGAGTTATTGTTAAATATCTCGTCGCATGTATTCTCGTTTGAAAGGCCTCGATCAAGATTTTTCAAAAATCTCTTTTCAAATTGTCGTGTATGACTTGACCTGCGCATGCGCACTGCACACAATCACAACAATTGCCGGGAAATTCTGCCGCCATTTTCCCTCCGCTTCGGCTGCAATTTCGGCAAAGTTGCAGGTTAGTTTTTTAATCAGTCAAACACCTTGCACAAACCACAAGCCCAATACTTAGGCTTAATTTGGGTAAAGTGTTTAGTTCTGCTAAAAATTGCTGCCGTCAATTTTAAGTGTCGTATGTAATATGTTTCGTGACAAATCGCAAACACCGATAGAATATTTTTTTAAATCTCGTTTTTGGTCTCGTACGAGAAATCGCACCAATTCATTAAATTATTACCAATTTTGAATCCTTTCCTGTAAATCCTTAAGCAAATCCTCATTAAGATCATGTAACTGAGGCAGATATTTGAGTATTTGATCCAGAACTGCAACCGGAAGTACTTTTTGATCACTTTTAGCATTCGCCTGTATCACAAAATTTCGAAAATCCTAAATTAATTAAAAAATATACATACATATAAAAATATTTATAAAAATAATAATAATAATAATAATAATAATAATAATAATAATAATAATATTACTTCATTCAACAACTTCAGCGCATCGACAAAAACTCGTTCCGAAGTCATCAATTCTCGCGCAATAAAAAACTTCTTTGTCCGCCGCGCATCACCAACAACCGAATTATCCTGGCCCGATGCGGCAGTACCGAAACTGCTTTCCGAACCACTTTCATCACCCGACGTACAATTATGCCAACTATCCTCCGAAGTCGGAATCGACAACAAACTCAATCTCTTCATCCGAGGTGAATTCAAATTAGTATTCGGCATTTCATCCACGCAGTAATCGAGTTGGGAAGTTCTCCGCTCCTCGTGATGACCAGCACTTAAACTCCTGAACCTCGATCCACGATGATGTCCCTTATAATCGAGTTCCAAATCCGTTGCTGAGCCGCTAATCGCACTCCCCTCCCTACTTCGTCCAATTCTGTTGATTTTCTTTCGATTTGTCGGCGCAAAAATAGACGAATGGGTCTTGTAAGCTTCCGTATCGCTGTGTGTAGTCTTTAAGTCATCTTCACAACTGGTTTTCAGCTTTGGAATTTTTAGTTTTTTGCCAGTTTTCATGTTGAATGGAGCTTCTTCCTCTACCAAACGGAAAGTACAACTGAAATTTTCTGTTGCAATCGATTGGTGAGTGACCTAAAATTAAAAATGAAAATTTAATATCCCTAGATGACCGGATGATTTATTGCACATTTTTAATAATAAATTATTATTAAACAGATCCACATACACTTTTATAATGATTGTGTAATTAAAATTAGCAAAACAAGTTTACTGACCTGAAAAACTCGCTATTAATTATTAAAATTAGATCGCATGACATAAATATCTGCTAAATCAGCAGTTCCCAACCTTGTACCAGTTACAAAAATCTAAAAATTTGCATACCATCATAATTTTTATTAATAAATGACAACATCATCCAAGTACATGGCAGCAAGTCTCCCAACTGTTTCTCCAATACTTTTTCCATAAGCATTTGAATTATACAATTCAGAAACATCTATTTTAGTACGCACCATTACTTTAAATTAAATTTTATTTTAATTAATTTTTACAGATTGAGAACCACCAACCTAAATAAAAAAATTATTTTCCTTTACTTACGCAATCTGTAAAAAAAAAAAAAAAAATTTTTTTAACCTGAGTTTCCGTTGTGAATTTATCTTCCATATCTCCACTTGTATCAGTTAACTTTCTTTCCTGAAGCACTTCCTGCGACAATTCCTGATCCGACATCTCCCCGGCTGACACTTTATCAACATCACCAACACTAAAAACCTGCTGGTCATTCTGATTAACTACTTTATCACATTTCTCTTGCACAATTCCATTTATTACTTCAAAGTCTCTGCTTTTCCCTTTACGTTCGTTGTTTTCGTCCCTTAAATCATCATCACTTTCCCCTTTATTTTTCCTAATCATCGGAGTCTTGACCCCAACATGTAAAACCCCAGTCCTAACTACATCAGCGTGAATCTCTTGAACATTCATCACTTTAACATTAATCTCATCAAAATTCAATTTTCCCGCTTCAATTTCAGACAATTTGGATAAAAACTCCAAAGAAAATGTCGAAGAAATCGACAACTCTGTGGCTGGAGTTGATGATGATGGCCGCTCTTTCGTTTGAATCAATGGCGGGCCCTCCGTCAACTGTTTCAATATAGTTATCTTGGGTTTTGGAGGCCTCGCGGGTTTCTGAGGCGGTTGTTCTGTTCTAGGATTTGGCATTACAATGACTTCTGGAGTTTTATCAATCTCGACGAACGATTTGCTTTTTCTTCGATTTCTTGGTGGCGGTGTTGGACCGGATATGAACCCAGATTCACCGGTCGCATTTAAAACTAACTCCTCATAACTGAGTTCAGATATTTCATGAAAATCATCAGTTTCCGGTCTGGCAGTTTCTAATATTGGAATATCCGCTGAAACATCTTCGTAACGTTTCAACTTCACTTCTTCTTGGGTGTCTACCGGAATTTCCCGAACCCCCCAATCAACTCTGTGCTCTGCATGCATAATTTCAATAACTGGTTCTATATTTTCTATAAAATCCAAACCATCATCCTTTTCCAAATCCTCCAATTCACTTTTCTTAGGTGAATATTGAACCTTCATGTAGGTTTTTGGGGGAACTGGTGGTGGCACTCTGGTCAGCGTTGGAGAAGGACTTGGAGGCCTCTTGGGTTTGACTTTCAAGTCAGAATTGAAGTCATTTGTGCTAATGTAGTCTTCAATTCCTTTGTTTACTGTAGGACACTCCGCGAATGAACATTTCTGAACATCCTTTTCAGCTGCAGAAACATCAATTTCCAATTTGGGCACAGATTTTCGCGCTGTTTCGGCGAGTTCCATGTCCTCTATCTGTGCAACATGACTAACTACACTTTCCTTTTCTTCACTGCTACTTAAAATCTCATCCCGCGCCACCGATTGATAAAATATGACTCTTTCGTTCGGTGCTTCTTCGATGTGTGTGTAATAAATAATTGATTCTTCTCCAGGTGCTGAATAAATCGCTTGACTCCAGTCTACATCCGAGTAATCTGTGGAATCCTCAGTAGATACTTCTTCATCTAGGTATTTGACGTTTTCCAATTTGTGCCATTTTCCGGCCGCTTTTCCGTTATTGATGTCGGCCAGAATTCGATCGACGACCTGCCGAGGAGGAATTTTTGGTCGACTAGACACAAAGTTGTCGGTTGGTGGATCCGTAGCCGGTTGTTTTGGTTTTTTCGGCGCCGTTTTACCAAAAAATTGGCTTTTACCTTTTTCTGTCAAATAAGTGCAGTTATTTTTAGTTTTAACTACAAAGGAAGCTACAGTTGGACAGAAGCTGTGGCAAATCTTCGATGGAGTGTGGCAGTCGTCTCGAGTTCGCCTGTTAAATAGAAAATGTTTATTAGGTAGGTGACCTTGTGTGGTTTGTTGATTTTTTTTTGTTTGTTTGATGTCACAATCTCGTAAACAGAAGTCGTAAAAATTATTTTAAAACAATAAAATAACAATATGTGGTGTTATTCTACATTTGGACAATGGGATAATAGAATTTTGAAATAAAATATAAAATACAAAAATAGATAAATTTCACTTTGAAAAAATGAAAATAAAATTTTTTAAAACAGCACAGCAATTTGTATTTGTTATTTCCAGTTGCGACACTTATTGGACAGTTTGCGATTTCGCGTACGAGACAAAAAAATTACGACAATAGACAGTTTGCGATTTCTCGTACAAGATTTTTTTCATTACGAGAATGCCAAAATAAAAATCTCGTTACATGTATTCTTGTTTGAAAGGTCTCGGTCGAGATTTTTCAAAAATCTCGTTTCAAATTGTCGTGTACACGACTTGATTTGCGCATGCGCACTGCATACAATACAACAATTGTCGTGAAACTCTGCCGCCATTTTCCCTCCGCTTCGGCTGCAATGTTGCCAAATTTGTGTCGATTTCAATATCTCAGGTTAGTTTTTTTATCAGTCAAACACCCCAATACTTAGGCTTAATTTGTGACAGATGTCTAGTTTTACTAAAAATTGTTGTGTCGTATGTAACACGTTTCGTGACAAATCGCAAACACACGATTTTTTGGAAAATTTGGTTTTTTTAAATCTCGTTTTCAATCTCGTACGAGTAATCGCAAACTATCTAATGTATGACAAAATTTTTCAAAAATCTCGTCAAACCATTAAAACAGAGAGACGAGATTTTTAACAATATCTCGTTTTATGCCATTCTCGTAATGAAATAAATCTCAAACGAGAAATCGCAAACTGTCTATTACACAACAATTAAATTCCATGATATTTTATGAGTCTCAGATTTTGAAGGGTATGACCATGGTTTAGTTGCCGCTAGTGTCGCTTAGCAACATTCTAAAAATTACCTTTTAAGAGAATAAATTGTTTTAGTTTTGTTTTCTTGATGGCGTGGTCTAAGTAGGTTCGTCTCTGCTAAATCCGACTTCGATGTTTCAGAATTTAATAACGTGTCCAATGATATGGTACTGTCACTGCAATAACAAATAAAATGTAATTCGATTTTTTCAAATTTAAATAATATTAATAATTCAATTTTCCACATGATTGGTTTGAAAAAAAGCCAAAAATTAACTCAAGGATTTTCATCTTAGCAATTCATTTTTTGTTTTTATTTAAAGAAATCAGGCCAAATCAACCAAGCATTTGAAGTAAAAAATAAATAATATAAATAAATAAATAAAAAAAAAGACTAAAACTTGATTATTATTATTATTTTTTACTATTTTTTCCTTTCAGGTTTTTTCCGGTTTCCAGGTAGTGGTTTTGGCGGAACAGGTGGTTTGGTCTGCGAATACCCTCAAACAAAAAACAAAAATTTTATAATTTCTCTCATTGTAGGACAAAAAAAAAAATAATAAAAGCAAAATCCAATCACAAAAAAACAACAAGCAGAAATTATTTATTATTTCTATTCAAATTAATTATTATTTCTATTCGCAACACATTTTCACATAAACATGACAAAATTCTTAGAAGAAATGGCAAAAATAAGACATAATTACTTCCTCCAACTCATTACAATAAATAGGCGTGACAAAATTTAATCTTACATAAGAAACCAGCACTGGACACCACACAACAGGTAAAAATATTCAGCTCCATTCATATTTACCTGATAATGTTACAGTGGGCGATTTCACTACAGTGGCCATTATCAAACGAATATTCTTATCCTATTCTAATATCCAAATAGTTAAATTCATAAGAAAATCGACTGTGGATCACATTTTCTTGCATTTCAACCTTGAAAAGAGTAAAAAAAAAAAAAAAAGTAAAGTAAAAAATTGATGTTTTTGGTACTAGTCATGTAGCAACTTTAATGAAGCACATTAATTATCTCATTGTTATGACTCACATCTTGTGACCAAAAAATTTACAGATATCCATAGATAAATCGTTAAAAATAAAGATTTATTAAAAAATATACAGATTTAATGTATTTATGCATTCAAAACTTGTTTCTATTTCTTAAAGTTTATTTTACTTTGATAATTAAATTTTAAAGCTTAATAATAATATTGTTATAACATCACTTTATAAGTTTGACTGTCCTATTTGAATTACCTAGTCTAAAAAGTCTATCCTTGGTTGTTGACAGCGTGTATGAGTTGGGGTTTGGGAACTGGGAGTGATCAATCTGGTCAATCGCGCCTGGAAAATGTAATCGATCATCTACGGTAGTTCATAAATGCCATCATTCAAATTTTGAAAATCCAATTTATTTTTATTACAGAAATTTATTTGCATTGTTCTCATCATCGCTGGTTGATCTATCACTCTTTACAACATGAAGTATGTTATCTTCAGTATTTGTGTTTTAGCTTTGGTCAGTATAATCAAGAATAATTGATTTATTTACTTAAAGCTTCCAATTATATTTCAGTTGGTAGACGTAAATGCGAAGACTTGTGAAAAGGATTCAGATTGTGATACAGCAAATGAATGTTGTAAAGATTTCGGCATTGTGAAAACGTACAAATTATTTTGATTATTATTTATTATTTAAAACAAAATATAAAATATTTTTGTTTTAGTTGTTCAGGTTTACGTGCAGAAGGCGATACATGTAGTGGTAAATTCTTGTGCGAGTGTCAACATGGATACACTTGCAAAAAGAGAGAGGTACGGTAATTAAAGTAGCACGATCCCACAAGTTTCCGTACTGTTTGTTGAGAACTAGCTACTAATTCCAGCGTAGTTGTGAGCTGCAATTTATGTATTTGAACATATACAACTAAACTGGAATTGGTATACCCAGCCTCTTTTAAAATTTGACAATAAAATTTTCTTATAGGAAAGCTTTTGGAACCCAATTAAAATTGGATCTGGAATTTGCATAATTACTGAGGTTCAAGGAATAGTCCATGAACTAGGACTTAAGAACATCTTTAAAGACTGATTGGATCAATTAATACCATTGATATTTGTAACTGTGTAATCCACCGAAACACTCACCTATTAAAATTCAATTTATTCATACCCACAAAGAGCAAACTTATTTATTTTATAGTTTTACACAATTTCAAAATTTTGAAATAAATCATTAGACAGTTTGCGATATCTCGTACGAGACTGAAAACGAGATTTTAAATCTCGTTAATAAAATGTCGTATCGTGTGTTTGCGATTTGTCACGAAATGTGTTACATACGACACACAAATCGGCGGCAACAATTTTTAGCAGAACTAGACACCTTATCACAAATTAAGCCTAAGTATTAGGTTTGTGGTTTGTGCAAGGTGTTTGACTAATAAAACAACTAACCCGAGATATTGAAATCGACACAAATTTGGCAACATTGCAGCCGAAGCGAAGGGAAAATAGCGGCAAAATTTCACGACAATTGTTGTATTGCATGCAGTGCGCATGCACAAATCAAGTCGTACACACGACAATTTGAGACGAGATTTTTGAAAAATCTCGACCGAGACCTTTCAAACGAGAATACATATAACGAGATTTTTAACAATATCTCGTTACTTTGGCATTCTCGTAACGAAAAAAAATCTCGAACGAGAAATCGCAATCTGTCTATTAGTGGATTTGAGAAATAAAAAAGTTATTTAAATGGATATAATCATAATTTTTTTATTAGATGGTTTGAGCTTTCACGAATGAGATTTTATTCCGAACGTGAAATAAATTAATAAAAATGAAATAAATTCACTTTTATTAATTATCTCGTGTCTCGTAATTAAAATCATTGTTTCAGATTGCGCTTGCACAAACAATTAAACACGAACGAGAACGAAATAAACAAATAAACGAGAAACATGGCTTTGCTCAGAAAATGTATAAATTATGTGTCTAATGCCATGTTTATACAAAAAATAGTTAGTTGCAAACAAATTTCTAACCTTAATGAGTAAAAACCTACCGAAAATTCAACAAGCCAATGAAAAACAAGATGGATGCCACGCTCGCTTCAAATTGCAGAACAATGCACATGTGCGAATTTTGATGCACACTGCGCATGTGCAGTGCATTCGTATATCAACTTATATACAGACGAATTGAAAAATAAATCTCGTATATTCGTAATACGAATGTTAAATTAAATACGAGATTAATTTAATTTTTAAAATCTCGTATTTATCTAACATTCGTAATTAAAAACATTACGTTCGTGAAAGCACAAACCGTCTATTAATCGCTATTTTCAGTGATTATAAAAGGCGCTGCAAAAAAAATGGCTGCCGAAGTAGGATAACAGCCACACATTTATATTGTGGTGCATCTTGCATATGGATTATGAAGCTTATTCAATGGAATAACTCCATTCTTTTTTCAAAAAATTAAAAATAACAACTGATAATTTAATATTTTTAAGTATAGAAATGTTTTTAGTGAAGAAAAACTGCATTTTTATCATTTTTGTACTTTTGATAGAGATTCAATAAATTCATGCTGTATCAAGTGAACCAATTCCCGCATGAAAAAAACAAATCTGAGTCAAAAAAAAAATCATCAAATTATCCATTTTTTCAATAAAAAACACAGAAAAATCAACAAAAATAACGACAACACATTTATTCCTCACCTTCAGCCTAACTTAATCTCATTTTGCAACCCATGTTATCCTACTTACGATAGTTTAATAACTGCTCACTAGGGTGGCGCCACTCTCAAAATGACAGCCAATGGAAAATAATGAAAATTGGAGAACATAAGTAGGGATCACATACACACATAATGTCTATTGAATTTTGTTATTGATATTGTGGAGAGAGTGCAAGGAAAATATTATAAAATGATGAGTGGGCTTGATATTAATACGCCGGAGTATATCTGGAAATTGGAGACCGGAAGACCAAGTTTAGTGCTCTTGACACCTCGCCGTGTTTTCTATTTCATTCTGAACATTGTTGGTATGGCCGAACATCGTTGGCCCTTAAGATGTCTTAGGGAACTGCTAGGTTTACGACAGATGAATAGGGGCTGGCTGAAAAAGTTGAAAGATTTATTATTTACGGTGGGCTCCTTGGAATTAATTAGAATGCTGAAAATTGGTGATTCAAGTGATAACATCCGTGCTTGTATGGGGTCTGTACTAGAGATTATTGCAGAACAAGATTTACAGCGCTGTTGGGCGAGAGTGGATATGTCATCTTACTGCCCATTCTACAAAAAGATCAAATCTGGTATTGGTCGCAAGGGATATCTGAGTTGTCGTGTTGGGCGGATTTGGAAGAACTGGATGAGATTGAGGTGTGGTAATATTCGAATGGTGGTAAAGAGTGGCTGCCACAAGCTTTGAGGAGGTGCCGTTGTTGTAGTGCAGAATTTGAAACTATTGAACATGTTTTGGGCTGCCCTGGTTCGGACGACATGAGGTTTGTTGGTGAGGGTTTGGTTGCGGCCCACCGAGAGTTTGTTAGACGGTGCCAAGGTTCGGTGTCAACTCTCTTTTTGAATTTTGTGGACTGTTTTAGATGGAGAATAGCGGATCAACCGGTGAATGATTGAGCCAAAGACATTTAGTTATTGAAGAATTGAGTTTATTAATATTTTGTAACATGTTTTGATCCACCATTCCTGTAAAACTTGTGTTAGTTGTGGAATTAAAATTTTGATTATTATCATATCTTATCATATTCCGGTATTGTTTTTTTCTGGTTTCCGTAATGACTAATTATAAATGAAGCAGTAAAAAACGTTTTGAAAACAATAACTTCAAACTGTGTTCATTAAAAACGGTATGCACTACTAACATTAACTGTGCACTATATGGACGTTTTTCCTTTTTACAGTACATTTAGTTCATGTTCTGATTCCAGTTAGCAGTCACCGTTTGAAAGTTCAATGTTCTGCTGATAAAATTTTCGATTATCGAAAGTACTATGAATAATTGGGATACTGACGGGTCTGTATAATGATAGTAGGTACATTCCAAAATACTCGTGTCAGCTAACGCGACCGTGTCGTGTTGCAAAATGTCACGTGAGCCACACGCAGAACCAATCGCGTGTTCGTTTTAGCCCGTGTTTGTAGCACGACACAGTCACGTTATTAACACGAGATTTTAGGAATGTACCTACTGAAAAAAATTTACTAAGTTTACAAGAACACGCTTTTCTAGAAAATGACGTCATCAAATCTCAAATGGAAAAGTAAAAAACAGTATTCACTCTAGTTTCCACTTTTCCACTTGATAACTGATGACGTCATTTTCCAGAAAAACGTGTTCTTGTAAACTTAGTAAATGAAGAACTAATTTTATTGGGTACAATTGATGCATTTCTATTCTCACATCTGCAGTCATTATTAATTTTTTTGTTATTATCTATTTATTTTATTGTGTTTTTCTTTGAATAAAAAAAAACTTCAATTCAAAGCCTATCACTCACAATCACTCATTTTTTATCTTGATAGACTATATACGACTGATTTTATTTCCGAGTTAAACTTCAACAAAAAATGCAGCTCGAATTAATTTCTGCAGTAATACTGATAATTTGCATTACTGTTTGGCAAATTCGAAGGAAAAAAATTGCAAAATTTATAAATGAGTTTCCAGGACCAGCAGGATGGCCTTTAATTGGGACTGCTTTAGATCTTCTAGAACTTAAAGATGGAGGTATAATAATTATCGCTGATGAAAATCTTACCTTTTTAAATTAACACATACTTTTACAGATACTTTCCCTTTACTTCACAGTCATTTTAAACGATGGCCGAAACATTTTCGTATTTGGTTCGCCAACACAGTTTTGGTATTCATTTTCAATGCAAATGACGTAGAAGTAAGATAATATACTGAATATAAAAAATAAAAAAAAACACTGTATTTGCTAGTTTGGGACTACCGCACCTTGGAATTTTGCCCCAGCGAATCCTCCTTATTTTCTTCTTTTACTATTTTTCCTATTTCAGCAAATCCTACACTCATAGAAAAAATGTTTCCAATTTACTCCATTTTGTCCCAAGGCCAACTCTCACATTTCAAAGAGTAATAATACTTTAATTTCAGAGTTTTGATATTCCATTTCAAAGTATTGTTACTTCAAAAATGGAGTTTTTCACACACCAAACTCTCATTTTGGAGTACTCTGATTATGGAGTTGGCCACAGGGCAGTACAAAACTCCAGAAATAGAGTAAAATGGTAATGAAACACGACTTTTGTCGCGTGTGTGGTAAGAGAGCCCTGAATTGAATTTTGCAACCGCTAGAGGTGCCCCGTTTTTGGTTAAATCGCCCAAAATGGGACGCTCCATAGCTCGTCTCATGCTGGAGACACACTAGGCGCAAATCGCATCACTGCGATTTTGAATGACCCAAAAAAATCGCTCCTGATTGGCTGCGATTTGGAATTGTCGTCGATTTGGAATCGCAGTCAAAAAAGTACTGGCAGCATGTACTTTCAAAATCGCTTGGCAAAAGACAATTTTAACTGGAAATAAGCGGACTAAAAATTGCAAAGCGACGCGATTCGCACCTAGTGTGCCTCCAGCATCACTGTTTGCACATGGATTAGGTTTAACCCTCAGACGCCTAACATTTTGGATCAACGCAAAGACCTATTAGTGGTGTCAATTGACATGTTTTATATACTCTGAGTTGAAGCGCTTTAGTGCTGTTACCATGGTTACCATGGTTTTACCAACTGACACTAGGTGTCACCGATTGTAAAAATCAAGACACTCGGTCAAAATGTGATCATTTGAACAGCATGCAAGGTGTTTGATCATTTATTTATAATAATTGTGTATATTAACTTAATTTTAATTCCAATTAGTGCAATTAATTGCAATTGATATGAAATGTGAACTGAACATGTGCCGACATGTGCTTTGTTTATTCTCTACTTTGCATATAGGTGGCATTGTGTTTTAAAAGCGTTCTCACTAAAGAGAAAAGATGCAGTAAAAACAGCAAACGTTTTAAGCTGAGATTTTAAAGGGCTCATATTTTCTCTTTACAATAACTTTTTTTTATAAGTCTGAAAATTACCAAATAAATTGAGTGTACTTTTTCAACAGCTCCAGAAAATTTCAGATTTTTTGAAAAATTTTTTGAAAAAATTTTGTATTCAGAATTATTGCCTGTGTCAATTGTCCCATAGGATAGGCTTCTGAGGGTTAACTAACTGTGAACACGGGGAATCAGTCTGAGTCCTTATGCACACACGTCGTGAGACACAGGACAAATGCATTGAAATAGAAGTTCTATAAAAAATCATTTGCACATAAGTTATGAAATTGCTGCAAACATATTCTGCCACTTTCAGTTGGCAGAACTGATTGATGCAAAAAAATGCACACAATTTTCATAAGGGTATGTTAATAAATTAGAAAACAACACGATAACACATTGAAAATAAAGTTGGAAATCAATGGCTTTAATGTTCTCATAACTACAGTACTTAGTGAAAAACAAACAGTCCAGACTCCATTGGAGCCCGGACCGGGACTTGAACCCAGATCCCCCAATTGCCGGTTGGGTGCTTTACCATTAAGCTACCTGGGACTCCAACAGAATCAGAGACTGAATGTTACTTCACCACTCCACTTCCTTCACCACTTGATGTCATTTATTAGACGACAGACATCACTTCGTTGCCATGGACAATAAATCACAATGGCAAGTAACCCCTAATGGGGAAACTTAGAACTACTGCATGTTACCTCAGCCTCAGGTGATTCTGATTCTGTTGGAGTCCCAGGTAGCTTAATGGTAAAGCACCCAACCGGCAATTGAGGGATCTGGGTTCAAGTCCCGGTCTGGGCTCCAATGGAGTCTGGACTGTTTGTTTTTCACCAAGTACTGTAGTTATGAGAACATTAAAGCCATTGATTTCCAACTTTAAAGGCATGTTAGAATACGGGGAAATTTGGCACTACAAGTGCCGTAGTATCAGACGATTTTAGCCAAAGTCAAGCCCCAAAGTTAATAAACTTTGTGTCTCATTTTGGTATAGACAGTTTTGTCAAGCTCGTCTATCATTGACAAATCAAGTTTGTACAATTTTGTTCATCCATGGTTAGGTACGGGTCTTCTAACAAGGTAAATATATACTGTAGTCAAAAATCCATAATTTTTTACACAAATATTATTCATTTCAGCGCCGGACAAAAATGGCAGACACGTCGAAAACTACTAACACCAGCATTTCATTTCCAAGTTTTGGATGGATTTCTTCCAGTGTTCAATGAACAATGTGACACATTGATAGAAATATTGAATCAAAATGTTAAGAAATCATCAATTAATATTTATTCTTTTATAACACTATGCATGTTAGACATTATATGTGGTATAGAATAATTGTATATGGTACTGTCCATGCGCAGTGAGTTGGCTTGTGAGTTGTGGCACTGTTTGAGCAATGCAACCAGTTGCATCGTCCAAAATAATACTGCCTCTAGCGGTGGCAAAACTCAACTTAGAGAGTGGACAGTAATTAATTAGACATTGTATTGAAACGTTTTTTTATTCCAGAATCAGTCATGGGTGTGAAAGTAAATGCTCTAATAAATTACGAATCGCCAACACCATATGTTACCGCAGTAGAAAGGTATAGTACGAACTTTTTGATTTGTTTTTATAAGTTATGCTAGGTTCACATTAGACGAAAAGTAACATAACGCACGGAATTAGCAGCTTGTGATTGGTTGGAGGCTTGCAAACAACCAATCACAAGCTGCTAATTCCTTGCATTGCGTTACTTTTCGTCTAGTGTGAACCTAGCTTAACTTAAAACTTCTTTAGTTATAAGTTTATCGTTCAAGTTTATAAGTTAAAAATTTTGCAATTTTTTTTATAACTTGTAACTCATAAAATGTCCCACCTATAGGATGAAATATTTACTCACCTCTCAATCTAAAGGCTGATTCACAATGGATGCATAGCTTTCATGCAACAAGTCAATTGTTGCATGCAACAATTGACTTGTTTTTTTTTCATATGAAAGTTGTTTACATCATTGTGAAAATAGTTCTGAACTTAATCACATTTTAAGTCCACTGAGCATGCTCAGTCACTAGGAAGTAGAATGACGTCACACCTACTGATGCAAAATGGCTCAACAAGTAATTCAAAGGCTATGATTGACTGGGAGAAATCATAAGAAAATCGTTTTGATTGGCTATGCATCACACGTCACATTCCACGTACAAAAAAGCTTGCAATACTTCAAATTATTGAAGTATAGCTTTTGCAAGCAAACCACTGCAAACTACGCATGCAACCGACATGTGTGTAGTTTGCATGCGAAATTTTGGCTCATTTGTGAATGCGCTTGCGTACATTGTGAATTGGCCTTTAGTCTAAAAAATAGCGATGATTGAGAGATGACCACTGCCCTTATGAAAATACACCTGCAGTTAATTTGCAGCTAATTTGCAGCTTTTGCACACAATTTGCTGAAAACATTTCATAATTTTACTGCAAACATCAGCATAAAGGTAGGTTATTCTGCAGTTACAGTAAATTGTTTGCAAATAAATAGTTGCTTAGGAAGACTTCATACTTGATGCAAATTTCTGCTGATGCAGAAAATCATTTGCAGATAAATTGCTGCAAACATATTCTGCCACTTTCAGTTGGCAGAACTGATAGTTGCAAAACCTGCATACGCATGTCCAGGAGGGTGACCGTGACATTTGCCACGCTATAAATTTGACTTATAACTTTACCTATATAGAATTGTTTTACAAGTAAAATTTAAATTTTACACTTATAGACAATTCTACAAGTAATAAGTTGTAAACAACAAAAAATCCAATCGCAAAAGACCCTGACAACGGTCGAAAAGTTTGATGCCAATTATGTGTATTTGCAGAATAAAAGAAATAATTCATAGAAGAATGTACAATGTTTTTATATGGCCAAATCTACTATTTAGATTATCTCCTACTGGTCAAGAGCATGCTAAATGCTTGAAAATTCTACATGATTTTACAGAAAAAGTTAGTAGGTATTTATTTGTACAGATTTAGTTATGAAGTTTCAACTGAATCTGATTAGGTGATTCGAGAAAGGAAAATCACCAGGAAACAAAAATCACAACATGAAAGTGTTGTCAGTGAAAAGAAAAAACATCGTGCTCTTTTAGATTTGCTGCTTGAAACGTCCGATAATGGCAAGAATTTATCCGATTCAGATATTCGTGAAGAAGTCGACACTTTCATGATCGCAGGACACGATACCACTACAGTTTCAATTAGTTGGACATTGTTTCTTCTAGGACACAATCAAGATATTCAAATAAAAGTACATAAAGAATTGGATTCTATATTTGGTAACCATAACAGTCCAGTTCCTCATTATAATAAGGTTTAGAATTAATTACATATGTATTGATTTTGCAGGTGATGACCAAAGTAAACATGCTACAATTGATGATTTAAAGCGCATGAAATATCTTGATTGTGTTATTAAGGTACTATAAGAGTTCACAATAGCGTCTTGAATCATTCAAGATTGAACAAACTTTCGATTTGACTTGTGTAATGGTTAGAGACTTATAGAGGGACTTAGGCTGTATGCAATTAAGGGCTGTTCAATCATATACATGGTGTCACATTTCTTCCTTAATTACAAAAAAATAATCATTTTTTGTCATTTAGAGTTTACTGGTACACCTATTTTTAACTTTATTTGCTAACAAGAACTACTGTTTATTAGCGCAGTTTTGCCCCGGGGACCCACTTCAACTTCCAGTATGTTTGTTCTCAGATTTATAATAGGTCAGATTCAGGGGGGCACTCACATGGTCGACCCGCAAATGGTCGACACATTTGATTGTTTTATTTAGAACAAAAAGTTGAATAGTAAAAAAACATAAATTATAATGCAAAAAAATTAAAATCAAATTGAAAAAAATGCAATCATAAAATATATACGTATACTTGTACGTGTATATAAATTTCAGTATGCATTTTTACTTTTTCAATTTTTCTTTTTGTCAATTCAAATTGAAAAAGTAAAAATGCATAAATTTGTATTTCCAACTAAAATTTATTATATACATATACATATATATTTTATAAATTTAATTTTTTCAATTTGATTTTAATTTTTTTGCATGATAATTTAAATTTTTTACAATTCATCATTTTATTGTTCCAAATAAAACAGTCAATTGTGTCGACCATTTGCGTGTCGACCATTTGCGTGTCGACCATTTGCGTGTCGACCATTTGCGTGTCGACCATTTGCGTGTCGACCATTTGCGTGTCGACCATTTGCGTGTCGACCATTTGCGTGTCGACCATTTGCGTGTCGACCATTTGCGTGTCGACCATTTGCGTGTCGACCATTTGCGTGTCGACCGGAAGCTACCCTTCCAGATTCAGTATGTCAGTTTTAGTATGTCAGATTTAAGACGTGTATGACCTAAATTGCCGCTTACGTGTATAAACTTAATTCTCTTTCTCTCTCTTATCCCCAATTCAAGGGTCCCGCAGCGAATCCCTAACATAGACCAAGTTTTGTTAGTTTATGGGAGAAACCAGAGTACCTGGACAAAACCCATTGACAACAGACTGGAGAACTCTGAAAAAACTCCTTCATACATTTTGGTACCCAAGCCTATGCCTGGAGGCGAATCTGCCTAGTGCAGCGCACTAGGCCACCTGCCCCCTTTACTGGTACACTTATTTGGTACTTTATTACGGATGTACTCAACTTCTCTTTTGTGTAATGTCATATATGGACAGCCCCTAAGCATATTTCTTTTCTTAAAGGAATCCCAGCGACTATATCCATCTGTTCCAATTTTAGGCCGTGAAGTAAAAACTGACACAATAATTGGTAAGAAAATAAACATAAAATAAAAAACGAATAAGATTTGTAATTTGTATATTTAAAGATGGCAAAACGGTTCCTTCAGGAGCTCAAATCTTGATATCGCCATATTTCCTGCATAGAGATCCAGTTGTGTTTCCAAATCCAGAGATATTTGACCCCAGTAGATTTTTTCCAGAAAACTCTTTGAGTCGAAATCCTTTCGCTTACATTCCTTTTTCGGCCGGACCAAGAAATTGCATCGGTCAGAAGTTCGCCATGTTGCAGTTAAAAGTGATTTTGTCTCGTGTACTTCGTTCATTCACTATTGAATCATTAGACCCTCAAGATAAAATTAAATTTACTATTGAAATAGTTATCAAACCTAAACATGGTATTAATGTTCATCTTGTACCTCGTAATAATCGAAATGATTAAAAACACTTTTAAGAAATTGAAAAAAAAAATTAAATGTAATAAAAATCTGCACAATTTTCAATATCACACTGGAAACACTTGACCCCATTCTTGGAATGAGCTAATTTTTTTTGGATAATATCTACTAGCTGATCTGATGTCTGAAATCGGGACAGTCCCAAACGTATGGTAAGCCTAGTCATGGACGAAATATAGCATACGATTCGTGCGTTACACATGGTTGTGTTAAGCCTCGTTCCCATGCACGCGTTAAAACTCGTGCATCAAAGCAGCAAAGTACTATCTGGTCTCATGTGCTTAGCCAGCGTGCTAAAGTTTAAATGTTTCAACTTCATCCCCACATACACCATATTCCCTCGGAAAGAACGGCATGCCGGATAATGGCGAGTCAGACCAAGGCTAAATTTTCTGGCATTTTGTCCATTAGAAAGGTGGTGTTGTGGGTCCGCTTTTGTGTGCTTCTTCTAACAAGATTCTGTAAATATTAATTGAAATTGTACATGTCAAAAACTGCCCAGACTCGTAATTACCGGCATGCCGTTGTTTCCGAGGAAATAATGTGCTAAAAAGCACAGTGCTTTGGCTTGCGCGCATCAGTGACGCAACAGTTTCCATGCAATATTTTAGCGCATAAATCATGCTTTAGCGCGTGACGAATGCATGTCAAATGACTTACATGACTTATGGCAAACCGGAAGTGACCTAAATTGCGTCACTGAACAGATAAGTCAACTGTGATAAGTGGCTTTTTGATAAGTCACACCAATAGTGGATTATGACATGACTTAATCATAAGTCATTCAGTGGCAGCCATCTTGGATCAAGCATGATGTTTCTCGACTCCAAACTGAGGTTTTAGCAAATAAAACATGCAAATTTTGTAAGTGGGGATGTCATTTAACAACATCCAAACGATTCCATAAGAAATCGGCATAAAAATAGCGAAAAATAATGAAAAACAATTTTGACGGAAGCAACCAAACATCGTGGCCACGGAACATGTATGTACCTACGTCGGCCACGATGTTTGCTTATGGTCCGTCAAAAAAAATTTTCATTATTTATCACAAATTTTAGTATTTTCTAGACGGATTTTCATGGAATATATTAGCCATGATAGAATTGACAATTTATCAGGTAAAGCTAAGTGTTTCAAGCAAAAAAATCAGCTCAAAAAACTACCCTAACACAAACATGATTTTTAATCATAATTTTTTAAAAAAGAGCGTTCACAATCTAAATGACTGGCTTATCAATAAGTCAGGATTATGCCAGATTAAGATGAGTCAAATTATGGTTTTAACTTTGAACGCACCTATTGTGTTTGATCACTACTGAAGAGGACGAGAAAAGGGAAAAGAGAGAATTAAAGAGAAGCTGCAAGAAGAAAGCGCGAAAGGGCAGCATCCATAAAAGCATAAATGCAGAGTTCAATTAAAAGATTAAAAGATTAACATATTTTGTAAATTCTTGTAAAAAATTAAAACATTCTGAAATTTGATGTGATTATTTGAACAGCATGCAAGGTGTTTAATCATTTATTTATAATTGTGTATATTAACTTAATTTTAATTTTAATTAGTGCAATTAATTGCAATTGATATGAAATGTGAACTGAACATGTGCCGACTGCTCTGTTTATTCTCTACTTTGCATATAGGTGGCGTTGTATTTTAAAAGCGCTCTCACTAAAGAGAAAAAAATGCGGTGAAAACAGCAAACGTTTTAAGCTGAGATTCTAAGGGGCTCATATTTTCTCTTTACAATAACTTTTTTTTTATAAGTCTGAAAAATACCAAATAAATTGAGTGTATGTAAAACAACTTTTTCAACAGCTCCAGAAAATTTCAGATTTTTTGAAAAATTTTTTGAAAAAAATTTGTATTCAGAACTATTGCCTGTGTCAATTGTCCCACAGGATAATCGGCTTCTGAGGGTTAACAATTTTTTTTGTTATTTGCTAAACTATAGTGTTTTGTAAACTTTTTCAAGCAAAAATGCGATTTAAAGAATTGCAAACTTGTTATCGCTGTAATTAGCCAATAAATAACCTTTTTAATCACACCATTCTATTGGTCGTTACTCAAGTGGGAACCCTTTTATCTCTGCGAATTTGAAGCAATTGTTTCAATTGTAGCCATGCACAATAAGCAAACTTTTTATATAAAAAAAGTTTTTGTAATTTTTTGTAATTGCAGGATAAAAGATGTATTTAATTCAATAATGATAGCAATTATTTACAGCCGGAAAGATTGTGCAGATTATTACCAGAAGGTAAAGATCCAGCTAAATGCTAAAGATTGTGCATAGGCAAGAGAGATTAAAATGCGATGAAAACCCTTTCGTTTGCTTGGGTGAAATATTTCTTATTGTTCTGAGACTGATAAAGTGATTTGAGAAAGTAAAGTCAACGTTGAACAATAGCCAGAAATTAGACGGTTTGCGCTTTCACGAACGTGATTTAATTACGAGACACGAGATAATTAATAAATATGAAATAAATTCATTTTTATTAATTATCTCGTGTCTCGTAATTATTAAAATTGTTTCAGATTGCGCTTGCACAAACAATTGAATACGAACGATACGAAATAAACAAATGAACGAGAAACATGTCTTGCTCAAAGATGGTAACGTTCCAGTCAAAAATATGTGTGTCTAATGATATCTTTGTATAAAAAATAGTTAGTTGCAAACAAATAACTAACCTGGATGACTAAAAACCTACTAAAAATACCACACGCCGATGAAGAGCAAGATGGATGCCACGCTCGCTTCAAATTGGAGAACAATGCGCATGTGCGAAGTTTTATGCACACTGCGCATGTGCAGAGCATTCGTATTATCAACTAATATACGAACGAATTGAAAAATAAATCTCGTATATTCGTAATACGAATGTTAAATTAAATACGAGATTTATTTTTAAAATCTCGTATTTATTTAACATTCGTAATTAAAAAAATTACCTTGCTATACAGTATAGCAAGGTTAGACTGTACAACAACAAAAATTCTGTATACAGAGTGTTTCAGAATTCATGTTACAGAGAAATAAGAAGTATAGAGAGGAACCAGGAGATCACGTTTCCACTAATCAAAAATTCCAAAAAAAATTTCTCACTTAGTCACAGCCTCAAAAACAATGGAAGATTTCAAATATCCCACATCACGCATATCGCCCACGTTTGCCAGGTTAAAGCGCAATTCTGAAATAAAAACACACAAACTGATCATTTTAATGTTAAAGAATCACACAGAAAAAACCCAAAAATCCGGAAAAACTAAAACAAATCATTTAAAGTGGGAAATTTTTTTGGAATTTTTGATTAGTGGCAACGTGATCTCTTGGTTCCTCTCTATATACCCCCTATTTCTGTGTAACGAATTTCGTAACGAAATAAAATAAATATTTCGTGATACATTTCATGATATTTTTCGTAAATAAAAATGTGTTGCGCATGCGCCTTTCCATCTGCTTTGTTTGTTGTGTTCCGCCATTTTGACTCGATCTAACCTCGGATCTAACAGCCCAAGTTAACGGATTGCTTTTGATGATTAAACCTAGGTTTTCGTATGAAAAATTTGTTAAAATTCTCAATCATTTTAGTCGGTTTTGTTCGTTCGTTCGCTTCATTCGATCAATGTACCGACTGCCAGCGAGGCAGTCGGTACGTTGTACGAACGAAACGATGATGATGTTGACCCCATCTATTCGTTCTTTTACCGTCTGACAAACAGTACCTTTTTTTTCTTAGTATTTTAAGGTTTTAAAGTGATTTTTGATTTGTTCTCTTGCCAATTTGATTGTTTTTCATTTTTTCTTAAATTTTTTGTATTTTAGGAATAATCAATTTTTATCGCAACCTGTAGTACGAAATTCTAATTACAAAATTAAAAAACGAAATACCGTAATTAAAAATATTTCGTTTTTTTAATTTCGTAATTTTTCTTACGAGAAATCGCAAAGTCTCTAATGATAAATAACTTTTGAACATGCAACTGTAGATGATTTACGACGTGTATAAACCAGTAGTATACAGTCATACCCATGCGAACCAACACGTAACCAAAGATTTATTTCCCCACCAGGGCGCGCTGCCTTTCCTAATAGCATGACTTGCAAATACATAAAGCTTTTCTAACTGGCACCCAAAAACATTCAAAGTTCATAAATTAATTCAGATTTTCAAAAATTCCGAAAAACTTTCAGAAAATGTATTTTTTAAGAAAGAAATAAATTTTAGACAAAAATATGCATTTCAGGCGTATTAATTCTTTAACTCACAAATTAATATTCAAAAACTCAAAACTGATTTTTTTAAAATAATAATGGAATAATATCAAGTAAAATTAGCATATGTATTATATAAAAGCATTTAATAGACAAAGATGTTTTGGGACAAAAGAGTATACTAGACAAGGAAGTGTTTAATACAGATGACTTATCATTCATACTTTTATTATCACATAAATTTAATTAATCTAAATTATGCAGTGATCAGCATATTTAATCACGTTAAGAAACAATGTATGACGTCAATAGGCTGTTTCTTTGTCACTTAAAAACTATAAAAACACCTTTCTCCCACAGTTCTGTCTTATTAAGCATTGTTGAACACACGATGCATGTTCTACTGCTTTCAGCGATTGTTTCTTTAATTGCCTATTTAACATGGCAAGTATACAGAAAGAGAATAACAACATTAGTAGATGAGTTTCCGGGACCAAAAGGATTGCCTTTTATTGGAATGGCAAAAGAAGTATTAGTACACCATGAAGGTAAGTTATCGTTTTAACCACTTTCTTGATCATTACTGCATCCAGTATAGTTACATGTAATACATATGTAATTCTTTCTTCCATGCAGAAATTGTACCGTTAGCTTTCCATTATTACAAACAATTTCCGGGGAATTTCCGGGCATGGCTGGGCTACAAGCCAGCAATATACTTGGGCAACGTAAAAGACATAGAAGTAAGGACAATCTTCAATATAGTATACTAATAGAAATATGGGTAAAGACCATTGGGTGATCTTGTGCAATAAATAAGCCAGAACAGCAGTAGGACGCTTTTGATGTAGAGCTGCGAGTACACATGTAATGGGTTTTAGATGAAGTTGTAGATCAAATTGCCATTTTAAAAACAAATTATTGTTATAATTGGATATGCATTGAAATGGTGGGCAAACTACCCAACTACCCTCTTTGCTAAATACTGTAGCATAGGCACCGTGCAGAAATAATTACACGCTTATCCCAAACTTTATCAGCTTTGCTAATGACTGTCTGCATAACTCTATAGTCCATATTGGACTGGCAGGGTCATATGATCTCATCAACAAATGGCAAAACATGTATACAGTATGACAACATCCAAATGGCGTCAATAATTCAAATTATTTGATTTTGTCTGTACTCTGTTCCCATTATTAGATGGGATCGGGCACAAACTATTTCGTGCCACAAATTTGCTGCATGTGTAAAAAAGTTGGCCAATCTGATATATGGACCATAAAGTTTAGTGGAGAGTTTGCGCAACTGAAAATTTGCACAAATGTAGCAACGTGTGAACGTAACGTTTTATACGTAGGTATATAAGTTGATACTTGATTGTTAAATAGTGTAGATCAACACAACAATACGTTCATACATGTTGATACCGTATATTTGTCAGTTGCGCAAACCCCCTAATTACTTGCAACTATCCGCCCCAGTGTGAACGAGTTAGTAGGCGGGTTCGAAAAGTCATTTAAACATGTGTAACCACGTTTACACTCGTTTAAATTTTAATTTACACGTTGTTTATACGAATTAATTTGTGCAAACATCGTTCAACCGTGTGCACGGAAATGGCCCAATTTCGTCGTGCAAATGCACGTGCAACAAAATTTGACGTTTAAAAAATTTTATTTGTCGCCATCTTGAATCTTCGCTTGAAATGTAAATAGTAATAACTTCCATGATACTCCGAATTGTTACTATCTAATATTACTTTTGTTGTAAAAGAAAAGGAAGCAAGAATGATGTGCTTGCTAAGAAAAATCTGCTCCCTTGTTCAAGTACAGCTTGTTTATTTATTACGGCAGCCATGTTTGTATGAATTGTGTGTAAATTCCAGTTTAACTTCCAGTTTAACTTCCAGTGTAAATTCCAGTGTAAATTCCAGTGTAACTTCCAGTGTAAATTCCAGTGTAAATTCCAGTGTAACTTCCAGTGTAACTTCCAGTGTAACTTCCAGTGTAATTATTCCAGTGTAACTTCCAGTGTAAATTCGAGTGTAAATTCCAGTGTAACTTCCAGTGTAAATGCATACGCAACATTTTAACTCGAAAAGTCAGTCGTGCAACTTGACATTTACACTATCAGTTGCACTGGTCGTTCAGTGGAAAATTATTTTCGAACCCGCCTAGTGTTGGTACTGTATCCAAAATCAAAGATCCAAAATTATCAAGCCGTCTTGAAGGTTCCAATCTGCTCTTAAAAAATATTACTGAAATTTTGAACACCTATTTTCACTTGTTTTGGTTCAGCATCAGCTTGCTGGTTGGTAATCTATCAAGCTGTTATATTTTTACCAAAAAACAGATAATTTTTTATTTTATTTATTTATAGACAGTTTTGACTAGTTCAACTCACATTGACAAAGCAAAGGTCTATGACTTTTTTCATCCATGGATCGGTACAGGTCTTCTCACAAGGTTAGTTTGGATTTTCAAATAACTTATAATCGTCAATTAAATTTAATATTCATTTCCAACATAAACAGTACTGGACGAAAATGGCAATCACGTAGAAAATTGCTAACCCCATCATTTCATTTTCGAGTTTTAGAAGATTTTATTGACGTTTTCAATCGAAATTGTGACCTATTACTAGCAAGTTTGAATCAACACAAGCACAAGCCAAAACTTGATATCTATTCCTTCGTAGTATTGAGCACGCTAGATATTATTTGTGGTTAGTATAGTAAACTTTTACAATCACAAATAAATTCCACAACAAATAACTTAATTAATTCCAATTTTAGAATCTGTGATGGGTGTAAAAGCAAATGCTCAAATTAATTACGACAATCCACCACCATACGTCGAAGCTGTTAAACGGTAAATAAATTTACGAATACAATTTAGTGATGTATTTTCTACTCAAGAGTGCCCTCAGTTCTCAACTGAAGACAGTCAGGTTAATTAACAGCGCTCTTAAGGATAAAAACATGACTAAACTCTATCCAACAATTCGTGCACGAAACTGAAAAGTGAACTTTTTTGCATTGTACTGAAAGTATATATTGAGGTATCTTATTTTAATCCTCTAGTCGAGCCGAGTCGAAAAATCATGGTTTCGTAGCCCAAAAATGTGCGCAACAATACAAAAACCCAAATGTAAATAATTTTTTTAAATATTTTACAAGCGTTTTCGTTTCTTAACAATGGCACGCACATTTTTGGACTACAAAGCAATGATTTTTTCGACTCGGCTCAATTAGAGAAGTAAAATAAGATATCACAATATATACTTTTAGTACAATGCATAGGTCATTAACCAATGGGAGTTTCGTGCACGAATTGTTGAATAGAGTAAAAATTATCATATTGGATCTACCGCAAAACCCTGCGGTATAATAGATGTGGGTAATAAACTTCTTTGAATTATGTGATTGCAGAACAATAGAATTGTTTCATGCAAGAATGCTCAAGTTATATTTATGGCCAGACATAATCTACAGACTTTCAGCTGACGGCCGAGAACATACGAAATGCATGAAGATTGTGCATGACTTTTCAGAAAATGTCAGTACGAAATCTGAAATTATTTTATAGATTCTTTTAATGTTAAAATTCATATACCATACATACTATATCCTTTAGGTCATTCGAGAGAGAAGAGCTATCTACAAACAAAAATTGGCAAACAAAAATGCCACCAGTAATACTGACAAGAAAAAACCTCTTGCTCTTTTGGATTCGCTTCTTGAAACATCTGATAATGGAAAAAACTTATCGGATACCGATATTCGTGAAGAAATCGACACATTCACATTCGAGGGACACGATACCACTGCAGTTGGCATTAGTTGGGCATTGTTCCTTCTAGGACATAATCCACATATTCAAGCAAAGATGAATGAAGAAGCAGATCAAATACTTGGTATATATCATTCTCAATCCAACTTAATCCATTTATTTTCTATCTAATGAAGTTTATTGGAGATGAAATTATTTCCATGTTACATCTATAATGCTTAGTTCCCACTTGGCAGAAACTCCGGCAGAAAATTTTGAGTGTAGAAAGCAGCAGTGTTTATAAATTGCCTTCCTTAGCTGGCATCCATTTTTAAATTCTACTTTTCTGCATTTTTTTGCCCACTTTTCAGTCCACATACTTTTCTGTACTCAAAATTTTCTGCCGGAATTTCTGCCAAGTGGGAACTAAGCATAATATGTCCAACCATTGCTTGAATAACTAATGCTTTTGCATCGTCTTTACTGTCTCCAGGCAGGTTGACTTGCCATCATGTTTCAGAGTAGAATCAAGCTGGGTTCTCACTTGCGATTTTTCCGCTTTATCGCGCGAATTCCGCGCGGAAAACTTTCATCAAAATTGCGTCATTTTAAAAATTGAAAATTTTTCTAGGTTTTTTTGTGTTTTTGCTGCATGTGGGAACCTAGAAAAATTTTCAATTTCAAAAATATCGCAATTTTGAGGCAAAATAAGTTTTAAAAAACCGCAAAACGCAATAAAATCGCGCGATTTTACCGCAAGTGAGAATCCAGCATTACTTTTATGTTTACTCTGAAAAAAATGAAATAAACCGGCTGCAATGATGGATCGAAAGTATCTACTGATATGGCTATAAAAAGACTGATTTTTTATCATACCAAAACTGATCCTTATTATTGGGAAAGTACCCACGAAACAACAACAAGTTTAGACTTGTTCTTGTTTAACAACATTCAGAAAATATTTTTTATAAACATCAAAAATATTGATTCAATATTAGAATATCATTTTTTATTGCATATCAACAACCGATTAAGTCCACTGTTTGATTGTTATTTCAGAGTGTTGATTTAACATCTAACGGATGTTGTCTGTCTATGAACAAAACATTCAACAACTGATCACCGTTCAAAAATGTTAATTCAACATTGGCTTGTTTCGTAGGAATATTGGTTGTTGATATGCAACATTTGTTTAATGTTAAATCAGCATCTTGTTATGTTTGAATGTTGAAAAAATGTTGATAAAAAAATGACATTCTAATATTGAATCAACATTTCTAATGTTTTTTCTGAATGCTGTTTAGACATTTTCTTGTTTCGTGGGTAGAGATCTAGAGATGAACCTACAGTCATGGCCCAATATCTTGATGCTAAAATTGAACTGCGCACCGTCAACTGCGCACAACAAATGCCAGTACAACAAAAAATAATGTATCACCATACACTACAATGTAGGGTAGATGGGATTGAAAAAGTCTAATAGGAATGGATTTCCATGTTATGTTAGTTAGATAGCATTCGATTTATTTTTTTTACTTTGATTTATACATTGTAAATCAAACATTCACACACATGATTTCAAATATTGTGTACTTTATGGGTATTTATAACTTTAATTTCTAATTTTCAGGCCCTGATGCAAACAAACATCCAACAATTGCTGAAATACAGAGTATGAAATACCTAGATTGTGTTATTAAGGTACAGGTTCATGTCATTACCCCGTAGTATACCTAAGCAATATTGTTTTTATTGTAGGAATGTCAAAGAATATTTCCATCAGTGCCAGTAATAGCCCGTGAAACCAACACCGATATAGTATTGGCCGGTAATTAAAAAATAATAAAAAACTAAAAATAAAACGTGAAACCCTTTACTATAACTTGTTACAGATGGCAAAATTATTCCACCGGGTGTCACGGTCGCCATATCACCATTTTTGATGAATAGAGATCCACAAGTATTCCCTGACCCAGAAACAATGGACCCTACTCGATTTTTCCCCGAAAACACCGCTGGTAGAAGCCCATTTGCCTACATTCCATTTTCTGCCGGACCAAGAAATTGCATCGGTAGGTTTTACCAGTCCCAAAAACCTTGTTATGACAAACTGTTTTTTTTTTTTATGCTTTGCATTGATTCGTTTTAACGAGGTTAGACTGTACTGAGTTTTTTGAAATTACCTTACCAAAAGATCAATCACTAAACTCTATCCAACAATTCATGCACGAAACTGCAAAGTGAACTTTTTTGCATTGTACTGAAAGTATACATTGTGGTATCTTATTTTAATCCTCTAGTCGAGCTGAGTCAAAAAATCATTGTTTCGTAGCCAAAAAATCTGCGCAACAATACAAAAACCCAAATGTAAATAATTTTTAAAAATATTTTACGAGCGTTTTCGTTTGTTAACAATGTCACGCACATTTTTGGACTACAAAGCAATGATTTTTCGACTCGGCGCAACTAGAGGATTAAAATAAGATATCACAATATATACTTTCAGTACAATGCATAGGTGTTTAACCAATGGGAGTTCCATAAATAGAGAATAACTTCTAAATAGAGATAAACTTCTAAGAAATTATCTTTTCTTGCTTCTACAGGTCAAAAGTTCGCCCAGCTAAAGATGAAAATGGTTGTATCACGTGTCGTACGTTCATTTGCCATCGAGTCGTTAGTACCACAAGACAAAGTTAGATTTACCATTGAAGTAATTACCTTGCCTAAAGCAGGTGTCCCCATTCGAATTGCCCCACGCACTGCTGAAGTTTTCTGATAAATTTCATATGCAATAAAAGTCTACACTGCAAATCCACAGATTTAATTCACATTTTTAGTTTTACTGCACAATAATTATGTCCAAATTATTTTTGAAGTATAAAGTTCTGGTACCGGAAAATAAATAAAGTGCTAATTGTACAAAATCTTGAATAATCTTTTTTTTTCTCTGACAAAATAAATAAGGATCTTATTGAAAGCTAATGATGGAATGTCTCTTAGTGCCCAGCACTACAATAATATCAACCTACTACTTTAGACATCCTTACTTAAGATACAAATTGGATAGCTTATGTAAAGATGTCTAAAGTATATAAAAGGTTTCAGATGAATACGACGTCAAATACAACATATCCAGCCACTTTAAGTCAACAACACACTTAAGAATTTTATTCAGGCAAATATTGAACGCAACTTAACTGAGATTAATTATCTTAAGCAAGTCATTTGCCATAACTATGACGTCCAAAATGTCATATGTAATGAGTTTAAGCAACTAAGTTAATTTCTCTAAATCAAATTGAACGCACCTACTGTAAAACTAGATAGCTTAAGTTAAGACACTTTACGAACCTCGTGCTTGGTTCCCACTTGGCAGAAATTCCGACAGAAAATCTTCTGCTGCAGAAAATTTTGAGTGTAGAAAGCATGTTTACAAATTGCCTTCCTTAGGTGGCATCCATTTTTAAATTCTACTTTTCTGCACTTTTTTGCCCACTTTTCAGTCCACAGGTGTGAACCAACGACAGAAAAACAGCAGCAGAAAATTTTCTGTCTGAGTTTCTGCCAAGTGGGAACCTAGCATAACACTGGTTCTATGTAATAGTTGTTTGGGTGAGCCTAAAAATCAAGACAACTATTTTTGAGACACTGCAGAATTCTGGTTTTGACAAAGAATTGATCAAGCTGCTGCTAAGGTAGATAGAAAACAGCTCAAATCCATAGATGTATGGATTTTAGGAGTTTTCTGTCTATTTATTAGTAGCAGTTCGATCAATTCTTTGTCTTATATTTAAAACTGCCAATTTCGTACTCAAAAATAGTCATCTTGATTTTTAGGCACCCAGACAACTATTAAATGGAACCAGTGTATAGGTTCTTAAAGTGACTTAACTTAAGCTATTATAAAGTGCCTAAAACAAAATTTAGACACGTAGATTTGCAGTGTAATTCTTATCAAATATACTGATGTCAATACAGAGTTAAACTTCAGTTATGCTGGGCGCAGACATGCAGCGATTCTAGTCGCATTCGAATAGCGGATGGCTCTGCGCATGTGCAGAAAACGTCATTTCCGTCGCGAGATCAGAGAATGTACTTTTGAAAAAAGTACAGCCACTGTGTACTTTTTCACAGGCGATGCAAATCGCATCCAACACTCATAGAAAAAAGTCGCCTTTTTACTCCATTTCTGGAGTTATGCATTGTCCTGTGGCCAACTCCATAATCAGAGTAATGGTACTCCAAAATGAGAGTTTGGTGTGTGAAAAACTACATTTTTGAAGTAACAGTTCTTTGAAATGGAATACCAAAACTCTGAAATGGAATGTTAAAACTCTGAAATTGAAGTATTATTACTCTTTTAAATGTGAGAGTTGGCCATGGGACAAAATGGAGTAAAATGGAAACATTTTTTCTATGAGTGAATGGGAAAATGTACTTTGGAAAAAAGTCCAGCCCCAGTGTTCTTTTTCGCCAGGCGATGCAAATCGCAACTAATGGAATGCGAGTATTGCATCACATGCTCCATTTTTAGGTTTGTTTTTTATCAACGATTGTTCCAAAATTATTTGTTGCTATGGCAAATATTAACAAATATTTGGAAAAACATTATATTTTGTCACTGTGTGACGGTTCAATACCGTAGCATATTATGAATTGCCACCAGAGGACGCAATTTGCCAAAATCGCGCCAAGTTCAAAATAAGAAATTCAAGTTTTTATGAAAATAAAAATAAAAAAAATAAATAAAAAATAAATAGTCTATTGAATGATAAAAATATTTAAGTAAATATTCTCTCTCGTTTTTGATAAATATAAGAGAGAAATATACAATGAATAGATATAGTCATTGTTGGAGAAAAAGTTACGATAAATCATCGATAAAAATGATAATTGTGCCAAAACAGTAATAAATATTCTTGTGAAATATTTATTTAAATAAAACAGGACTATATAGGGATCAGAATACTTTGATTTTAGATGAAAATAAAGTTAACCCTAAATATTACCATGTGTTTTTTGAATATTTTAGATATTCTAAGGGGTTCACAGAATCTCAAACAGGGAGTTGATTTAATTGGATCAACTCATTATGACTCACTGATATGCAAATCAGCTAATCTGCTTATCAGTATCTCTGCTCCCTGATTAAGGAAAACCCAAGAAACCCCATGGTTTCATAGTATCTAAGCTCTTGCAAGAGCTTATTCTGGGCCTCTGTACTGAATTAATGTTGAATCTATATGATTGTCTATGTGTAACTTGTACCTGTAATTATTATTTTCACTCGAATGTAATAATTGGAAATAATATAGAGTGAGTTTTCACCGAGATGCTCGAAATACAGGTGTAAGTCGATACCACGTGGTATCACTAATGTGGCATAGATTTGCCACATTCACGATAGACGGCGCCACTAAAACGCGACTGCCAGACTGTAACGTCCAGCAAACGTCCACTTCCGGTCAGCACGCTATATATACGTGAACGGACCGACAAACCTTGCCATTCCTGATCCATCTGTGAGTCCGCCCTTAGCGTTATCGCTACTGTTGACGGCCATCGCGTGTCAGCCGACAAAACACGCGGTGCGAGCGAGAGAAGCCGATTTAAGCCCCCGACTAAATTCGATAATTTGTGCGCTCCATTCAAATGGTTGAATGCCGAGAATCTACAGTAAGAGGAATTGATTCGATTGTATTGTGTTTGCCAATTTCATGTTAGAATTAGTATATTTTAATAAAAGTGTTTTAAATCAAATCGCAATTGTTTTTCTTGTTCTTTGTTCAATCCATCGCGCACGCGGAGAACCAATAGAATTTAAATAATAAAATAATCCACTATACGATCCAAATTAAAATAATGAGTTTATTATTAAAAATGCAAGATGATAAAATGTCACACTAATTTGTGACGATCATCCGATCGATGAATGCCGATATTCGCAGGATTCGATAGTGCTATGACCCATTTTAAGGAACCAGAAGTACCAGGAAACACCAGAAGATTTGTAATATTATTGTTTAAATATTTTATTTGTTAAAAGCCTCTGTACGATAGTTAAAGTTTCACTAGTTTTAAACCAGTTTCTTGGTTATTAGATTAAGTCTAGTTTTGATATATTTTTAAGTATTTGCCTCTGTTTTATTATTGTTATATTTTGATCTAGTCGAGCTCGGATCATTGTAAATTGCAATGATCCGGAATAAATGTTACGATTTGAGAAATTCCTTGTTTTTCTTATTATTTACTCTACAAAAGTCCCAGTTCAATGATTGCAAGTGTGTTTGTATTTTTATGGTTTCTTGTCCCTGTGACAAGTGGAGGTTTTTCTAGTAAAGAAAATCCACTCTGGGAAAACCCAGATCGTCACAATAGCAACAAATATTTTGGAACATTCGCGCCAAGTCTGCTATAGCAGAGGTGATTACCGTCACGAATCGCGGGATAAAAAATCGCTGCGCTATGCGAATAGCTGCATGTCTGCGCCCAGCATTAAAAGAATGCAGCTCGAATTTTCATTTCGCCTGATTAGATCACGAGTGTCCGAAGGTCACGAGTGAGCTTATCAGTCGAAAAGATTAGTGCTGACCTAAGTGTCCCAACAATCACTTATCCCACTCGATATATTACTACTGAGAGTGTAACATGTTGCTGTACTATCACCTTGACCATTGTTAAAATTTCTCCTCTAAATTATTGATTTTAAAAACTATCAACGAAAATTTTGTGTAACACTTGTTTGGTAACTTTTACAGCTTAAAATAAAAAATATTTGATAACAGACTATCAAAGAATATTTTTAATCTTATTTTGGACTTAACATACTTAAGATAAAGAAATAATCAAATTGCAACATAGAAATTTTATCATGTTAAAATTGAAATGTTACTAATTGAAAATAATCAGTGTAGGTTACAACAACACAAAATGCCGCTTACTGAATTAATTTCAGCTTTACTATTGATTATTTGCATCACTATTTGGCATATACGCAGAAAAAAAATTACAAAATTTATAAATGAATTTCCAGGCCCAAAAAGGATGGCCTATCATTGGAAATGCGTTCGACGTGATGATTGATCACGAAGGCAAGTAGCAATTAAGAAAACTAACATATTTAAATTGCAAACTACTTTTTGTTCCCGCAGATCTTGTACCTTTATTTCACACTTTTCATAAAACCTGGCCTAAGTATTTTTCGCCTTTCAGTATGCAATGAATCAATGCTATTTATTACCAATGCAAAAGATGCAGAAGTATAATTGAGTAGTCAAACTTCATTATAGCAAACTACTAAAAAACCCCCAAAAAAAATATTCGTTATAATGATGTTTTTGCTATTATTTTTTACTACAATCACTTTGCAGTAACGAGGTTGGACTGTATGTCTATCTTTATTTTTATATAGGCAGTTTTATCAAGTTCAACACTCATTGACAAAGCAAGTTTGTACGATTATCTCCATCCGTGGTTAGGCACAGGCCTTCTCACAAGGTTAATCTATCGTTTAAGCATATATATTCATCTAATAATTATTTATTCGATCTTAACATTCAATATCATTTCAGCACTGGACGAAAATGGCAGACACGCCGAAAATTGTTAACGCCATCTTTTCATTTCCGGATCTTAGATGGCTTTATTCCGGTGTTCAATGAACAATATGACGTATTAATTGAAATTTTAAATCAAAACGTGAAGAAATCATCAATTGATATTTATTCCTTCATAACATTGTGCACTCTGGACATAATTTGTGGTTAGGACTAACAAAAATCATGAAATTAAAAATAATACACTTGATTTTTTGTATTTCAGAATCTGTCATGGGTGTAAAAGTCAATGCTCAAATAAATTACCAGTCACCATCACCGTACGGAACTGCTATTGAAAAGTAATAATAATACAGTATAATCTGTGCGGTCCGGACACAGTTGGGCGCAAATTCTGTCCGGTCGGGACGGATGTCCGGTCGGCACAGCTATTTTAGCATGGCTGGAGATTGGCTGGGTTCGGCCATTGTGTCCGGACTGGACAGGTGTCCGGTCGGCACAGTGTCCGGACCGCACAGGTTATACTGTATAATGAAATAAAAATAAGCTCAAAAAAAGACTGTGTAATCAGAAGAAATGCAAAATAGAGTACTAAACTCCTTTTACTCCAAGGTTCGGTAAAAAAATTCATTAGCTGAGAAGTGTAGTGCATCGAAAATAATAATAGTATAATTTTATTGTGTCAATCGACTTGTCAACTTAGAATGGGAAACGCTTATTCGAATGTATCGAAAGTATACTGTATTTTGTCCGCACCCCTTCCCCCTCCCCCGGCTGTGGTTTAAAAATTGAAATAAGCGCAGTTTTTAATATGTTTGCATAGCTAAACGTATTAAATACATTTCCATAGGTAAACGCCACTTTTTAAGTTGTTTTTTGGTTAAAAACCACTCGGGGGGAGGGGAGAGGAAGAAAGCGCGTCTGCAAATTGCATTAAGCGCTTAATAGAAAAAATAAAGTATATTATGGCATATGATTTTAATTCTCTCAAGGGAGCTAAGTCGAAAAATCATTGTTTCATCGCTGAATTAAGAAATTGTAGCGTTCTCTAAAGTCTGTTTGGCTATAACTTTGGAGTAAGTCGGATTGGTCGGTAGACTGATTGCAGGAAAGTATTCATACACTAAGTCACAGCATGCCTGTCAGTAACCAATGAAAGCGTTAGTTTTTAATAAACCGCGCGAACCCGTCATCTTGAATGAATAGATGGCCCTGTCAAACCACGTGCAATCATCATTTTAAATAAATAGATGGTGAAACCGCCATCTTCGATAAATAGATGACCAGTCGAACATTTAACGAGCGGTTTTGACCGATTTAGAACTACTTTGTTATGCACAACACCATTTAACGGTTAGTTGCCACGACTAATCCGAGTTACTCCAAAGTTATAGCCAAACAGACTTTAGTGTAGCCAAAAAAAAGTTTTTGTGTTGCTTTATCATCTCCCTGCAACGGCAATGTTCTATCATTAGTAGTTTTATTTTAATGAATTTTTACTTTTGACACCTTTTTGGAACACCCTGTACTTTCAGTACAATACATTTATCAGCAAAGGACATTTACCCAACCTTGGAGTAAAAATAGTTTATACATAAATATGTAAGGAAGATAAGTCACTAATTCTCTGAGAATTGAACGCACCAATTATTTTTCTAATTCTCTGGTTTCAGGATAAAAAATATAATTCAATCAAGAATGATAAAATTTTATTTATGGCCTGACTTATGGTTCAAATTATTTCCTGAAGGTCGAGATCATGCTAAATGCTTGAAGATTCTTCATGACTTTTCAGAAAAAGTCAGTATTAACTGTCTAAAATTATTGTCAGAATACACATTTATTATTTCAATTGAAACTGATCAGGTGATTCGAGAAAGAAAACTCGTCTGGAAACAAAAATCAGATTCCGAAATAGTCAACAATCAAAAGAAAAAACTTGCGTTTTTAGATTTGCTCTTTGATGCATCGGATAATGGGAAGAATTTATCCGATTCAGACATCCGCGAAGAAGTCGACACTTTTATGTTCGAAGGACACGACACCACTGCAGCTGGAATTAGTTGGGCATTATTTCTTCTAGGACATAATCAAGATATACAAGAAAAAGTGCATGAAGAATTGGACTCAATATTTGGTAACAATCCATCACTGCAAGATTTTACCATTAAATTGCATTTGTTCATTTTGCAGGTGATGACCAAAGCAGGCACGCAACAATTGATGATTTAAAACGCATGAAATATTTAGATTGTGTAATTAAGGTAATAGTAGTAGTAGAAAACCACCACCACCTGTTACAATCCAAAGTATGGAGAAAACTTCCAAGCCCAGCCTCCTCCTGGCCTTCCCTGGGCACTCTGCTGGAGTACTTTGCTTTAAATGTAAATCGACCAATCACGCAATTTCTCATTTTATCTCGTTTCTAATGAGACATTGGTTGCTGGATTTTCTTAAGTTACGTTACTTCCTACTTCAAAATTGATTTTGAAGTAAGAAGTAACGTAACTTAAGAAATTATGGCAACCAATGTCCTATTACAAACGGGATAAAACAAGAAATTGCGTGATTGGTCGATTTACATTTACTGTCTACAAACAGAGTGAACAAAATCATACGTTACTTTCCTTAAGTTACGTAAAATTTTTGTAAGTTACGTTACGTCATGTTCAGCGTGAACTAAGCATAAGACTGCATTCCATTCTGCAATGGAATGTATGAATGTAATGTTTATCAATGGTCAAATGTGTTTGTCTGAGTCAGATTTATATTGGTCAGATTTAGTATGTCAGTTTCAGTATGTCAGATTAAAAGACGTGTATGGCCTAAGTCGTCGCTTGCATCTATAAACTTAATTCTATCTATCTACAATCCAAAGTAACTTAAATTATACCATACACTGCAAATCTACTGTAGGTGTCTAAATTTTGTTTTAGGCACTTTATAATAGCTTAAGTAAAGACACCTTAAAAACCTAAAAACTGGTTCCATTTAATAGTCATTTGGGAGCCTGGGAAAAAGCTCTAGCCAATGTGTTGGCCATCTGCACCCAGGTAAAGACTTACATAGCAACCTCCTCGAACAACAGCTCCATCGTCTGTAGCATGTATTATGTATAATGTCTGGTTCTCCATTGCGGAATTTTTGCAATATCTTGCAGTATTCATGCGGATAAATGATGTCATTTCCATTTGAAATGTGGATATTGATGGGGAATCCTCGAGAAATTCAAGTAAGAAAATATCTTACTTTCTCGCGCAATTTTTTTCCACAAACAATCCACAGTTAATTCCGACGCATTGACGTCATATGCTCTCAACAGCACTCCTCAAGAATTGCTTCAAATGTGAATCGTCTTTTGCACTTCACCCTACAAAATATAAATTCGTGCGGATTGGTCACTCAGAATAATCGTCCGAATTCTGGAAGTGAGAACTAGCCATAATAGCAAAGTTCGCATTCTGGGGATTATAAATCAATGCTATGCCCGCAAACAGTAGGA
>JH431851.1:107570-135447 GCA_000239455.1 Strigamia maritima | reverse complement strand
CAATTAAAAAACGCAAGAAAACCATTAATAACTTTTCCCACCAAGTCCCTAAACCAAACTTGCAAAACTGGTCAACCCACCTTTCTCCATCTTTCCAAACCCTTTTATCACCATTCCCACAAAAACCCTATGATTAACAGTCGCACCATTCATCACGCATTATCCAACAATGCCCACACAACAACAATACCACAGCGCTCCATAATTATATTTTTTTCTGCACCTAATCAACACCAGGGGCAGTGGCGCATGACTTTATCAGTAGCAAGCATCAAATTTATTTAGACACTAACAATTTTTCTCCCTTATCAACAACAATAGCCAACGTGTCATCGACAACAAAAATCATTTAGCAACAAGATAAGGTCCGATATCTTCATCCCGTATCAAACAGCAGACATCTGGCGAACAAAGTTGGAATTTCATTCGTAATTTCTCAGCAAAATCGAACTTCCTTGGCACTGAAGCCTTAAAAGCACGACGCGTGCCTCGTCGTAATTAAATTGCACACTATCGAGTCGAGTCGGGTTCGCCCTCCCCTCGCATTGCTGCCCCTTCTCTCTCCCTGTACTTTTCTCTCCCCAACGCAACTCCCACGTCCAATGAGTCATCTCAGGTCTATGTCAATCATCAAACGGGTCTTGATGTACAATGCTGGTACAAATTGTTGAATTGACTTGTTTCTCATTGGACAAAGGGATTTAAATTAAGCTGAAACGAGTGTCTAAATTAGGCTAGAATTAGATTTCGAATGCAAATTATTGCAAACTTTGATTTCTATTTCTTTCCTGCAAGTGCTGGGTGGATTTGTGTTTGTGCGTGTAGTGTAATTTGGGTAACATTGTTTAGGTTAAGTGTAGGAGGAAAGAATAGAAAATTAGGGGATAAAAGCAACCACATTTAAAAAAAAAATGGTCCAAATCAATATTATATGAAAAAAAATGTTTTTAGATAGAAAATATCTTTTTATACAAATAAATAAATTTCTACAATTTACACCTATCCCGACACAATAAAAGATAAAACCACACTCAAATTCCATCACTTCCCCTCAAAAAAACCCATACTATCACCATTCACAATTATATTCTCCAATATTTGCTTTTGCCATTACATCTATATAAATTCTTCGATACCAGTGCGCCCACAAGCCCAAACATACACAATTTTCTTGATATAAACTTTGCTGCAGGGCTGTTTCTTTCTGATAACCGTATTGTGTCTTTCCCACAATACACTTCTTCATTCCCCTACCCTACAACCCACCATCTGATCCCCTTTCCACTACTTCTTTCCACCCCCAATCCCCAGAAGGCACCAATCTGTTTCTTAGTGATTGGCTAAAGGTCATTCAACTGTATTATTATATTTATTGATTCTTTTTTTACTGAAAAAAATATAAACCAAACTTATAAAATAAAAAAAGTTATAAATTAACGCTGGCGACTCCCCCCAACCATCGAAGCTCGTAAGTTAGAACCACATCTGCGTCAATTTCCATAGTAAATCTCGTTCGCATTTCTTTATGCCTTTTAAAGGGTTAATTTCAAAAGGGTGAGTGGGAGATGCATGAAACAACTGCAGATGGTCACCTCGTAGCTCACAAGCCGCTTGACAGACCTCTCCACCCAGGTGGCCCCCTCTGGTCGCTCCCCACCTGCCCTCAACCCATTGTGACCACCAAATGACCACAGCAAAGGTCAAGAAAATTTTTGCTCATCATTAAAATGAAGTTTGAGAACAAAGGATTGACCCTTGGGTTTCATAACCTACAGTCACCTCATCATGGCAGACTTATAGTATGGGTCATGTGACCCTTGGGCTTACAGACCGATGGCGACATTTTACCAATTAAAGGGCTATTGTTAAATGTACGTGGAAAAGATAAAAATAAAAATAAAAATAATTAAATTTTTTTTTTTTTTTTTGTAATAAATATTATTTTATCTCATTTAATATTCAAAAAACGTTTCAGTTTCACTTTATCAAATAAAATTTCAACTTTGACCCGTTGTTTTTGGGTGGTCAAAACAAGTCAATAATTCACTCACCAATCAACCGCTATTTTGATTTGAATATTATTTTTTTTTTAATATTCAAATTCGCAATATCAAAGGCCATAAATTCCTTGCAAACCCACACACACCTGATAAGCTGGCGCTCTCTGCATCAACCCTTTCTTTCCTCAATTCAATTCCTCACCCCCTGCCACGTGTTCCCCTCAGAACCTCTTTAAATGTGGGGGTGTGTCGGTCCCTCGCTCATTCCTAATCCCCTCCTGTGCCACTGTGACCAATGGAAAAGCAAAGGGTTGAGACCACAATCCATTAAAGGCACCCGCCACACATTTTATAAGCCTTTGCACTCAGCTGGCGCCGCCATTTTCTCCCCTTGTATCACATTCGCATTAAAATTACAAAATTTTACGCTCATATCGCCAAGCCATAAACATTAACTCGCCTTTTAATAACCCACACCAGAAATGAATGCCTCACATTTTTCAATCTTTTACGCCTAATTTGTTTGTTTTTATCAAATTTTAGAATTATTTTAACAAAACTTTCAGTCTGTTTTGCTTGTTTCAATCCTTTTTAGGTCTGTTTTGTTTGTTTTAACTCATTTGCAGGTCTGTATTGTTTGTTTCAACACATTTTATTTATTTTAACATTTTTAAACTTATTTTGTTTGACTTTTAACTCAATTTTAGACCTTTTTTATTTGTTTTAATTCAATTTTAGACCTATTTTATTTGTTCCAACTCAATTTTAGACCTATTTTATTTGTTTCAACTCAATTTTAGACCTATTTTTATTTGTTTCAACTCAATTTTATACCTATTTTACTTGTTTCAACTCATTTTTAGACTTATTTTATTTGTTTCAACTCAAATGTATACTTTAGCTATGCCCACGACTTGGCTTCACTATGATATCATACCAATTCCCCCAATCAAAATATGACTAAATTTTTTCTAACCTCCATCTTGATTTATGACATCTCATAAAAACCCAAACAAAAAAACTCCCCATTCATTCTTAATTAAAAAACTGTCACCCAAAGCAAAAAAACGTTAATTGCACCCTCCCACATATACAAAACAAAGGGGTAAATCAAATATCCAGCATCTAATTTCATTCTCTCCTCAACTCCAGCCATAAAACTTATTAAAAACCACCTCAGATGCAGACAAAAGAACTTCAACCATTCGAAAAATGCATTGAAAACCATCCTTTAACCCTTTTTACATACTTTAATCCTCCACGTTTTTTTTATCCTTACACCCCACCCCTCACTCCATTACCCCAACCCACCATTCCAACTCTCATTATTATTATTACTGATGAGTGACCTAATTATACCCTCGAGTTACCCCCTTTTTATGATAATGGTGCAAAATGAGTTACCATTCTTTCAATGTTTGACCATAGAAAAAAGCTTTTGAGCCCCGTTTCTCATGTCCACTCACGTGCAAGAATACACTTTGGAATACCAATGAGAGACAAGATACCAGTTACATTTTTTTTTTTTTACTTTAGGTCTCCTAGGCCTAATTTATAATTCGAATCTCCTCCTATCAGCTTCTGGACTAGTGATTGGTCACTCATTTGAGTCATGTGATGTATAATTTTATGGCCATAACAGATGTCATGCAGCTATTGGTGAATCTAAACAGCCATTTTTCATTTTTTTTTAAAGAGATGGAAAAAAAACTTAATCTTCACATGTCACTGCCCATAAACTTGCAATATGGCGTCTGGTAGCAACCACAAAAGATAGTCATTTTGTGGGAACCAAAACAATGAAAACAACTTATTTGTCAATTATTATCCGCTGCTAGAAAACTAACATGGTGGCTGCCCCCTAGTAATTTCTTATCACAAACACACAGTCCTTCCCCTCACACACCCATGCACCCCCACACCACACCAATATACCCTAGTTTCACAACTTACAACTAGACAGTTCTACAACAAAAGACTCAATCAACCACATACAAAAATCCCAAGTGTGTCCACCAGATTACAACACCAAAAATCTCTTCCTCTCCTCTATGGACAATAAGTGGAATTACTACAACTTGACACATCACTTTAAACTTAATTAAAGTACTGCCATGCATGAAAAGAAAGGGAAGAAAAGAAGCACTTCACACTGCATTATATAACGAGGGTAGAAAGTCTATTTTAACTTCTGGGCCAATAGGCACCGCATCCCAGGAGGATTACCAGCAGGCAAAAACATGAATTTTAAAATGGGAGGTCTAGGTGAAGGGGAATAATGGGAGGAAGTAAGGTGGAGGGTTGGAGATTGGGCAAATGCGCTGAGAGGGTGAGAGGGTCCATATCTTTTGCAGTCCTAAAGGTGATGCTGAAGACATGGGACGTTGATGTCCGGAGGGGGATGTATTTGGTTGCATGACCCATCATGAGTCACGCGCAGCAACACCAGGGGGCAGCCGTGAAAATCGGATCCTTCATCTGTCTGCTAAAGGTCCAATCGTCCATCAATTGTCCATTTCACCCTCCACTATGGAATAATGGATGGTTGTGCGATGAGGGTATGCGATGGATGGGACCTTCAAACCCAAGTCTGGACACTTAATATCACAAATCAAAAAATATTAAAATTAAAAAAAAATTTATTTCAAATAAATTTCCACATTTGTTAAAAACACTCTGCACTAAATGCAATACGACAAGACGAACGTCATTCCCTTCTTCTTGCATCGATTCCGGCGGCGCGCGATTGATCTCCTTCAAAATTAATCCGAGTCTCCTTCTTTCGGCGCCGCCCTGCCCCGTCTGCAGTTCCAGGAAACCAATAATGAACTGTATTAAGGTAGGAAACGACGAGACGAAAACGCCATGACGTCATCAACTAAGCCAATTGAACACGTGTGGCCCATAAACTAAAACAGTTCATTGGCGCCCCACTGCGAACCGCTCTTCACGCCAATGTCTTCATTAAGGGCTATGACACATCGCACAGAGGCTGCACTGCCAATAAAACAAACTACATTTTCATATTTACAATCGCTAACGACATCCATTCTCTACCTTTTTTTCACCCGTAACACCCTCCTATAGTCCTCTTGCACCCCTTACAAATACCACTTCCATTCACCCAATACTCGTATACTGTTATTCAGTCCTGTTCGCCACCTTTTCAGGCGTCTCAAGATGCAGTCTCAATTCCCCTATATCTCCCTTACTCCCCCCTTTGGCTGTGTTGCTGTCATGTCTTAATCATCCACCTTTAGACAAGTCTGCAATATATACGGCATAAAAATGAGTTTTCAAGCCAATAAGAAAATATTTAGGGACATAGGGAGTTGGAAAGGAAGAGGGGTGTATTGGGAAAGGGGGGGGGTTTGTAAGTGTGACCAATCAGATTGACTACAAAAACCTGTTTAGATCCTTCGCGCCAGCAGAGGGCGCCACGGTTATCCGAAAAGGCCAAATGGCAGAACGAATGGCTCTTCGTCAGTCACTTCATCAAAATGTTAAAGGAAAGGGCATTTCCGGTTGTCGTTGCGGAAAATTCTATAGCTAGTTTTGAATGTCAAGTAATACTAGAAGAACCAATGGAAAAAAAAATTTAAAAATGTAGAAAAAAAATGAAATTATCGTTCAATAATTGACATAAATGGTTAATTTTCAAAGGTTTTAGATATAAATGGTTAATTTTTAAAGGTTTTAGACATAAATGGTAAATTGTCCAAAGTTTTAGACATAAATGGTGAATTTCAAGGGTTTTTGATATAAATGGTAAAATTCGAGGGTTTTAAACATAAATGGTGAAATTCAAGGGTTTTAGGTTTAGACATTTTTTAAAAAGTTTTTAAGTTAAAATGATGAAATACCAACTCTTCCATTAAATTTAGACAATTAATATAATAGTTCGCATATACGACTAAAACGCAAAATGACCACTCTGGTTAGTGGTTTGTATAACAAGAGAATGCGTTTGCAATTCAAACTCAACTTTAATGCCATCTTCGGCCACATGCTTCACCTTGAGGTTTGTATAAACATAAACTAAATAACATTCCTTCACTAAAACCACTTAAAATCATCCATTTGTATTTTTAATTATTTACAACCCATAACACTATAACCCTAGAAAACCTTAAAACGAAAACAACTTAAAGGCTACTTCATTCATTCATTTAACCTATAACAAACCCCCCAAAAAATAAAAATTTAAAATTCACAAGATGACTCATCTCGAAAACAAGCAACAAATTATATATTAAAACTTATCCCAAACACTAATTAAAATAGCCGCCACCTGTCAACTACAGCAAATTGTAGCTTGAGGCATTGGCTTGTTCTTAATTAAATTCACAAACTAATACTGGACATTTTTTTACGACCTTTTGTCAGCTTTTCGCACCACCACATTTCGTGATAAACCGAGCAACAGTATATTTTTTATTCAATTTTTTTCTTCTTTTTTTTTCATTCATTCATGTCAGCCCTATCCTTCTATTCATACAAGAATTTGTCAGCAATGTGCAACTGAGCATGCGCAAAGCGCTTTATCAAGCATTTATTACTTGACCTAGCTCACGTTAGCTGTCAAAATGACCTCACACGGTTATTAAATGACGATAAAAAATTGTGTTAATAAATGAAACGACGCCATTTTGGCT
Source organism: Strigamia maritima (assembly GCA_000239455.1). Taxonomy (NCBI): domain Eukaryota; kingdom Metazoa; phylum Arthropoda; class Chilopoda; order Geophilomorpha; family Linotaeniidae; genus Strigamia; species Strigamia maritima. The sequence continues at coordinate 128,792 of JH431851.1, read as the reverse complement.
TTTCACTCAACTTTATTATTAACACTATAAACATAAAATTGGCCCACTAAAAATTTAATATAAGTAATTTATTGCGCTACTTCTCTCGCACACTTTTTCTCAACTTATAAATATAAATATATAATTTCTAATATAAATGTGATAAAAGCCCCAATACATATAACATCAGTAATAAGAATCCACTTATTGATGATATTGATGATATCAGAAGTATGTGAGCATAGCAGACGATGTTGCAAGTGGTTGTGTCCAATCCTATTACGTCTCTCTTTGAAGGCATGATTTAATCTCGTCGTCACGAGCAAAATCGTGATTCGAACAAAATGATTACTCCAATGAAAGCATTCTTCCTCCAGCCGAACAAATAGCAATCAAAGTGAGTAATAATTGCTATTGTTTATTTCCTTGTATGGCTTGTATAGACACGTGTACTCTATTAGTTCTACATCAGTTAATGGATGTCAACATTTCTTCGATTTTTATGGAAATTTGTAAATTTTGAGAAATATTAATATACAAAACATTTTTTTAAAAAAATATTTGGCAATATAACGCCTTCAAGAAGAAGAATTTAAGAATGTCCAGATTTGGTCACTTTTTAACTTGATTTCGACCGCAACAGCGCACCTGGTGTCAGTTTCGGTAACTGAAACCACGCCCCATTACAACGGGTGAGGGTTGGCCCGATATGCATATTAATCATGTCGTCATCCATGGGTGAGTGGTGGGTTTGGAGGCGTGTGTAAACCACGTCACGTCCCCATGGCCATAATTGAACAACCACGCGGGGTAGGAGGAGCAACCAAGCGTCTAAATCCCCACCAACTTCATTCTAACTTCACTTGGATCATACTACATCAAATTTTATTTCTTTAGCCTTTGTTGTTCTACACCTGCTCCTATTCGTACCCCCTTAACTCATTTAAATTTCTTTTTTTACAATACAAATCCAAAACAACACTATTAGAACGATTTCATTTGACTTAATCAGAAGAAAAAAATAAAAAAAATATACAATACAATACAATATTCTGTTTTGTTGCAAGAATTTCATATTGTTAAAACATAATTTCAACATTATAATTAAAATTCCACATTATTATTACAACCTAATTTCAACATTATAATTAAAATTCCACATTATTATTACAACCTAATTTCAACATTATAATTAAAATTCCACATTATTATTACAACCTAATTTCAACATTATAATTAAAATTCCACATTATTACAACCTAATTTCAACATTATAATTAAAATTCCACATTATTACAATCTAATTTCAACATTATAATTAAAATTCCATATTATTACAACCTAATTTCAACATTATAATTAAAATTCCATATTATTACAACCTAATTTCAACATTATAATTAAAATTCCACATTATTACAACCTAATTTCAACATTATAATTAAAATTCCACATTATTACAACCTAATTTCAACATTATAATTAAAATTCCACATTATTACAACCTAATTTCAACATTATTCCATATTATTACAACTATTGAAGAGTCAGTCAGTCAGACACACTCAAACTGCCTGACTCTCCAAAAAACTTCAACATTTCAACTGCAAGACATGTGGATCAAACGAGCCAATGAATTAGAAACTTATCAAACATTACTTTTTTAATCCAAACATTAAAGTTCAAATAGCAACCTAAAGTCTCGACAGATGGAGGCAAGGACACACCTGCTGAGCAAGACCCTCATCCACCAATCAGCAAGCCGAATGATGGATGATGGCCAGTTGCCAATTAATAGCACCAGGGGTCTGAGAGCGAACATAATGGCCTACTATATGTCATCGCAACAGCGACACATGTCGATGCGACACACGTCGTCAACTTGCCAAATCTGCCCCTCGAGACCTATAACTTGCGCTTCATTGCACTTGCCATTTTCTCTGAGCTCGTGTTTTAATTTCGATTCAATCTACCAAGATGTCCCTAAGTAAATAATTAGATAACCATCCATACAAGGTGTTGCGCATTAATTATAGATGCCTTATAATATATAATATATCAATTATAATTATTTATTACACCCCAAAGAATGCTTGCTCAACACAGAAAAAATAAAAGAATAAGAGAAAAAAACCAACCCTATGCAGGAACCAATTTAGTTAACAACAAGAGAAATTTATTGCATACCACATCGAAAGCCAAAAATAAAAAAAGTTTCATCCTCTCAAGTCTCAACAAAGCGCTTTAATTTTGAGATCCCAATTGAAGCCATTACTTCATTTCTCTTAAAGCTCCTTCACAAGCCAACGTATCCCAACTGGAATTATAATCCCAGAAGAAATCATGTTCAAAGTACAATCCTTATCTTTGCTCCGCCTTCAAGTCTTTCGCAAGTGTTATTAAAGTATAAAGTTGTAGAAAAATAACTTGTCGAACTTAATGTCCCAGTTTATGGTGTGACTTCTTTGGCAAAGTTCCTGGAACTCGCACACTTTCTGCTAAAGTTACAAAAGCAAATGATTTTTTAAAATATCATATTGCAGACACATTTACACATAAATATTGGACATGAGGAACATACTGTATGACAACATTTATAGACCCACGTTACATGTGCATGAAAAGAACTGGACAAACCACCGAAAACTTTGTTATAGGGAGGGCTTTGCGGTAAAATCGCGCGATTTTATTGCATTTTGCGGTTTTTTAAAATTTATTTTGCTTCAAAATTGCGCTATTTTTAAAATTGAAATTTTTATAGATTCCCACATGCAGCAAAAACACAGAAAAACCTAAGAAAATTTTTCAGTTTTAAAAATAGCGCAATTTTGACGTCAGTTTTCCGCAGAATTCGCGCGATAAAGCGGAAAAATCGCAAGTGAGGCAGATGTTATTTCCATAGAAACAGTACCTTAAATCAGACGATAAAGAGAAACAACCGAAATTCCCGTGAGATAACCTTCTGAGGTAAACAGGTGATCACCATAAGCCAGTCCTATCCATTTCCATTCTCATTGAAAACCAATGAAAAATGTGAACAGACTTTGTTGTTTTAACTAGCTCGGTGTCACGTCACCTAAGTGAAGTTTTGTGACAACCCAGCAACTTTTTCTTTCTAATTAAAGCATAAAACACAAAGAGTACTAAACAGAATTGCATGCTGGAGCAAATTTCCCAAGTAAATTGACCTAAAGTGCTTGCGTAAACGGTTGGTACGAATGAAGCGTGCAAATGGAATGTGTCCAATTTCAAACGGTCGGCCATTGATTTTATGTCGAGATAGAAACACGAGACGGATTCCAAATCAGGTGACTCATTTTCCCACACACACATCCACACCCACACATACTAAAAGCGATGGTATCTAGGTAAGGTTAATTAACAAGCCTACAGTTGTGGGACGCACAATTCGAGTGGGTGTGAGCGCTGTGCAATATTACAGAGAATGGAATGCGATTGGAATTCGCGACTTAAGAAGAATGAAAACACTGCCACAACACCTTGATGATGTTTTATTGATTTCGAAGCCCGCTATTGCACAGAAGAATCCACTAAAAGTGTCACAACAACAACCACAAATTGGTGCGCGAGAAGGAAACAACATTAAGGAGTGAAAGGGGATTCAACAAGTCAACAAAGTGAACTTGTCAACTGGAAAATGAAAAAAAAATCCAATTATAACATTTTTATCCATTTTTTCACATTTCTATCGGTTTTTATCCATTTTTTCACATTTCTATCATTTTTTTATCCATTTTTTCTCATTTCTATCAGTTTTTATCCCATTTCTATCAGTTTTTATCCCATTTCTATCAGTTTTTATCCCATTTCTATCAGTTTTTATCCCATTTCTATCCAATTTTATCAATTTTTATCCAATTTTATCTATTTTTATCCATTTTTATCCTGTTGCTAGAACCATTTTGTAAAAATATGAGCTTGTTTACATCATAAATTCATCCGAATTTCCCTGAATTATTATTATCCCCCACTCCTGTTTGCGCTCCTCCATTTACTATAAAAGCCTGTACAAGTCATGTAATTTTCCCTCGTCCTCGCATAGACAAAGTGCACCGAAAATCGTCGATAAATGACAACAAAGACCCAGCTCCTTCCCCTCTCTGCGCTTCATCTCAATTGCTAAACAATCGAACGAGCGACTTAACATGCAGCAACTGCGCAAAACAAACTTCATCCAGTTGGAAAACACGTTTTTCCTTATTTTCCTTCCTCTTATTTTTCAATTTCATCTCGATAAGGCGACTTGTTCGGCGTCCACCTGTTGCATCAACAAGACGAAGACGGCGAACCCACCGGGGAGAAAAGCCACAAGGTCTTGCTGTGTTTGTATAAGTAATTATATTATCTGCAGATGAAGCAAAGTTTCAAAAATGCAAATCAGCCATTTTTATATGCAAGTTTTGTAGCAGAAGCAGTGTGCAATTAGGACCTTTGACCCGAGCACTTTTGAGGTCCATAGTTGACCGAATTGCTCGAGAGAAAAATGGCAAATTAGGGTTATCGGAGCATTATGCAAATTGATAGCAATTTGCATATCAGATACGTGCTCGCGTGTAATTCATGCTTAGAACAATGTTTGGCATTGCATGGATAGTTGACAGGAATGCGGCTTTAATTAAGGAAGAGGGATTTATGGGTAAAAATTGAAGAAGAGGTGAAAGAGGAGTATAAAGTCGAGTTAAAATGAAGACACTCGTAATAAATGGCAATAATAAATTTCATTTTTATTTTGTTATGAAAGATATAAATTTAATTTAGAAATAAGCATCTGGAATCCATAAGACCTTTTTTTTTATATTAAATTTCCAACATTTATATTTCTTGATCCCCCAAAAATTTTCCCCTATCATGAATCAAAGTCAACCGAGAACAGAATTAACACATATTTTTCCACACTTTTCTCACACTCCCTGGATACATAAAAAAATCAGTAGCAAAAAAAAAAAAAAAAAAAAAAAATTTTTTTACAAATATAAGTTCCAATGTCAAGCTAAATTATATAAATCCTGAGTTATTTTCCCATAATTCAAAATTTTATAATTTTTTTTATTTATTTTATTTTTTTTTTTTTCTAAAATTTTCTAAAAATGTTAACAAAATTTCAATGAGTCATTCAAATCTAAATTGCTTCCCTCACATGAAGATAGTTAACAAAAAAATAGATAAAAGAGAGAAAAGTAATCAGATGAAAAGTTCACACAGCACAACATAATGGCAGCTCTTGTAAAATGCTAATCACTAACACTAGGGGGTCCTTGAATGAAGCTCCAGAGAAATGTCAACTCGTGTATGTATTGACGTGAGAGACTTTCTAATTTACACTGATAAAATACAGGGGTTGGCACACTTATTAAACATGTCACTTGGGTGCCATTAAAAAAACTCCACATCCCCCACTACCCCGACCCCAAAAAAGTGATACATTTCAGTAGCTCAAAAAACTCGTCATTCGAACAACTCTAATTATTCTTTTATTAAATTCACAACATTAAAACATTTCCCAAAAGCAATCTCCTAGTGCCAAAATGTAGCACTAACTCAAAAATATTTTAATCTTGACTCGGCAAATTTGAGTTTAGACGCTTAATTCGTTATTTCACACTCAAATACTTTGAATTTTTTACATTTTTTTCTTTACTAGTTACTACAAGCCTAAAAAACCATTTATTTTTCTTTTCAAAACTTTATCAGTGTGATTGAGACAACAGCTGCAAGAGGGAGTTAAATACCACCTAAATCATCATAAAAGAAATACTTTTTTAAAAAAAAAAACAAAAAAAAACCAGATTGACAATTGCAAGCCACGATTTATGTTAGTTTTACACCACCTGGTGGTAGAAAACCAAAGAGATTTGTTTGCAACATTTCAAGCCAAAAGGGAGCATGGTTTTCCAAGCTCAAACCGTCAAACAGGTCCCCCAGCCCAAGATAAATAAGACCAAAAGCTAAAATAAAATAAATCAAGCCTAACTTAAATCTAAGTGTCCAATAAATCAAAAACCAAAAAAAATTTAAAAAATTAACAATTAATGTTTTCAAAAAGCAAAACAATCATAAAGCACACTTATCTATCTTTGACATTGGTTTAAGGACGAGTAGTGTGTAAATCATTGACCATGGGTCATTAAGCCTTATGGGCTGTTGGTCAGGTCATCAATGTCCATTAAAGGAACAGATCAACAACACATTTGGTCGAATAGAGAAGCGGGGACGCTCCTATCCCAACATCTTGAAAAGAGGAAGTCGATAACACACCCTAGACCATCCCTTTACCCCACCAATCAACATATTTATTGATTACTAACACTTAGAGATCAACACACTGTGCATTGCTATGGTCTCATTACGCAGCTCTTAACGGGTTTACGATGCTATGCGCCTCGTCTGGATCAAGCGCGGTTATAAAATGGTTGGTCAACAGTGGATAATCAAACATCAACAGCTCCTGACTTGCCAATTTTATACTAATTAGGCACGACATGTGATGCGCCTTTCAAATTTAACTACACCTTGCAGAAATTATTACATAGTTTATTAAATAAACAAACGTTTAACACTTTCGGTGATGCTTTCAGAATCGCCCAGATGCAATTTGTTTAGTCTGCACGCCATCAAGTCAGTTATTAGCGTTCAATAACAACGCTTTTGCGTGCTTTGTAGGATTAACAATAGGAAATTGTCAATAAATCCCATAATTCACTTGTTTCGCTTTCTTGTGCGCGTGTATTGTTCTTGCGTAGTAATAATAAAAATATTATTATTGCTTAACAGTGATTAAAACAATTGCTTAGTAAAACTCTAAACTCTTATTTAATTGTTTAATGTTGAAAATTAAATGACGTAAACTTCTATAGTACTGTAATAAATTAAATTTGCATTTGAAATATTTAAAAAAAATTGTTGATTTTACATATAATCAACAAAGCAACATAAACAAGTCGTAAATAACATACACTCATGACTAATTGATAGTCATTCAACTCTGAGCTTGCCTAGTGTTTGTTTACATTTCAATTTATTACTTCAACATTACTTTATCAAAGATAAACAAAACCCATTCATGACTTCAGCTTTTCCATTATAAACTTTCACCTAGACAACAAAAACTCAGCATCTCTGTTATTGACAATTGACATCGCTTCTATTCAATTTCCTCTCACCAACTTTTCACTAACAATACGTCCAAAAGAGACAATCAAACAGACATTGCCCTTCTCTAAAGAAAATCCCAAAAATTCCCATCATAAACAACAAAAAAAATGCAATCAATTGTTTACAACAAAAAATGACTGTCTAGCAAATTTTGTTTGATTCCATTTCGCCTGATTCAGCCTTAAATTCCCCTACTCGTGCTCGAAGAACCCTCTTCCCTTTACCATTTTCTGCTTCTTCTTCCACTTCATGACCCTCCAAATGTAAGATGCTCTTTTTTTTCTTCTTGGTTCCACTTTCTCTCCACTTCTCTCTCCAATTTTCTAAGAAATCTTTTTAGCGGAAAACTTTAGAATTGCTTCCTTTTTCTCTCTTCCTAAGTAGATAAACGATTCAAGAAGAGGGAAAAAAAATACCCGAAAAAAAAGACAAACTTTAAGTACCGATTTTTATTTGTTGTATCATCAAAATTGTACGCAATTTTCAAACTTTATAAAACTTAAGTGAAAAATATCTATAAAATAAAAAAAGTTAAAGGAAACGGATGAGGGCGCATTAATCTTTATCAGAAAATTGAACATCATTTTTTTCGTAGGGAGGAAAAAGGGAGTGAAGGAGAGGCGCAAGCACTGTGCCATTGTGATAAAGTACATAACTCAATACTCCACATTCACAAACTTATCGATAAAAATTTCATATTTTCCCCAAATTTTTTTAAAATACATTTTTTATAAAAATTTAATTCAAACGTGAAAAAGTGAAAATAATCAGTATTCCACTTGCATTCAAACGAAAAAAAATAACTATAAACAAATGTGCAATTTTTTAGTATTCCAAATCTAAAAATAAAAAATGTGTGCCTTAAACTGCACAGTGTGTCACTCCAGACAGTACAAACATTTACCCTCACTCCTTTGAGGCTCAATCTGAATACATTAAATTACAACCCCCTCTTTCCATATACATATATATATATATTTTGTAATAATTTCCCCTTTTATCCCCTTTGTCACTTTTATCAAAAAAAGAGCAAAAAATAATTGACTCACTAATAAAAATGCAATTTTTCTCCTGGAAATATCAAATTAGGCTTACACAACTCGACCTAACACACCCCTTTGCAACCCCTTCCATTCAAACCCTCTTCTTTTATACAAATTCCCTTCCAGACTCATATTTCACCTAGTACTCTGCATAATTAACCGCCATTTTCTTTTAAACGCCAAAAACTAAACAAAAAAAAAACAACAAAACTTTCCAATCGCACTGTTTTTCTTCCCCCACGCCCCCTCCCCCCCCCCCACCTCGATTTAAATCACAATGTACTTTTTTTATATTTTTTTTATTTTTCTTTTATTTTGCAAAGCCAAGCACTTCATTCTCATCCATTCAAAAGTTTAATGGCAGGAAAAAGAAAGAAATGTTAGCGTCGTCAAAGACCATTTTCCAGATTGGCCATCAAGCTAAGAAGAAGAAATGTGTGTTGCCATAGTAACTACAGTGCCAGAAACGATTTATGCTCGTGAATGCATCCCTCTATACACCCCTCCATCAGTCCGACTCAACCCGTACTTTCCTAACTGTGATTTCTACAAATGGGAGGTCTATATTTCTATCAAATGTTTTGGGCAAAAGGCCATAGAGTCAAATCGCGGAACAAGTCAGCTGACAAATTGAACCCACAATTTAACCGCAATGCACTCTCGTACAAGTAAAAACACTCGATGAAATGAAACTTGCATGATTTTTTTTTTCTTTTCTTGTTGTGTTTTTCGCTTTTTGGTGTATTCCGCCATCATCTGATGTAATGCTTAGCACTGATGGTCTGTTCGGCACAGTTTGCTACCGGCAAAACACCAACTAAAAGCCGATCAGGGCATTGATATTTAAAATTATAAAATTTTATTTTATTTTAATATTATTTTTGACATGTAAGTTTAATGAATATTTAATGCCACTTTTGATCCGCTTATTTGCTTTAGTTCTTGTTCAACGTAGTAAAATCTTCACTCAACTTTAGTCTTCGTATTTTAGGAATAAAATATACTGTAGATGCGCAATGTCAACTCGAATAAACATTTCCCCTGGCGGCATAAACTTTCAAAAAAAAAAAAAGCAAAAATTTCCAAAATCATGCACAAATTTGATCAAACTCCAAAAACCTAGACTTCGGCCTAAGGGTCAAAACATAGTAAAATCTCGTGATCCATAAATAAAAACAACTGACTATCAACATCCAATAAATAACAGCAAGCAGACATTATCAATAGAACATAACTCAAAGCCAGCAGCATCAATTACTCCGAATCGACTCTGCCATTTTAAATTATTAACTATTTTTTCCCCCATATTTTACTTATTTACAACAGCTGTGTAAGATCAATAACAACTATATAAACAAATAAATATATTTCTAAAAGTGTAGAAATTAAATATTTAGATATAAAAAAAAAAAAACATCAAATTCGTTTATATTGTTTTATATCCACATTTAAGGCTTAATAACCATAACTATTATTACCACTTGATAACAGATGGTATTTCACAATGCACTAATCCAATTTTTATATCACAACACGGCCATTTGTTCGGACATAAAACATTATCAAAACTTATCTAAGGAAAAATTTAAAGATATAAATAATTTTTATAGGACTAGCGGAAAGAGGGGGGGTCTGTGGGTGTATTCTATGGAGGAAAGAACGCATGTGAATCAGATTTTTTTTTTTTTCCGTTTTTCTTTTCAGAGTTGATGCGTTTGCTTTTACTGAGTGGTCTATCACGAGTGATTTCCCTGGGCAATAGATTGATTGGTGGATTGAATTGCATCTGGGTCAAATGGACTGTACCAAGAAAACGGTTCATAAGAAAACAAAAAGTACACAGATGAGGTTACAAACTCAACTCATCATTCTGACAAATTGAACCAATACCATTTATTATTCATCTATTTGAAAGAATCGTCAATAAAACTCAAATTTTTCGCCGTTTTTAGTAAAAAATTTCGCCATTTCAAAATTTTATAATAAATATGCATAAATTCAACATTTTTATTCAATATTTACAAAATTCCATTATTAAATTATTAAACTATTCATTAGCATAAAATCTTCTCCTTTACCCATTGATTTCGAAACACAAAACATGCCGTTGTTAAGGGAATAGCAGTTGTTAGTGCAACATTCTTGATTGGATGTACACGGTCCTCTAGTTTTACAAGTACTAATAAAATAAACAAGTAATTTGAAAAAAAATCAAACAAAAGTAGTCTTTCAACAACTCACCCTTCAACCGCACTCAAAGTATACAAAAACGTAATGAAAACAAGACCGAACCTTCGAAACCCCTTCATTTTCATCCTTTCCAGTTTCCTCAACCTATCAGCTTATATGTACAAATATAAATATAATAATGAACATCGATAAACTCTAGTAAATCGCCACTTAAAATAGCAACACAATAGATTTTAAAATAAATTTTATGAGTTTTTTGTTATATACATAAAAGACAAACATCAAAAAGTGCAATAAATTTTTATTTCTGATTCCTCTTCGCATTTAAAAATCTTTAAAAACTTAACTACATCATTCTGACCCTCCAAAGCACTCTTTTCTACAGCTGTAACCATTATATTTCCATATTTGTAATTATCATGTGTAATTACAAATTACATACAAATATATGCCAAATTACAATACAAATATATACCAAATTACATACAAATATATAAATTACATACAAATATATCAGTATTTCAATAATAAGAGAATTTCACGGTGAAAAATATCCAAATTTTAAAATATCTTTATTTAATCACTTCCGCTACTTAAATAACATCTAACAAAATTTTTTTCTCTAAAATCAAAAGTAGCTATTTTAGTTTTTCAATCTCGTCTACCGAGCTGTGTTGTCCCGAACAGACCATTATCAAGCCATCATAAAGTGGCATACAATCACCAGAACAACAGTCGGAGTGTTCTTCACAGTTCCCTCTCTTAATGCAACTATTTTAGCATAAAAACAAAACAAAAACTCAACTCTGCACATCTTAAACTATATATGATGTAAGTTATACCTTTTTTCCTTAGCACACGCAACATGTCCCCACACAACAGCGTAAATTATCAAAACCAGCAACAACGCTTTGGACAACATTTTGCCAATATTACACCATCAAGTAAACTGAACTAAAACAGGATCTTACTAAAGGACGAAGTAATAAATTAGTCATTCTTTATTGCATGAAAAGCTTTAAAAAAACAACTCATCTTTAACAAAATCTTACGTGACTAATATTCTTTCAACATTCGTCTTGATCGATGATTAACCCACTCTACTTTTAATGCATGGGGTCAACACAAGAAAAAAAGAAAAAAAACTTGTTTTCCTTGAAATTATTGAAACATAATAAATAAATCTGAAAGATGATTACGTAATTAAACGTTTTAAGGTGAAATTAAAGATTGTTGACACTAACTTTTTTTCTTATAATAAATTTTGAAAATTGTATGTATTTGTTTATTTAAATTTTATTCTAAATAAATATTCTATTGTTCTTGGAAAATTCAATGGCTCGTAAATGTTATCAGATGTTCGCTTCGCCAAACCCAAAACTAGTGGCAGCTTGTCACAACTGATATTTAATTAAAGCCAAAAGCGTTCGAAAATCCACATCTTTCACTGATATTTATTGACATTTTCATATAACTTCGAACTTTTAAATATAAAATTCCTTCACTATAACCGCAGAAATATGCTAATCACAAATTAATCGATTCAAGTTTAAATCGCGTTCCTCTTTCTTTTTTCCAAACCCACACGTCTCGCATTTTATTCAAACATCAAAAATCCCAATTAAGCAACCAGCAACTCAAGTGGTCAAGTGGTCAAACCGATGAACTATAGACACCTAGTAGATTAGCCATCAACACCACTCGGACCTTTTGACCAAGACAGATGACCTCCCACTTGACATCTAATGTATAAGCCCTCCCACCCCCTTTGCACCCCCTCCCAATCCTCAACTGCCAACACCATCTCACTTCCACTTGACCACTCGCTGACCACTGGCAAATTGCACCCAAAAGAATAATGGATCACCTTGACCAACTCCATTTTTTCCCACTCTAACCCTAAACAACCTTTTTTTCCCTTTTATTTTTTTATTATAAAATTTCTTCACCACCCCCACAAATCCAGTCCGTGACTCCGAGTCACCTCCACTTGCCCAACACATCTGGTCACAAAGGGTTTTGAAGAAAAATGACAAAGCAAAGTTTACACAAGGTAACTAACTCATTTTTTATGTAGCAGCCCTTTCTCTTCTTTCATTCTAACCCCCAGCAAACATTTACCCCTCTCCTGCTGGCATTAACCCCTACCCTCAATATTTCCAATAGGGATGTGTCACATATTTTATGGCCCAATATCCTCACCCCGCCATATTTCTTCCCTCCAAAGCTAATGCGGCTCATTTTTTTGGTGTTTTGAACAAAAAAAAGGGGTACACTTGAAAGGATTGGATAAATATAGACCTGGAAATTGCCCAATTAGGTCCGTATACCTGGAACACCCTTTTTTTTGCTCCCCTAACAACCCCATCTGACCAAATATAAAAAAAAATTTGAAATTTAAAATTGTTTCAATCATATTGACTCCATTTTGCTTGTCAAAATTTGTCGTTTTTTATAGTTTTTTTTTTCTCTTTTGGGAGTCCATATTGTAGGAGACTGGGGGTATAAAAGCAATGTCAAGAGGCCGCGTTAGGTGTATGTAGGAAAACAAAAAGGAAAGTTTTCCAAAGCTGACAACTGGTGGAAGTGACACGAACACAAAGAGAATAAAAATACTCAAGACGTGTCACAAGCAAAAGCAAACAGAAATTGACATTACTGCACTGTAGATAAAAACACATATCCACCTCGCTGATGGCGTTGTCATAACAAAAAACATTACACAAACCGAGAGTAGCGAAAATAGAAACATGGCGCAAACTTGCTGTAGGCTGCATTAACATTGTTGGTATAGAAAACGTTTAAAAAAATTTTAAAAAAATTGCATTGTGGTCGAAATGAAGAAATTAATACCAACAAAATTTAAAAAAAAAAAAATTAGAAAATACCCAAGCTGTCATTCAAGTGCACTGAATGTTCCCAGGGGTGAGCGAGCGAAGGGCGACGCTGGAATTGTATTTTTATCACTTTCCAAAATCCCAATCAACTTTTTATTTACATCCTATGCAATCATTTGTACAATGTGATTTTACATTCTATGTGTAAACACGTTCTATTATAGTCAAGAGAGCTGCATTGACATTCTGCGTGCAATTCCAAAGCCCTCGACACAATGTTATTACGTACTCGCAATCACGAGTGTGCATAGATGACTGTTAAAGCCATCTTATTATTATTATTATTCAAACATAAAACCCTTAAAATCTTAAAATTAATAAAACCACCAACTAAAAAATTCTAAAGTGAAATTATAAATTTCTCAAAATACCAAAAGCCAAAATGAAATGTTTCAACACAATTAACCCCTTGAAAACACCTAAAACTCTCACCATTTAACAACAAAATATAATCCACGTTATCTAAAACCTTATAATCCTCCCATTTAAACTTCCACACTCCCACAAAAAAAACACAAAAAAATAAAAAATAAAAATGAAATATAAACCCAGCAGCCCAAGTAATCCGGCACCTCAACTCATTTTCGCCAAAAACCCACATTATGACATCACCTAATTACAAGTCTAGGATGCAAGCCCCTAATTTCAATACATCAAAACAGAAGAAAATGAGACGCGAAAGAAGAAAATGTGCGAGCCAGATGTTGATAACCAGTACAGATAGCAAATGACAGGAAAGGAAACCCACCCACCCACTTCTTTTCATTCTATTTCTCACACCCTAACACATGCTGTTGAATAAACACACTAATTACAGCACCCCCCCAGCCAAAGAAAGAAAAAGAAAGGAAAAATAAAAATAAAAATGTGATGCCTAATGATGGTCAGAGTGAATATAAAACCACTTTTTCTATTCCTTATATCACCCCCTCATCTATTCGGCGTCCCCACCCCCCGAGTTTTTGTCTGGGTTGATTTACAGCTTTTAATTTGCATTCCGTGTGCTCTTAATTAAAAAGTATCTCTTTCTTTTTTCACATTCTCTTTGTGAGTGTCAGTTTGTTTTGCATTGGAGAATGTTAATTGAAAAAATATATAAAAAAAAAAAAAAATATATAGTAATGGCGACAAAGGGTTATCATGCACTTCTTATTCCATCTGGGGGCTGTCTGTGTGTGAATCATTTGCATTTTTCTTTCACCCCTTTTTTTTTTGCAAGGGTGGAATAGTTTTTTTTTTGGTCTAACACAATTTGTTCAGCCTAATCAGCAGGACCACAGACGTATTTTTTTTATTTTTTTATTTTTATTTTTTTTATTTATGTAGGACTATTTCTAAGAAATAGTAATTAATTTGTACGTTGCTCTTTATCTTTGTATTCAATCTTTAATGACATGTGGTAACGGGTAATTCTATTTTTTTTTAAGATTTTTTTTTAAATTGCATCTGAAAGTTTGTTCCATATATTAAAAACAAAAAAAAAATATTTAATCAAAAAACGTCATTTTTTTAAAATTTTTTTATATTATTTATTATCATATTTTGTATCTAAAAATAATTATTTTTTAAATTAGACTTAAAAAGTCACTCTGCAAAATGAAACTCGATAATTTAAACATCAAACTTTCGTCCTCACCAAAGGCAGCAGCATTGAAAATGTATTATTAATTTATCTTTGAAATGTAATCTAATTTACTTAATAATCTCCCATGGTGTAATTTACATTTTTATTTCCATTTGCCTCGTAGCAATACAGCAAAAGCGAAAGCAAATCCACTCAACTTGTGATTCACTATCCCATTTCCATCATTCCACATTGCATAAACAAGTATATATTTTTTTCCCCTCCATTTTCAATATTCAAAAGTGGATCATAAGTATAATCATAATTTCACAGCACGATTGATTTACGACCACATAAACTTAAACCAAAGATAGAAACACATTCAAAAAAGAATGAAAAATGTGTTTTTCCCACTCAAACACACAAAACAAAAACAAATTCATTTAACTAGAACATTCCCAAGCAGGGGTTAACAATTTCGATTTTCTTTTACTGCTCCCATAAACCTAAAACCTCAAACTCAAACTATTTTTCCTCCTATCTGCATTAAAAACAGTCCCAACAAGTGCCAAATAGCCCAACTTGTTCAGACACACCCAGCTAGAGACAAACATCTGCAACAAGTGACAGCAAATCACCCGAAGAATAATGCCGAAATGTCCCCGATCTATCTTGCAAGGTACAAGAAGCCAAAGAATGAACATAAATTCCCTTCTTGCACTACCAGCCCATCTTAAAGTCGAATTTCATCCGAGATAATAAACTTATTTCCTGTGTTTTATGTGCAACTCCATTAAATAAACCTATTTTAGAAAAGGAAAAAAAGTACTGCAGTTTCTTCTGGTAATCCAGGAGATGGTTGAGTGATTTAAAATTCAATTAAAGCAAAAATCACTGGTATACTAAGAAAACTCCATTATTTTTTTTATGTCCACGCAGATCTTATCTTTATTGAGTATGATGTCATAGTCATCAAAAACCTTGTGCTTGTAAAGATTAGAGATTAAAAGTCTAAGTGGGCTAAATGTTCTGGTAACAAGATTGTGTTTATCTTAGAGAATAATTCTTCAACTGGGTATAAGTACCGTATAATGGAAGTTGTCAAGACTTCTCTTTCACAGATTGCACACATCAACTTGATTGTTTGTCCAATTTTTTATTATTTTTTTTATTTTTTTGTTTCCATTCCTTCTTTCTGGTCATGTCCCTATATATGGCTTGTGTTTCGTACACAAAGAAACAAAGACAAAAACTAGCAGTCTTTTATTTTTTCTTGTTTTTTTATATAAAATTCTTGCGGTCCCATGTTATTTGCCTAATACTTTTAAGTTCAACTTTTCCAATACTGCGTTCCAAACTAGAAAAATCAAACTATTAAAATTTACATAGAAAAAAAAATAACCTCAAGCAGTTGCAACAAAACTAACCAAATATCGAGATTATTTCCAAACCAATTTCCATAACTACAACAAACACAAATTCAAATAATTTTCCATTTCCAATTTAAAAAATAAATGGTAAAAACCCCCCTTTGTATTTATATAAGCTCATAAACAGACCTCATTTCGATGACTGGAATCCATATCAGCTATAACTCAAGCGTCACATCGTAACGGAATAATTCAACTAAATTAGGTGCACATTTCGACGCGACACTGATTCGGTCTGCTGCTAATTGCATCAAGTTTGAAAAATCGCAGATATGAAAACCCAACATAAAAATTCCACATTCCTCAAACTCAAACACTTAACATTTATTTTGCCCGAAATACCCAACCATTGTCTCCAAGGTCCACAAAAAGCCATTAAAAATTTATAGACCCAATCAGAAAAAGAAAAAAAAAAAAAAAACTAGCAAACCCTTGTACCTCATTAAAATCAAAATGGAGAAGGGTGCCAATACTAACACGTCAAATAATAAAATAAAAAAAAAAATTGCAAGAAGATTAAGACCATGTTTTGAACATTGAATACTCGACCGGATTATGAAAAATACGAGACTTAATTGGAACACCCCGGATTGGTGGCTCAAAAAGAAGCGGAGGATAAAAAAATAGGGTAAAAGGGGAGACAAACACCAGAACGTGCCAAAGAATTAAATTGGTAATACTATTAGTGTATGTGAATAATAAAACAGGTGCAAGTTGGTACGAAATTCAATAATAATCCATATTAGAATGGAAAGGGCTGTTGGAGTAAGGGGATGATGTCATAAGTGCGGCAAAGTGCATATAGAGAAGTGAAGGATGGCTATCAAGAAGGAAATGAAGGTGATCATAGATCAAAAGACCCTCTTTATCATTGACCACCAACACTGTCCACCATTTACTGGAAAATCGCACTGAGGGGTATATTTATCGCACTCATCCATAAACTACAGGGAGTAAAAAAAATATCTATGAATATTAGGGGGTTTATTCAGTATTCAGAGGCTGCTTTGTAGGGGCGGATCAATTTTGAAGGACCAAAATAGCACCGATTTGTCCAAATAATAATTAAAATTTTATTTATTTATTTTAAATCTCCAATAAAGTAAAGAAAACAAAAGGCTATTATTGTTTTGTGGCGTAATATCAATCATTTTATAACTGGTTTAATGGCGCAATGAAGCTTGAATTAATTGTGATTCCAAATGGTAGGGAAATAAACAACAGATTGCAAATTTGTCGATTGTGATGATGGGAGTGGGAAATTGAATACTGATGACAAATGTTGGCCCTGTTTCGAGTGTAATCTTTTAAAAATTCTTAGCAAATTAAATTCCACATCGCAATTTGTAATCTTTTTCTGTCATTGAATCCGTGAGCAACTGTGACAGTTTAATTTCCGGAATTATAAAATTGATTTTTTCAGTCTCATGAAAATTGAAAAAAACCAATGTAATTTCTATTTTTTTTTTTTTTTTTTTTTTTTTTTTCAGATAAATATTTTTCCATTTTTCAAAACTTTCAAACACTAATTAAATAATTACTAGAATAAAAAAAAAAACTCGTTGAAAGATGTATAGACCAGACAAACATCTTAATTGCCAATCTTAATAGATTAATGGTGCAAAGACGTGTTAACCCTAGCAGAAGTGTTGATGGGAAAACTCGAAAATATATGTACTACAGCTAATAATTAACTTTGGGGGCATTTCTACAATTTCCTATACCGCTATGTTTGCTCAGCTGACCAAAGCAGTTGAACACCATCAAGTCCTGCAGTGCAAACAGACTTCTGACATAATAGTATGCAATTACTACTGTATTGTAGTCATTTTCCTTTGATCTTATTCCACTGAAAATGGAAGGGCATTGGGTTACAAATGTATAATTTTCCAATTTTGCCTTCTGTCTTCAAAAATAATTTTCATTTCAAGTCTTTTTTGACATTTTCTGTCAATTTTTCATACATTGAGTGCACCTATATAGTAATGTAGCACATTGGAGAATCCATTGACATCATTATCTTCCATTTTGAACCAGCCTCGACAAACAAGAAAAATAAATATTGTCTCAAATAGAACCACTAACCTCGGAGTTAGAGTGGATACAATGTTTCACAGCCTCAGGTTAGGTGGAGTTCAGTTTGGAATTGTTTTTAGGGAGACAAAATCTAAAAGCATAGCTGCTCTCTGAAGACTGAAAGTCTAAAACTGATAGCTTGGTATGTTTGTTTGCAAATTGCACATTTCCAACAAAATAGTGACCACAATTTCCCACCCTCTTGGCAGGCATTAAACGAATCGTAAATGTAAGAAAGACCTCACACTCGAGGAATGTGAAAAATTCTAGAATTCTATTTTAAGCCCCCATGAAGCCATGCTAACCCTAAAATTTTATTCTCTCAGTTTATAATACAAGTGCGGATGCTGTGCCTGCTGTATAGAATAAAGAAAAATCTCTTTAAAAAATTCATTAAACATTTAAGACATTAAATATTCAAGAATGGACATGTCTTGAAAGTTTGCTTGCGCATTAACCTTTGTTTCAGGTGATAAATGTTGCAGATGTGAGTGTAAAAAAGAGATTTTGCTGTATTAGTCAATACAACCTCCAGAGAAATCATTATTGTACCTTAGTACAAAACAAATAAAAAGGTTCACAGTGCTAGTTAGTAAGATTTGCCATTATACTCATTTAAGGGGTCTCCAAGCAGCAATTTTGAAAATACAGTACAGCACTAATTAAATATTAAAGTAAGTAAACCTACTACAGGAAAAAATAACATCCAGTCAACAAGCAAACAAAAAAAACAGAGAGTGGATTGAATTTAATCAAGAAATTTGTACTTTTTCTATTTTTTTCAGAAATAGACTTGTTTATTGAACTATTACAGGTTATTTTAAGGTATTAAATTCGTGCTTTAATCATTTAAATCGATCCAAGATGGAGCTGGACTCAAAATACTTTTAAAGTTAAAACGTTCTAGTTGCCCCTTGATTTAAATCACTTACTAATAAATGTCAAAAAAAATCATAAAGAATTTAATTTCCTGTTACTTAACAAAATTGAACGTATCTGGTAACAATAGAATCCTTAGAAAATCTGTACAACAATAGAATCCAAGTAAAAAATATCTCTTTTTTTTTTCTAGCAATTACCAAATTTTGAAAAATCTTATTTTAAAAAAAAATCCAATTGCAAGAGTGAGCAAGCCACAAAGCATGAAAGCAAAAACATTGACTGTACTAAAACCCCACTAAAACCCCACTAAAACTCATCTAATAACATTAAAGCCATCATTTAAACTTTGACTAACACCAAATCAGCTCCGCCCATTTCTTGCTACTGAACAAACTAGTTGGGCAAATTTCCTCACAAACAACAACATAAAAAACTTTTTCCCACTGGCAACTTGCCCAATATATTGTGGTGTGGGTGTAAAGTTGGCAATTTAACTCCCCCACCACCAACCAACCTTTAACTTAAGAGACTCTTTGCCCTGCATTGCCCAAGGAGCGCCGCGCCATGAGAAAAATGGCAGAAGATCCCTCCGGAAACTAGATGTCCGCCAGAGCAAACTTCCCAGCATTAAGGAAAGGGGAGCAGCCATTAATCATTGCTAGGTGCTTCCGGAATTACCAGTTGCTCCCTAAAACATTTCATTGAAAACAAAAGGAGCAAGAAAATGATGGATGCTCCCTTGCTCTTTCCTGGTCATTGTGGACATGGGCCTTTGACCAGCATCTGAGGAGTGGGCGGCACCAAAAAAATACACCGGACAGAGAAATCCAATCCTGTCATGCACCAATGGACTCGCATTTCACCACCCCCTTCCAAGCCTACATTCAATTCCACCCCCAATTGAGTTGAGGGGAAAGAAAAAAGCTTAAGTACTTTTTTCTCTAAATCAAAAGTTGAGGTCAAAGAGTTGAGTACTTTCACTTTCATGGGGATCATTTTTAGATGAGAAGAACTTCCTTTCAGATAATATGGGGTAATAAAATTAACTTCATTTTTTTTTTCTTCTTCTTTTTAAATTATCTCCAAATTGAGAGTAACTCGCATAACACTCCACCTCGTCTAATTTCTTTTCTTTCTTATCCGTTTTTCAAATTTAATTTCTATTTTTTTTTTTTCCTTTTTTCCCCATTATTCATCATTTTAAAGTTACAAAACCCATTTTGAACCCCTAGATACCAATTTCCAATGCAATTTGACCAATTTTGCGTACAATTCATGCATATCGTTAAATATTTACAACTTTTAGACCAATTCTAAGATGTTTTCAGTCAAAAAAAATAAATAAAAAACGATTATATTGTATCGATGTCGTGCAATATACTGTTCCCCCATGGACATAAAACAAATGATTTATTGAATTTCCTCCTCTAATACGGCGGAATGGAACATTAGAAAATTTTTACACCCGAGTTAACACCCTAATACTTCTTACTTGTATCGAATTATACCCTCGAAATCGTTTATTTATCTATTTATTTACCAAAATTGACATTTTATAGGATAAACATATCATTAAAAAAAAAAATCAAAATTTCCGTTTGTAAAAAGGGGAGTAAAGGAAACTTAGCAAGCTAAAAAACATACACAACAGACGCCTGAGATTATTTAATATTTTAAGCCACCTGTGGCACATTTTGTTCTACTTTCAATTAATATTCGACTTTACCATTACTTCGTACATATTTAATACCTAGTACGTACATAACAAAATAATTTCTGTAAAATTCTGTTTTGGTTTCGAATTCTTCGCCGGTTTCGCTATTTTTTTTTTTTTTGCCGATGACAGCATTAGGAATAATGATGATGTATAAAATGACTCGCATTGCCGCTATTCCCCACCCATTTCTGTATACGACTCAATTTATTTTAACAATCAGTATTTATTCTGCCCACCTGGAAAATGGTCTCCGGTTAGTTAAAAAAAAAAA
>JH431851.1:56622-107550 GCA_000239455.1 Strigamia maritima | reverse complement strand
GTTAAAAAAAAAAAAAAAAAAAATTTAAATTTCCTGGGTGAATGGGCGTTCGGAACGAGAGAAAGAGGAATGGTAGGGTGGGAGCAGAGAAAGAGACAAGCGAGGGAGTATTGGGGGTGTTTTTTTGTGAGTGACATTCCTTTTAATTTGAAAAAATTCCACTCACCACCACCAGGGGGAATAATGAGCTGAGTTTTTGGTGCATTTGAGCTAACTCAAACAAAGTGCCTTCATTAGGCCTATGGAGCTGCATTTTGGGCAAAATAAATTGTTCTTATTTACGTACAAGCATTGCATATTGGGTCGGTTGAGCGAAGCGAGGTAATAAATAAAACATTTAACTGCTCTCTCCTTTTGAATATAACCCTAATGAGAAAATCATGGGCGTCCATTAAAAGCGAATTTCATAATTGTTTTCCGATATAACTACATGAAGGCCAATTATCCCGCAAAAGTTGCAAATTAAAACCAATTTTATTCCCGTTTCTCTCATTTTCGAAGATAAAAATCAACGGCGCTCCAGTTCCCCCATCGATAATGTTCGAAAACAACAAATTTCGGTCGAAAATGACCAAAAATAAGCGTTCTTGCAGCTTTTTCGGGGCCCAATGCCAATAATCCAGTGACAAAATACCACGACAGTATGCAGAGAGACCTAATCCTAATGCTGCATTTAGGCCTAACATCACAAACAGATGTGGTTTTTCCACCGACGGCTATAGAAATGGACGCCGGAGGGGGAAATGCGAGGAGATTGAATCGAACGCGGGAAAAATTTGTCTCTCTGCCCTTTTGACATCCAAGTGGACTTGCACACCCCCCAATATTCGCCTGAGGTGTGGCTAAAGAAAGGAGGAAAGAGGGAAAGAGACATTGTGCAGCTGACCATGTGCAGGGGGTAAAAAAGGGGGGTTGAGACTCAAAAGATGAGGGAGGGACCCCTTCACACACCAATTCAAAGGGTGAAATTGCAAAGTGGTCAGTTGTCACTAGTTTTGGGGCTCAAGAAGTATTTTTTTTGCTTTTGGTAAATTTTTCTTTTGCCAAGAAATAAAATGCAAAAGTTATGAGCGGGGAAGAAGGAGGAAGGGGGAAAAAATCACTTTTCTGCCACCAGAGGGGATTGAATAAATGAGATAAAAGTGTGGTAATGGATGTTTCAAGAAATATCTGTAAATTTTATTGATTTCTTCTTCCAGCAGCTGTGAGTGTGAATTATAATCTTTGTCTCCTTGACAACAAGATTGACAGTATACCCCCTCTCTCTTATCCCCTACTTTTCATCCCCCTTTTACTAACTCCTACCTCTTTTCTTTTCTTGTTTTTTTGTCTGTGCAGTTTTCCATCATCAATGCAGATCTTTTTACACATAAAAAAGATATTTTCCATTTATATTTATTTTTTTTTATTTTTTTTGAGTTTCTAATATTTTTCTTTTCATCTTTACAAGAGAAAAAATGTCGTCTGAGTTAGTGACACTTTATTTTCGGCATATGCCAAAATATTGGTGTGAATTCTTGTCGAAATAAGAGCAAAAACATGGGTAAAACAAGCAAATAAATAAACACCTGGTGTCAAGCTACAAAATTTGAAATTAAACAAACTGCCAACTGGTGTCAGAATACTAATATAGAAAAAATAAACATCAGTTGACCCAATCTAATTATTCAGTCAGCCCAAAACCAGCTGCTGCTTTTGAAATACAATAAAAAAGACAAAAAAAAGTTGTAAAAATTCAGTATATTTCTTATTTCCACAGTTTGTTTAGTTTATTTGTTTTGTGTGTTTTTTATTTTTTTTTTTATTATTTTTTTTTAAAAAAATACTTCCTAAGGCTAAAGAAAAACGTCAGTCATTTCAAGATGAGCCATTACTCACTCAAAACTGACAGCTCAACACACCCCAAGTAGAAACAACGAGGACACAATACATTATAATTTCTTATTTATACCTGTGATAAATGTGATTCATTATAAAACAAATTCAAAATTGTTTTATGGACTTTTAATTATGTTCTAACTAATTGCCATAATTGGCCCTTAACACTTAAAAAAAAATTATTCACAAAATTAATTGATCTATTGAAATATTCCAAGAATTTTTTATTTTTTTATTTTTATTTATTTTTAAATTTATCAAATGTTTATTTCACGAGATTCAATATTTACTCGCTACTGGAACTTTTAAATCCGGTGAAAACGTTTAGCACTGACCTGATACCTGATGAAGGTAGCAGAATAAACAGCAAAAAAAGGTAAACGAAACACTTACCGAGCAGCTTCTTCACTTCGGCGGGACTAATAAATAGGTTCAAGTTGGCTGTAGTCGTCCCGTATAAACCCAGAAGAAATATCCATACCGCCACGCGCCCATGCGACATCATTTTTCATGCTAATCTCGCCAGCATCGCTCGCTTCTTCTGCTACCCATGTTTACCCGATTGCCACCATCACGCGTTTAAAAGGGATATCTAGCAGCAGACCGATACTCAATGCAGCTGGCGTACCTCAATACATAAATAAAATTAGTTACATTTAGATCGCACTAAAAACATGTTACTTATTCGTTGGAAATATCTTTAATTAAACATTTTCAATACAAAAAGACTAGAAAACACTCCACAACGTTTAAAATTCAAACCGTTGGTGTTAGTCTTCAGGTAGTTGTAATAAGCCCGGTTAATTGTTCATATTACGGACCACAGATGGCAGCATTGTATTTAAAGAATGCGGTTGTATATTAGTAATATTTTATCACAAACATTAAATCAATAAAAAATATAATAAATCTGTCTTTTTTCTTCCAAAATAAGAAGTTTGTCGTGTCTAAATTATCTCCAAGTTAACGTTTTTGTAGTTTTCATAATTATTCTTTTGCTCCGCAAATAAATCTTTTAGAGCTTGAATGTACAGTTGGTGGTAATGATCAATAAGTTCTTTGCTAGGATTTGGGTCTTTTACCACGTCAATGGGTTTCCCAACTTGCAATAAAAAATATATAATTATCTCATATAACAAAACTCTATTTAATACTTCACTTACCTACGACGTTTACAGGAGTTCTGAAAGGCATATATCCAAAATTATATTGAAAAACGCCTCGTCCATGAAAAATTGGCGGCGAAAACCCCAGAAATTTTGTCATAAAGTTTTGAAATTGCCTGAGTTTCGATCCTTCTGGATTTGGAACTTGCTTAAAGAGTTCATTTTCACCAAAAGCGAAAATTGGAATAAGAGAAGCCCTAAATTTAAATCAAAACTTTAACTTTGAAAGTCCAATAGATCAAGATAAAACATACCCATGGTTGATAGCAAGACGCACAAATCCTTTTCTTTTGCTTAATGTGAGTCGTACAAGTCCTGGATGAGCATCCAAAGCTTCTTTCGCACCTCCAATGACTATGACAATCATATTACCAGTTCCTTCTGCAGTGAGCAGCCATTCGACACTCTTTTTCGAAACCGCGACAACGCCTGAAATAAAATTTAGAAATATACATAATGTCATTTTTATTACGTACTTGTACTTGACAACCAACCTTGTGACAAAATAAGCTCGCGATAAAAAGGAAATGAGAATTGAATATTGAGCGTAAGAATAAATGATTTTATTTTAGGAAATATCTTGCTGAATCCCGTCGCTTCAGTTGCGAAATTTGTGAATGCTCCCACACAAAATACGCCGTGTGGATGGTAGCCACAAACGTAATTTTTTCTTGGATCCAATTCGTGTGTTTTTATGAGTTTTACGGGAAAATAATCTCTCATGTATTTCCAAGCGATACATTTTCTTACCCATTGTAATCTATAATAACAAAAAATATAAATAATAACAAAAAAATAGATAGTAAATGCAGATATCAATATTAGCAGATGGCTGTTATAAATAAGATTAGTTATAAAAAGAATTGATGATTCAAAGGGCTAATATTTCAATTTTAGAAAATTTTAGAAAATTAAATAAGAAAGCAATTTTCCTATAGGAAATTGAATAAGAAAAAATTTTCCAACAGTAAATTTGTTTATAAAAATCTTATTTTACTGCAGGAAGTTATCAATAGAGTTCACTTTTCGGAAATGTTATTCTAGGAAATTACGTGCCTTAGGAAATGCTCATATCACGAACATATTAATAAGTTCTTGCAGGAATGAGTCGATTTGTAATTTTATTATTTATTTATTATTTCTTTACCTTCTACCACCTCTAGAAGGCTGGTGACGATCGAACCAATACCAAACACCATATAGTAAAGCAATCCAATATAGTCTCGTGAAAAGAAGTAAACAAGCCAAAAGTAATCCAAAAAGACCAAAAAAGATAAAGCTAGCAACAAAGTAGAGAACAACTGCAGTCTGCAACCGTCTCTCCAATGGAATATTTAATGGAGCAAACTTAACACCCATAAAATCCATCCTTATAACGTCCAAAGTGTACCCAAACCTAGATATAAAATAGTAACAAAAAAGTTAATTGACTTGAATAAAAAGTTATATAATGTATTTGGCAAAGTCATGTTCGCTAAGTAAACTATTTATAACTCGAAAAACTTTATACAAATAAAATACATGGATTTCAACTTCAACTTAATCAAATTAAATAAATACACATTAATTTACTTACCTATGGTACTATTAAATGTCAGTAAAGTACAGCATGGACTTCGGCTTTAATGCGCAAAATAAAGAGTAGAGACGCCCTAATTTACAGATTAGATAGTTGTCATTAGTTTATACAATCAACACAATTGTCAACACAGACGTCAAGATAGTCCATATGCATCCACCCACTTCATCATGAAGTAAAGGGGGTCAGCTACTCAATTGATTTGATTTCACGTAAACTTTAAAACTCCTTTCTGCAGTATGGTTGCGCCATCCAGTGAGAAAATAATAAATTTGACCTTGATATAACATCAAGGTAACTTAAAACACATTACGTAATTTAATTATATCTATTATATGTAAGATAAGTTATTGAGATAATTTTTTTATCCTAAGAAGTTGTATTTAATTAAATTTGCAAGGCTATTTCTTTGGTACACAAGACAAAAACTGCATTTTTATTGGGCTTCAAATACATATCGGTCACTTTGACAAATATCACAAGCATACTAATAATTTAAAATTCAAAAAAGATATAGATGATCACACATGGTGTAAAATACAGCAGCGACTAGAACGATGAGTTAACTTCTAAAATGTGTGTGAGCACCACAAATTCCAGCCAAGCGTAGACATGAAATTTCGAGGGCCAAATGTAATTTAAAAGTTAGTAAAAACATTACCCAGAATATTTTACAACAATCTTTTTCTTCGACAGTACTTTTTTTTTTTAAATGTTTTAAAAAACTGCTCTCACCCCGGCATAAAAAAGGCTGAAGTCCAAAACGGCCTTTAGAAATCTAAAGGTTTTTTTTTTTTTTTTGCAGGCCGCTAGAATGTGATCTACACATTATAAAAGTTTTTGCTGCTTGTTACATATAAAAGTAGAAAAATAGCCATATGAAAAAAGTATTTGTATCAATTCATAAAATAAAAATAAAAGATAAAATGAGTCGAAAGCAAAATCATGCTTGTTTTCACTTATGGCGGTAAGTTCAAAGCATTTTTCTTTTGCGGTTTGATATTAATTTCATTTCCACGTTGAGCGCAAACATTGCAATTTAAAATAAATAAATACAAAAATTCAATTTTTCACAGCCGTGGAGTGAAAACAAATTTGTTTCTGGAATGTAATAAATCGTAAAAATTGTAAATTTATTACATTTCAAAAATGACCTTTTTTTTAAGTTAATGAAAATCGATATGAGCAAAAATAAAAATAAAATAACAATAAAAAATGATTAAAAATTCGGACTATCAGCAGTTTTAAAAATAATTTATTATCCCCAAATCCCCAGACATTTTCTTTTCAATCTGTCGTCATAAAAAAAAATTCTTTCTTCCAAAATCTAACACTAAATGGACCCTGGACCCTTTTTTACTATGAAAATGAGCATTTTTAGAATTCATTTCAACAACCCTTCAGCTTACCATTACATTAATTTTTTTCCCCCTTTTAACTCATTTAAAAACAATCCGACATTAAAATTTTTAACATTAAAATTATCTTTTCTTAACCATTATGTAAAATCCTTAAACCCTTTGTAATTCAGGGCAAAGCATTTTTTAAAAGTTGAGAATATTTGGTCTCAGCTGTGTTAGCAACAATCACATATATGACATGGAAAGAACATTTTCTTAAAAAGCTTTCGTTTTTCATATTTTTCAAAACCAAAAAACAAAAAAAAAAAAAATGACAAAAATATTATTATTTATTATTATTATTAGTTTAAAAAAATTCATTCAAAATTAAGCATGGATATAGTATTGTTTAATTTAAATTTTTTCAAAGCAAAAATGTTTTAATTCAAAGCAAAGTAAAAGATTATTTCCCCCCCCTTTTTTTTAAAAACATATTACCCCTTTAATAAACTACACGTTATTTATCTCCCGTGGTAACTTCATCTACTTTTCCTTCCGTTTCGGTTTTTTCCTCCTCCAACTTTGCACTCTCAACATGATCTCCTTTTCCCAATTCCTCTCCATCTTCAATTTTTACCGCTTTTTTTAATTCTTCAACGTCTTCTTCAACTTCAGTTGGTTTATCGTCGCCGCCGGTTTCAATAATCACGTCACCTTCTTCAGTTGGAGCTAAAAAAACAGAAATTAATCAAAATCTCCTTAAAACATTTTTTTTTTTCAAAGTTTTTTTTACCTGTTCCGTCCTTCTTTTGACCCTTGTATTTTTTTGTCTTTTTAACCACACCGTGTTCTATCAAACTGTAGGCCATGTCAACAATAGTGTTTGAAAGTTCGTGTGGTTCCACGCCCAAAGTGGTCTTCATCTATTAAATAAACAAAAATAAAAATTACCATAACAAAATCCAAAAAAATTCAATTTCTTACTCTGGAATTGTCGAACTTGAATTCTTTTCCGACCCTGGGCAGCACAGATTTCACATTTTTATTGAAGAGTCCGGTTACCCACAAAGCAACGTACGGACAGTTCATACTGGGAACATTATAACCTTGAGGTTTAAATTCTTTAGACAAGATCTGCGCCACTTCTTTGTACCACATGTTGCCACTGCATACGATGTGACGATGATCTGTAATAAATTTTTAAACCATTCAAATTCAAATTAAATCAAAGAGTAATTTCGTTTTCAACTCACCGACTGCATCGGGCAACGTCATGGCTTTGAAATGTGCCATGGCAACGTCACGAACATCACAAATAGAAAAGTTGATTTTTGGAGTCGGCAAACTTCGTTCCAACAGACGTTTCACAATCTAAAAAAATTTAAAAAAATATAAAATTACAATTTTTATAAATAATACATTTTTATACCTCGGTGCTAATTGTAACTTCGCCGTTAAAAACTGGACCCAAAACGAGCGATGGGTTTACAACAGCCAATTCAAATTTCTTTGATTCTAAAATCCAACAATAAATTAGTTTAATTAAATTGTAGATGTTTATATTATCAAACCTTCCAGTTCTTTAACAAAATCCCAAGCGGTTTTCTCCGGCAGAACATTACTCCTTACGTAGATGTCGTGTGTTTGGTTATCGATGTTGCTCCAATCGCTTTCGGAATATACTTTATCCTCCACATTTGTGTCGCCTAATCAATTTTTTTTTTGAAAAAAAAAAATCAATTTTATTTTTATTAAAAAAACAACTCATTTTTACCATGAATAGCAACAGTCGAACTAGTCAAAACGACTCGGCGGACTGTACCAGAATCGGCACAAGCTTGGAGAATGGCTTTGGTACCTTCAATTCCCGATTGCGCCAATTCTTCCTCTGAATGGGGTGCAAAACCACCAGAAAAAGGACTTGCTAAGTGAAGCACGTAAGCGCAATCTTTGACAGCACTTTAAAAAAAAAATCAATATGAAATTTTCCGAGCAAATTCACTTAAAAAAAATATGATTTTTTTTACCTGGCCCATGAGTCGGGTTTCATGATGTCAGCTTCAACTAACTCGAGTGGGTGAGCAGGTTCCGGACATAACTCCTTAAGCCATTGATACTTCTCTTCACTTTCGAGTGTGTTAACTGCAGCTCGTACCTTGTATCCTTCTTCTTGAATTAACTTGACGATGTGCGAACCCACAAAACCAGATGCGCCAGTAACCAAGACAACTAAAAAAAATAAAAATAAAATAAAAACAAAAATGAAACAATAAAATTGAGAGGAATAAATATAAATCAGTGTTCCAGACGAGAATTCGTGTTGCTCCCTATATAAGAAATGGAAGCTGCTGTATTCGAACGAACTTATGTTAGAAATATTGATTTTCAACAGTCTAATGGCGGACGTGGAGAAAAGCTGAAAACTGGGCGCGGCGCAGTTGCATACGTTCATTTCTACCTGTTTTACCTCACTTTTAAACATCAAACAAATAAAATAAATACTGGAAAAAAACTTAGTTTTCAATTTTACATCACGAGTTTATTTTTTTGTTTTAATTCGTATAAGTGGGTTTTTTTAGTGATAAAATGAGTTGAAGTC
Source organism: Strigamia maritima (assembly GCA_000239455.1). NCBI lineage: Eukaryota > Metazoa > Arthropoda > Chilopoda > Geophilomorpha > Linotaeniidae > Strigamia > Strigamia maritima. The sequence continues at coordinate 98,988 of JH431851.1, read as the reverse complement.
GAATTTTTTTTTAATGAATTATAAGATATAAAGGAAAAGATATATTTTTTACTTTAATATAAGAATTACTTTACTTTTTATCCTTTATAATCGAATTTTTGACTAATAACCTGATGATTCATTTGGGAAAATATCAGCCTCCCAGACTATCTGGCTCCACCTTTCTATTATACGAGAAACGTACTTATAAAATTAGCTCTTTTTTTAGTTTTTCCTTACATTTGTCAGCTTTATTCGCCTTTTTCATTATAATTTGAATATGAATATGAAACAAATATGAAACAAATATGAAACTTAATTTTAAATTTAAATTTATGTTAAATATGCGAATATTTGTGTTTTACATAATGTGCAGCCCGTTATAATTTTTTTCAATAAAAAGAGTTTGTTGGTGCATTTTAAGTCATACAAAATTAATCTTGTAGTTTCAAGGCTCTGGTATAAAGCTGAAAGCACCCCCTGCAGGTCGGCTTTCGTGCGCCTCTAGAATCGCAGCAACGGGTACAAACCGTGAAAGAAATTCCGGTCTATTCGACTTTGAACTCACCTTGGCTATCATTCACGGATGCCATCTCTGTTCTCTGTATCACGAATGATTCACAAATGACCAAATTTTTCGACTAACGACCGGGAAAATTTCGACCGCTTTGACTATCGCTCGATCGCCCTCTTTGTGAGATTACTCTCGAACCAGAGAATAGTTCGTAAAAAAACGTATAACGCTATTTTTAGATTAATAATTTTTATTTTATAAAACATGTATTAATTTATAAAATATTATAATTAAAAATAAAATCAAATTTTTACAATAAATCTTTTAGATTTAATGTATCAAACAAATTCTAATCTCAAATTTTGATTGCAGTTTCACTCATCACCGCTAGAAGGCGTAAAACTAAAAAAAACATGTGACTGATATGGTAACCATGATCTTTTTCTGTAATCACTTAGTTGTGAATTGGAAAATATAAAAGCAAGTTAATACTCCACTCTCTAAAATAAGGTGCATTTATCAGCTCGTTAACTTACTTATATAGTTGAATAATTACACAGGAGAAAAATGAAGAAAAAGGTAATTTCTCAGTATAAACTCATCACACAATGACTAAAAAGTTCTGTTTATTTAGGTGTTGTTGATGGGCAAAAGTGGCTCTGGTAAGACGAGTATGCGCTCTATAATTTTTGCAAATTATATTGCACGTGACACCAGACGACTAGGGGCCACAAGTGAGTATCATTGATTTTTTTACAAACTGATAAAATAACAAATTCTCTCATCATTAATTTCCAGTTGATGTCGAATATTCCAGTGTTAGATTTTTGGGAAATTTGGTGCTCAATTTGTGGGATTGTGGAGGGTGAGTTGAATGTGTAGAAACCTTTGAATTGTATTTTTATTATGCAAATTTCTGACTCAGTCAAGAAGCATTCATGGAGAATTATTTCGCAAGTCAACGAGATAACATTTTCCGAAATGTTGAAGTCCTTATTTATGTTTTCGACGTGGAAAGTCGCGAATTGGAGAAAGATGTTCACTATTATCAATCTTGTTTAGAAGCTATTTTACAAAATTCTCCAGAGGCTAAAATTTTCTGTTTACTGCACAAAATGGATTTGGTTCAGGAAGATCAACGAGATATGGTAATTAGATAAGAAAACAATCTTGAGTTTCTATCTAGTTTCACTTATAATCTTTTTTAACATAGATTTTTCTTGAACGACAACAAAATTTAATGTGTTTATCCAAACCCTTAGAATGTAAATGTTTTCGAACATCAATTTGGGACGAAACTCTGTACAGAGTACGAAAAAATAAGAAAAATTTCAAAAATGCGTATTGTAAAACTCACTTGAAATGTTTTAGGCATGGTCTTCCATTGTGTATATGCTTATTCCTAACGTGCAACAACTAGAATCAAATTTACAAAGTTTTGCCAAAGTAATTGAGGCGGATGAAGTGCTTCTATTCGAACGTGCCACATTTCTCGTAAGTATTATCATATTATCACGTTAACTACTCACTGAATAGCTTTTGATCAATAGGTAATATCGTACTGTGAAATGAGACCTCATAGAGATGTGCACCGCTTTGAAAAAGTCAGCAACATAATTAAACAGTTTAAATTGAGCTGCAGGTAATTAGAATATTAGAATATTCATCTCTAAGCCATTAATTAATCTTCCGTACATTTCAGTCGTTTGGCTGCTCAATTCCAAAGCATGGAAGTTCGGAATTCCGAATTCGCTGCCTACATCGATGTATTTACACCAAATACTTACGTAATGGTTATAATGTCCGATCCAGTCATAAGTATACCGTATATTGATATATTTACCTACTTAATCTAACCAATGTTATTCACAGCTTCAGCTGCTACGCGCCTCAACATAAGAAATGCAAGAAAACATTTTGAAAAACTGGAACGCTCCAATCAGTCTACAACTATAAACAATCGATAATAGACTCGATTAAAGTCCTAATGTGCTAGTACCTGTTTTTTTTTTGTGGAGTATATTTTCATCATTTGTGTGTACAAATTACATTACCAAATATTTAAATTTTCATGATTAGTAAAAACAAGAAAAGATTATGTTTAATAAAGTTTGCTTTACTTAAAAATATTTTCCATTAATGTGGAATCACCAAATTTGATAATAGTTCCCTGACAGATGTAGCGATGGTACATTCACTGGGGTTTTGATTAAATTCTGAAAATCGTTTAAGTGCGGCCGCTATAACCGGATTAGGCGGGGGCGGTGTAACATCCGGCCGTTCGGCTAATTGGGTTGTGTTGTTCATTATATCGTGAACTAAGGGTAACACTAATGTTAATGGTTCGGCACCCGCGTACATTTGACGAGTCAATTGAAGCTGAAATAATATTTTTAAAAAAGTTGAAATGTTGATTAATATTAATATTTAATGAAATTTACTTACAAAAAAGAGAAATTTTGTTTTCGCAACGACAAATCCTACGGAACCAACTGGTCCAATCGCAGAAGCTGCAGGTGGAATAGTCAAACACCAATGAACTTGCCATTTATAGTTGCGATCGGGAAACTAAAATAAATAGAATAATTTAGAAAACAAAAACAATTTTTCAAAAAATAGTTTGTTACCAATTCAAAACGCATAATTTGAATAAAGTCCTTTAGAATGCGCGGTGGTGACGTTAGCATGCGAACAAAAGCTAACATAGCACTGGGTTTATATGGATTACACACCACCTACAATTAAAAAATATATTTAAAAAAAATTATTTCTTTCAATTGAAATATTGAAACTTACTCTGTTGTCAAAAAATCGTTCCAAGATCTGAAATTCTTCGGGTGACCAGTGATCTTTGTGTTCAGGAGTCGGTGTGATTTTCAAGTACAATGTTTGCAAATGATTCGAATTTTGGCTAACGCGACAATGAAAATTCTCCACTTTGAAAATAACAACTCCAGGTTCATTGCAAGGAATAGATTGCAACTAAAAACCAATAAATTTACATTTAAAAAAATAATTAAATAGAAATTAAATAAAACCTCATACATTATCTTCGTTCTGAATTAACCGCTGTAAACTTCTTCGAAGATAAACACAGCTCATGAATCTTTCCAAAGGCGAACAGACACTCATCCCGGGTATTGGCGGAACATTGAGAATGGGGGCAGGCGTGCAGAGAACATCAAACGCACCGTGAGTCAATAAAGTAGGAGTAGCCGCTGCCCACGAACGTTGTGGCAATATTCGCGATAAATGCGTCAATGTTTGACTCATGACCATTCCTTTATGTTCACCTTGTGGACTATGCAAAGCTGGATGACTCCCCGGCGACTGCACGGTGCCTAAATTCCGACCTCCGGGTGATGGTCGCGGCATCGACGGCGAGCGGGGCCATTGTTGAGTCGCGGGAGATGGCATAGATAATCCCGAACTCGGATACGGAGATCCACCTTCGGGATGGCCCATAAACGCACCAGCTGGCGATGGTAAATGAACTTGTGGCGAGGGCGACGCTATTGGCAAAAAAGAGCCGGGTGACGGTACGTGAAGCGGATTACTAGGCGAATTAGCCGTTAGTAAGGTTCCAGGTGAAGGCGTCCCCATGTGATGCATCGATGGAGATGGATTGATGTTGCCTTGTAGCGATGGTGGTGATGCGAGAGGGAAAGAAGCAGCAGCTGGTGATGATGAGTAAGTCTGAAGAATTGAATTAAACTAAGTAAAAATTAATTAAAACAAGCTAATTTTAAATACATTTGATAGTACACCCATGTGTGGAGATGCAGGGGTGTGCGGGTTGGATCCAGATGGAGGAGTGACAGGATGATGAAATCGCAAACCTCCCTCTTGAGATCTGTCAGCGGGTGAGTTCGGTTTTTGGTGGCCAGACATGAACGAGTCCAACGAGTCCATTGCTGAAACTGGCGATGGAGGATTATCGTCTTCCGATTGGGATCGACGTCGAATTTGACAAGCCGAATCATCCACGAATTTGTTGAGAAATGCCTTTAAACTCGGAATGGGTGTAAATTCTTCGATGGCTTTGCTTTTATCGAATAAACTGTAGGCTCCATCGCGTATTGCAACTAAACCTTCGGCACGAAAATGTACATCGAGGCAGTACAAGTTTCGAAACGATATGCGAATGTGAGTTGGTGAATGAGGGACAATGGCGAAATCTAAAACGGATTGTGGAGATCGACTGTTGAAACCAGCGAGAATAGGGATCGTTGTTAATTTGTTGATGGAGAGCAATGGAGTGTAAGTTTCGTGTAGCAGCTAGGTATAAAAAATAAAATTAGCAAAATTATTTCCTTTTTTTTTTTAAGATATTACTTTGATAAGATGTGGTAACGACTTGTGCTGATTGAATAACTGTTTCAACTGAAGAGCAACGAGAGAATGAGGATTCGTAGCCGATTCTGTATTGCCCACAACTCCAAACACCAGATGAAATTTCTTCTCGAGAGATCGCCACAAAATCGTAACAGTGTTTGCCTTATTTGGTCCGTACCCAAGAATGAGTCGTCGGTATGAATATGTCTTCACTTCAGCCATGTTGCTAAGCATGTGCCCAGAATCTAAACATACATTTTTTTAAAAAAATATTCACAATACAACAATATTATTATTCTTACCTTGGCTTAAAGCGTCAACGTACGAGATTACTGCTTGATACATGTATGCAATTGCATTCCAATCAGCTAAAAAGTCATCGACGGTTTTGCCCACTTTATCAGCTGACAATAAATCGTAGAGAAAATAAACCAAGCGTCTGGCTCCTTGTTCGCGCGAATTAAGACTGACAAGTGGGCAATGGCAAAATATGTACTGCAAAATAAGCAAAAATGTAGATATATAATTTTTTGTTAATCATGTTTTGAACTCACTTCGACAAGCCACGCCCTAGTCCCTTTACTTTGCATTCGAATCGAACAACCCAGTAAGGAATGTCGCAAATTTTCCAGAACATTCTTGTCAACACCATCGCAATCGGGCATTTTAACAAGTTTAATACAAAGACAAGCACCATTCGCTTCAACTTGAACCCCCTGATTGCAAACATTTCTTCTGTTCAGCTATTTAAAAATTTAAAAAAAATTTCAACTGCTTATTAATACAATATTCTAATCATAAAATCCAACCTCTTCCATAAAAGATGAAAACGGAAGCCGTTCATCGCACATTGCTATTATGTGAGCCAAATCGGGTAAGAAATATGCAGGCGGTTTGCTTCTTTTCACTGGCGGTTCATTCATTTTCAACGGTAAGCGCCTTTTGCCATATCCTTTATCAATTTGATCAACTGGTGAAAAAAATACAAAAATTTAGAAATTGATTTAAAATATGTTTTGGTTTATTCCTCTTACCATCTACAATTGTAAAGGGCCCGTGAGTAATGGTAAATGCGTCAAACTGAACCAAACTAGAAATACTAAGAAAACTCCGCTGCGCATCTGTATCAGCTGCTGGCTCATCTTCCAGTGGAACAAGTTTTGTGACCAACAAATGATACTCTAAATGCACTTCATAAGGGTTTTTTGAGGCTTCTTTCAATTCAACAATCTGAAATAGGAACACAATTAATGTGTATCAGAATTGATAACAATACAAACTTACCACATAACAATTGCTGTGACGACACAGTTTAATAAATAATTTATGCTTCGACATCTGCGACAGTGAAACTGTTAATTCCCCACTGTCAACCAAAGGTAAAGATTCAGTCGTAATGACGGGTAAATATTGTAATGTCTTTTCGCAACGTCGTAAAACGATCCAGTATCTCAGCTCCATGATTAGTGCTTCCAGTTTTGATTTATCGCCGTTCAATGTTTGTTGAATTTCTTGGATCATTGGCGGCTCTGAAATATTTAAATAATCACAATTTTTTGTTGAATTGCTTTCTTTTTAAAAAGAAATACTTTGAATACCGTATTGTGGTACGTGAGCTAGGAATATTCCTTTGTGAGTGTCGATCGACACTAGTAATTGCTCTGATCGCAAACAAGGTTGCAATATGGGAATATGAAGAACAGCTGGCGAGCCAACAATATTAACTAAAGAAATATCAATTGCATCGAATAAAATAAATAAATTGCATTAAAATGTCAACAAGTCGCTTACATTCCACACTTCCCAATTTAGGTTTAATTTCTTCTTTGAGTTCGTGTAAGCGTTGTTTGGTTCGAATATAAATTGTGTGTACGAGCAATTTTTCTATCGATAATTGATCAGACTAAAAATAACAAAGTAATTAATAAAAAAATAATATTTTATAGAATTTTCTTTTTACTTTAAACGCATGATCTGCTTGTTGACACTCTTTACTTCCCAATCGAGGCACGTGAATAATTTGCAAAGGTTTACTCGAATCGTAGGAATGAATTTGAAGCGTCAGTTTGTAACCAATATCAGGTAATTCATAACGATTTAATAAATTACTAGATAAAATATAAAAAATAAACATGAAAAAATACAGAAATTTTAGTTTGTTACTGACCTCCAGTAAAAAATAGTCAATGACACTCCAGGTGAATATTCAACTGCTATATAACCGGTCAGTCTTTCAGTTCGTAATCGCATAACTTGCGAATGAAGGACTTCCAATTGCAAACTTAAACAAAACGAATCTGTAAAGAAAGAAAAGCATCAATTATGTAAAACTTTTCTTTAATTTTGATTGACATACGTAAAACACTATACAGGTCGTGAAGTGGTTTAGGATTGTCCAAAAGTCGGGACTGAATCAACTGATGAATGAAGTGAACTTGAAGAGGATGAACAAGTGGTTTGCCGTCTCCAGTTTCCTTGTCTTCCACAAGAACATTAATATCAATCAGCCTCCACGGATCGGTTAAACTGTCACTCATGACAGTAAGGGAAACTTCGAATTCATGCTCCACTTGAAAAGTCACTTGTCCATATTCTACATTAAAAATAAAAAAACATTAACACAATCGTAGAAAAAAAATTGTAATTCAATTTTTTAATTACCGATTTTTATGCTTCGCATTTGAGCAGGTAAGTCTGCACTTGTTACTAATCGGTATTGAATAATTTGATTCAATCGCAATAATGTTGATCGTTTCTCTAATGGAGTTATCGGATCTGCGGGTACAATGCGATCCTAAATAAGAATAAAAAAATGGAAAAATTGATTCATTTTTACATGATTCTATGTAATTACACGAATGCATGTTGGTAATCTTAAATAAGTCCCCGTTGTCAACACTTCAACAGCACATGGCAAATGAAAATTTGGTAATCTATATTTAAAAAAAAAGTAATTTATATATTAATTTAATTTTTTTAAAAAAATATACAGTATTGGTACCTTGCGTGCACTAATGTTTCCCTCGCCATACGCGCAAGCATGTCAGCTGTCTCAATAAACAACATTGATTGTTTATCTAAGAACTGCATTATGGCCTATACAAATAAAAACATTTTAAAAAAATAATGAAGCGGCTTAATTTCACTGAACCTACACTGCATTTATCAACTTTAGATGCACTATTGGCCCATTTAACCAACGCTAGAAGTCGAACAAACAATTGTCTTGTGCGACTCGCAAAGCTTACAATTTCAATTTTTCTTTCCATGTCGGTTTTACGGGGCAATCTGCAATGAGATTAGCAATAAATAAAAAAATAAATAAAGTTGAATTTATTAAAATTGCTAATTTTTTATACGCACAATTCTGAAAGCACGGAAAGTTCATGATAAGTTCGTTGTAAAAGAAAATCGACTAAGACACTGAGTGAAATTGATCCGCTGTTGTTTCCACCGATGCAATGCGACTGCAAAGCGACCGGGGTCTGGTGGCCTTCCAATGGGATGGGAACCATACTGGATGCCATGTAAAACAAATAAAACACACCGCAATGATTTATAAGGATGAAGTGGCTATGTCGGAACCAGACACTTTGTTGAATAATTTTAGGAAACAAGCCGTGTTTATATCCACATTATTGACGTAATAAATACATCAACACTTTCGAATGTGACAGATGGATGAACCATTTCAAGATTCAGCAAAAAATATAATACTTTCTGTATAAAAGTTTAAATTTTAGCGTTATTTTTATTTTTGATACCTGTTCGGCTAATTTTCTTCCATTAACATTAACATGTAGCAACGAACGAGTGAAAACTGGAAAGTGCTCCGGAAAGCGAAATGCTGAATTGACCCTCTAGTGTTATAAAAGAGAACTTGTAGTAACAGCGCATTGGAACCGTCTTATTTGTAAAAACTTCGAGATTGTCAAGTCGTCCATCCACCTCAACAACAAGCACAAGAAATTATGACCAAAAATTCGACTATTAAACGTTAAAATTTATTTATTATGTTCTAAAAAATAATTCTCAATTGCATGACGTCAAGTTTTCAGTTTCGCCACATTCATTAATCAGACACCAGGTGGCAGATATTTCGAATCCGGACAATCACACTAATTAAGTATTCAAAGCGTTCTCCGAGTTTTTGGATTTCTATGCACAGGAAAGAGCGGAATAAGCAGCGTTGTTAATTGGTAAGTTTCGTTTATTATTATTCAGTTAATTTCGAAGTATTTTTTCACCTCGTTTCGTTGTAGTAAGTATCTATTTGTTTAAACCGCCAGCTTCTCAGTTTAATTTGTTTGAGAATATTTTGCCACTTACGGTACTTTAATTTCATTCAATTATTTTGCCGCTTACATTAATTTCATTCAATTATTTTGCCGCTTACATTAATTTCATTCAATTATTTTGCCATTTACTCATATTTACTCATAATGCCATTTACTCATATTTACTCATAATGCCATTTACTCATATTTACTCATATTTACTCATAATGCCATTTACTCATATTTACTCATAATGCCATTTACTCATATTTTATTGGAATATTTCGCCTATTCTCATTTATTTAATTATTTATTTGACTTTAGTCTTCTTATATTCAATTAATTTCGCCGTTTGCATTTGCTCTTATTTTCTTCAGTTTACGACTAAATTTTTGCCAATTGCTTTCATATTAGGTATTCAAATGTTTTATCGCGTTCATTACATTCAAATGTTTTATCGTGTTTATTACATTCAAATGTTTTATTGCGTTTATTACATTCAAATGATTTATCGCGTTCATTTTATTCAAATGATTTATCGCGTTCATTTTATTCAAATGATTTATCGTGCTCATTTAATTTAACCGTTTTTATCGCTTTACCTTCATTTTATTATTAATTATTTTGACATTAATTATTTTGACATTAATTTTATTTTTAATTATTTTGACATTAATTTTATTTAATTTAATTCATATTTTATCATTTACTTTTATTTTATTTGAATATTTTGCCGTTAGTGCTTACTCTTGGTTTGTATTTTGTTTCAAGATTTTATACCTCAATCATAATTAATATTGATTTTTTTATTTTCTATAGACCATAGACAACATTCAAGATAGAAAAACTTTGAAGAGGACACAATGTAAGGTATAATTTATCCAGGGCCCAGACCCGCGCACATCTGGGCCCCACCGTTACTTTTATATAAAGGCTGGTGAATCTTAACTGAGTATTTCGGGATTCGTTATACCGTGAAGCTGACCTTTTCAGCTTGTCTTCCGAGGGGTTGTTCTTTTGGTTGTTTTTTTTGTTTTTTTTTTAATTGCTGTTAGTTCGATTTTTTTGATTTTTTGTTACTTATATTTTGATGAAAATTTGTTTTTTTTAATAATAAAATTAGATTGTGTTGAATAATTTTTTTATTCATTTATTATTAATTAATTGACAAATACAATTTTTTTCCTTTAAAATGTTTTTAAATATTAAACCTTCCGGATGTTGCTCAGATTTTTTGGTCACGAAGTGGAATTCCTAAAGATGAAAAAAAACATTTGTTACTATAACGAAAAGAACTTGTTAAATAGAACCGATATACACTTACCTATTGATAATACTTAATAAAGACACTTTCATTTTTAGCAAGTCGATGCGGTGAGCTGGAGCCGATATCGACAGGAAGTCCGAAATGAAGCAAAAACTTAGAAACTGTGCGGTGGCAGCACAGTCAGTTGACTCATTCGCGTCAGCAGTATGCGAATGCATGAGTCAACCTAATATTCTATTTCGCATAGCCCGTTTTAATTTGCATGTAGTGGTAGGTAATTATCTTCTTTTAATATTTTTTTTTAACTGGCTGTTTGTGATTGGCAATTGCCACTTCGAATTTATTTGGTTTATTTTATAGTAGGTATTTTTATTTAGGGCTAGTTTTCTCGATGTTTCTACTATTTATGTATTTACTTCACTTATCGACCATTATTAGTCTATTATTTATGTCATTTGAATTATTTTAGGGCTTGTTCAGTAATACTTTAGTTTTTAATTTCGATAGGTATATTTCTTTTAGTTTATTTTAATTTCGAATATTTCTTTTAGTTTATTTTAATTTCGAATATTTCTTTTAGTTTATTTTAATTTCGAATATTTCTTTTAGTTTATTTTAATTTCGAATATTTCTTTTAGTTTATTTTAATTTCGAATATTTCTTTTAGTTTATTTTAATTTCGAATATTTCTTTTAGTTTATTTTAATTTCGAATATTTCTTTTAGTTTATTTTAATTTCGAATATTTCTTTTAGTTTATTTTAATTTCGAATATTTCTTTTAGTTTATTTTAATTTCGAATATTTCTTTTAGTTTATTTTAATTTCGAATATTTCTTTTAGTTTATTTTAATTTCGAATATTTCTTTTAGTTTATTTTAATTTCTGGCCTTCGATAATTTTCAATTTCGGGACTATTTAAATTTTTCTGCTTTTCTATTTTTTACTTTTTACTCACACTCTGCTCGTTTTACACTAATCGTATATTTTAATTTACTTTTGTTTATTCGACTAGGGACTTCGCGACACTACCAAGCGAAATGGACTGGGTCTTCGTCGCGGGATGTGCACCAGGACTCGACCGCGGACTTCCGAGTCAGTCCTTGGTCTTCGGCGATACAGGAACGGTTTTTTTTTTAATTTTTATTAATACATGTTCCTTTTTTTTCAGAGTTCTAAAATTTCATTATAAGGGCGTTATGCTGCCAAAATTTTTTTCAAAACAAGTCAAGTCAGGAGAATGAGGAATGACTTAGAAAAATTTTTGCGGAAGGTTATACACCACCCCTTTTTTTTAAAAAAAAAATGCTATACTTCAATAAAAAATTTATTTTATGTATATTTTATTAATAGAATAAATTACAAAATTTTCTATAAATGAATGATATTTTTTTATTTGAAGTAGATTATCCATGTTCACATCCCGCGACGATGACTCTGTCCACTTCAAAGTCCCTAGTCGAATAAAAATAAAATATATTAATAAAATACGAAGTAATACTAAAGTCAATAGCAAAAACTACAAATCGGTACCAAAATTAAACTAACAGACTTAGTCTGCATTAATTATGCAGACTCAATTTTCTGTGAAATTAAAAGTCTTAAATAATACGCTTAGACTAATAAATTAATTAACAATGGTCGATAACCTAAATTAGTAGAAGCAGCTAGAAGACTAGCCCTAAATAAAAATACCTACTATAAAATAAACCAAATAAATTCAAAGCGGCCAAGTTAAAAAAATATTAAAAGATAATAATTTACCACTACATGCAAATTAAAATGGGCTATGCGAAATAGAATATTATATTGACTCATGCACTACAGAAAAAAAGCTAAGTTAAGAAAAGATGTAAATTATATAACGAACTATACATGTAAAAAAGTGAAAATTGTAAAGCGACATTAAAGAAAAGTGAAAACTAAATTAGAAAAGATTTAAAAATGCAAATGTAAATATAGAAATACTTTATCCTATCTACAAGCAACCTTGTATAAGAACCAAAAACACGACAGAATAAGATGTGGATAAAGTTTAAGACTGGCTAATCTAATTCAACGCACAAATTAATTAATATTCCAAAAAGAAAAAGAACACTACACAATGATAAAAACTAGAAACTAAAAGCTAACACAAAACAACTATAAATGAAAATAATACTTACATTATTCAAATCAAAACTAGTACCTAATTTCCCCTTCACGCGACTGGACACCGTGCTCCTAGCTGAAGAAACTCGGAATGAACTAAGCAAACATGCCAAATTCAAATTAGTTGAAAGACTTGCGCGCTAATTTGAATAACCAATGAAATATCGTAGAAACTTCTAGAACTAAATGAACTGCCATCTAGTGTAAACAAATAGAGACATTTATTTAAAAAAAAAAAAATATTATCTGAGCGTTACTAAGCAACTCCAAATCAACTCCAAATCAACTCGTTCTGCTATCTGTTGACATCGCCTGTAACTAATGGCTACTAAATACTAAATTTATATTTAGATTATGCAAGTTTTTGGCAAATAAAAATCTCAATTTTATTTGTTTCACGTCAAGGCATAATTAGAGTCTCAACTCCCAACACGTAACTGCTACACTTTTACAAAGCATAACTAATTTTATTTTGCGAAACCGGATCGATCCCGGACAAACCGGGATGTATGGTAAGCCTAATGACACCCAATTTCATAAAATCTTATCTAATCATTTATTCCAAAAATAATTAATTTAAAATAATACAAAGTTATATCAATATGTAAACTTTGAGTCTGCTGATGCCGCCATCATCCCAGCAAATAACGAATTTGGTGTCGCTAACAGCACAGACGGTTTATTCATCTCTATAATCTAAAGAAAAGCAAAAAATAAAAATCTAAAATAAAAATCGTCACCATAAAACAAACAACACTTACTTCACCATCCTGCATGACAATAACACGGTTACAATTAAGAACGGTGGGCAATCGATGAGCGATAGTGAGAATGGTGCATTCTTCAAACGCCTCACGAATTGTGATTTGAATAAGTGAATCAGTTTCTGTATCGATCGAAGCTGTTGCTTCATCCAATAACAAAATCTGCCAACAACAAAAAAAAATCAATCAGAAAATCAAAACACAAGTCTAAACCGAATCAAAACCACAAACTCACTTTGCTCTTTCTCAAAAGTGCACGCGCCATACAGAGTAGCTGCCTTTCTCCCACCGAGAAATTTTCTCCATTCTCCACCACAGGCGCCGACAAACCGCCGAGCAAATTCACAATTTTCTCCTTCATGTACGTCTTTTCGAGCGCACTCCATATCTCCTCATCAGCGTACAAATTAAAGGGATCTAAATTATACCGCACAGTTCCAATGAACAAAATGGGATCCTGAGGTATGAGCGACATCCGAGATCGTAATTCTTCTAAGCCCAGCTTACCAATGTCTAAATTATCAATAAAAATGTGACCCGACGCCAACTCAGTCAACTGAAAGAGAGCCACTCCAAGACTCGACTTGCCGGACCCGGTTCGGCCAACAATTCCGATTTTTTCATTCGGTTCTATCACGAAATTGAGTCGCTTGAGGACTAAAGGCAGTTCTGGACGGTACCGTAAACACACATCTTCGAATTCGATCAGGCCTTTTGACGGCCAATCCGACGGCGTGCGATAAGATTCGTTGATCGACGGGCGTTCCGTGATCAAGTTCTTATTGAGTTTACTGAAACGTTCGACGGATGTGAAGCGTGCTTCCGTTTCAGTACTGAGACGCACGGTGTACTGAAACAGACCGCTGAGTTGTGCAGCGTAAGCTAGTGCCAGTCCTGCGTACGCTGCTGGAACTTGGTTGTGCGATAACACCACAAATAAACCCGTACATAACGTTATGGACACTACGAGAAGATCGAGTCGAAGTGCCAGCCAGCGCATTCCACAATTGAAAAGATAAAAGGGACCCGTGTTGTTGTCCATGCAGAGAACAAATCTAAAAATGCAAAATACGATTTAATTAAATTTGTTTTTTTTTTTAATTTCGGTTCTGTATTACTTGTCGATGAATTCCTTTTCTTTCCCGTACGCGTGAATAGTTGATAAACCTTGCATAGTTGAAGTAACGTGCCCGTAAACTGGAGAACGCGAAACATTTTCTATTCGCTTCAGTTCTCTTATAGATACATGGAACATGGAGTATAGAAAGAAGAAAATGGCCGATAGCCCCACCAATGGGATGAGGAAGTATGGGAAAACGAGTGATACGAATAACAGGGAAAATATGGTGACCCATAAGTTTTGTAGAAATATTTCGGCAGTAAATGGTAAACGAACATCACTAAAAAAAAAAAAAAAAATCAATAAATGTAAATATAAACATGTTTTAAAATAAATGTAAATCGGCTTACTTTCATCTAAATCGTTAGAAAATATATTAATAATTCGTCCGATCGGTGTGACATCAAAGAAACTCATCGGACTACGAAATATTTTAATGAACACATTTTCGTGGAAAACAGTCGATGCTTTTAAAGTGGCCTTCATAAAAATATAACTTCGAATAAAACTTGTTCCGAGGATAATTACTATCGATAACCCGTAAACCGACTGATACATTTCTAAATTTGGATTATCAGTTATGTTTACACTCTTTTCCGTTGTATTTGTTTTTGCATTGTATATTTCCGTACCCTGTTAATTAAAAAAATCCAAATTTTGATCAGGAAAATTTGCAATAATTATTTTTTTTTTACCCCTCCGCCTTCATTTATCCAGCGACTTAACCACCAACTGCTAAACGCAGTCGTGCCAATGTTAACAGCGAAGGTTAAGAGAACGATTAAACTAATGAAATATCCTCCACCGGCTTTCATGTATTCTTGATAAGTCGCAAAAGCGATATTTCCCCTTTCAATTTTTTCTTCCGTTATCAGTTTACCTATGGAAATGTCCAATTAGTTTTGCATAAATGTGCATTAAGAAATGGATCTTACCAGCTTTTATGTCAATTTCTTTATTTTCGTTAGATGGTTTTGTAGGCGAAATCGGTCTTTTTCTTGTTTTTGTTTTTGGAATATTTGGTATACTTAATTCTAAATCAGATGCTAATGGACTGTCCTCTTCCGCCAAAAAAGTGTGTATAAGATTAGCGTATTCGCTCCGTTTGGTATTCATAAGTGCTTCGTGAGTGCCATGTTCAGCAATTCCACCGTCCTTCATAAATATCACATAATCGCAGCTACTCAAATACTGTTACAGAAAAATATAATTTTTTTAAATTTTTAATTTCTGAATTAAAAAAAAAAATAATATATATATATATTTTACTTGAAGCTGATGCGTAACTAAAATGACCGATTTATCCTTCAGTACTCCCTGAATGCACTGAGTGAATATATGTTGCCCCACATGAGCATCCACTGCTGACAAGGGGTCATCCAGTAAATAGACATCGCGATCCGAGTACACGGCACGAGCTAAACTGACCCTTTGTTTCTGCCCACCGCTTAAATTGATCCCGCGTTCCCCTATCTATTAAAAAAAATTAAAAATTCTAAAAGGGAAGCTCTTGTGCGTCGGGTACCTCAGTTTGATCTCCAGCAGGAAGTGACTCGATGTCGGCAATTAAACAGCAGCAGGTCAGAGCTTCGTAATAACTATAAATTAGACATTTATTTTATGGTTTCGTAGGATGGATGAGTAATGAGTGGGAGAGTGTAACCTTTTATTGTCGAGTAATTCTTCGAACAACACATTTTCCTGCAAAGTGGCATTCAAAAGCCACGCCTGCTGCGTTACGTATGCGCAAGAACCTTGTAACGCTACTTGACCTTTGATAAGCCGCATCTGAAGAAAAAAAAAGAGTAAAGTCAATCATAGCTTTAAAAATCAATAACAATTCTAACCTGTCCTAAAATAGCTGACAGCAGTGAACTTTTACCAGCACCAACAGCTCCGCAAACACCAATTAATTGTCTCTTTAAAAAATAAATTAATTAATTAATTAATGGTTTTTTTTTTTAGATAATAAATATTTACTTTCTTAAGAACCAAATTAATGTCGTGCAAATTATAAATTATTTTTGGAGTAGTTAGAGGCACTTCTTCTTCATTTGCGAGCGATATTTGCTCTTCGCCATTAACGTTGTTATTTTTCATTAATTTTTCATGTACTAAAAAAAAATAAATAAATAAATAAATAAATAAAACTAAAAATTAAAAATAATTTGAATTGAATTGATTACATTTGTCACTTTTGTTTTTTCTCTTTTTTTTCTCTTTTTTCTGCGTGAAATTTGTATCCCAAGCAAAAGTGCCATTAGTGATGCACACAGCCTCGTCCTTATTCGCTGGTTCCACCACAAACGAGACATTATCTTCCATCAACAACACACTCTACTCATCAAAATGAAAAAAATAAAAAAACTTTAAAAATAGAAAATTATGTAAAATTAAGGATTAATAGATTAAAAGAAAAAAAGGTGGGAAAAAAAGCAGAGAATGCTGTGACCATGCACGCATAAGCACATGCAAATATTACAAAATAACTAAGTTATGCTACGTTACTAATTAATATTTAATATTTAAACAACAAATCATTCAATAATATGACAAGACAGTCTAAAAACAAACAAAACTGACCTTAAAATCAACTTATCACAGATCTACGAAGAAGTTGACATAACATTTAATACTACTTGTACAAGTACTGTATGTAATCTTCTAAGCTTACACTGAATTTGCAACGGTGGTAGAAAGTTTGAAAAAATGAAAAATGATAGTGATTCATGCCAGATTGTCATCTACAAACAAGAGACATTATTTTCTGAAGAGAGAAACCGATATTTCTATTTTATAAAAATCGTAGGGTTGCCAGGAGATTGATCCTTATTTCAATGACCCGAGGAAAGGTCCACAAAAACGAAAAAATTGTCCCGCACTTGACGAATGTCTTCGATCCAAAATCACCAAAAAAAAATTGATTAACTTTGATTTTTTTTTTTTTTGACTGAAATTGAATTTTCAACATCTCTTGGAAGAGGGGGAGGGTTTAAAAGACGTTAACAAACAAAATAAATCACTCTATAAATGAGTAAAATCTTACAAAATTTGAGTTTCTTGAGTAAAAAAATTATTTTCTATTTCCCATATTTTAAAAACTGGCAACTCTACTATATCATTCAAAAATTCAAAAATATATAGTGCATCATATTCATTGATATCCCTGACCTGGAACCTCTGAAAGGCAATTCGTCCATTGACTATTTGATTGGCATAGATCGGAACCACGCGGAATGCAAAGTTGAGCATGCACATAACGGTCATAACGGTGAACGCCTGGAACATCAATACATGGGAGTAAAACAAGTTACGACAAAACGAATTTTCACCCAGAGGATAGGCGCAGCGAAAAGTACTAGATATATATACTGGATAGACAAGATGACATATCAGAGACCAAACCTTTAGTCGTCCTGCAGTGACTGCCATCTCACTTCCGCATTTGACAGCGAAACTAAAGTTGACAAATTGCCCTCGTATCACAACAAACAACACCATGATTGTAAATGCCTAACAAACAAACATGCTCCATCATTTTAATTCGGTTAATTTATACATGTACCTCTGCTGATAAGCCATGCTTCGTGCAAGAGTGAAATCAGGCCTTTAAAATTAGGATTAATATATGTTAATGCGAGTATATGGTCCCGAGTGCTCGTACCTTGAACCTGTGCAAACAAACTTTAACTTCGGAGAAACTTCTCAGAGAGAAGATGGTGATTACGATAGAGCTGCGGAGCGTAGCAAAAAGGCCATGGATAGGAAAAGCCTAATATAAGGGAGAGGGAGGTAGGTACCTTGAACCTGCGCAAGCAAATTTTCATTTCAAAAATTATCTTCATTGCTTGAGTTGTAAGGAGAATTCGGCTTCTAAGCGAATACAACATGGCAAGAACTGGAAATATCTAATAAATCCAGCCAAAAACAATAATAATTTATTACGCAATCATATAAATCTAATTATTTACTTAGAAAAAATCTTAAATATTTTAATATGGTCATGCGCAGCCAGAGTGATAATTTGGAGCAAATCAAAGTAAAAAAGACAGAAAAAGATAGAGAAAGAGAAAAAACATTCGCCATTTGGCAGGCTTAGTTTTCTACCTGCATTCGTATCATGCTGCACTTCATTTCTCCCAGGCTTTTGATAGAAAATGGAAGAATACCAAGGGCAAAACGAATCGCCTGAAATGTGCTCCAAACTGAAAACGCCTAATGAGCACATAAATTATATTTAATGGCAAAAAATAACTAACTAAGCTTCTCGCGCCCGACACAATCCTCCTAATGCAATTGACACAACCAGAGACGACTCCACTGCAAGACGAACTAGCCCACACTTGAAAATTCTGAATTTTCTAGTTGGAGAAAACAAACAATCCAGAATAATCCAAAGTGCCTGGACAGAATCATAAAGATATCTTGGCGGCCTCGTAGCTCATCCTTAAATTTATTTACAGTTTAACGGTCCTGTCCTAGGGCCTCCCACTGAGGCTCAATAAACATCCTCAGCCGCACAAATGCGGTAATAGAATTATGGAATTATCTCCTCGTGTCAGGAGCTGCACATATGACTTTCGTCTGTAGAGCCGCCTCTGGACACAACCGTAATCTACGTTACCTCGGCAGCTGTGAGATTATTTCCAGCTCCCACGTGCGCTAGAAATGTGACTATGGCTGCAATGATGGGGACCGTAGGCGCCATGGCAATGCTAACGCTCTGAACGTAAGCTGATTTCTCCAGTAGTTTTCTTTCTTTATTTCGGATATCTGCAATTTTTAATCAATTTAATTTATTCCAATTTATCATTTAATTAATACAACTAACCGGAAATTTTCTGCGTAAATGGCTTCTCCCATGCATACAATTTAATGAGTTTTATGCTATTTAACATTTCATTCATGAAACGAACCTTGAAAAATGGAAATCAATATTTAAAGAGCTAAAAAAACCCATAGAAAAATCAAAAAGAGTCTGAACTTACTCTCTCATCAGTTACTAAAATTGTTTTACGTCTAAAATAACCAGTAAGTCTAGATATCAAATACTAAAGAAAAAAAATTTAATTTTATTTTAAAGAAAAAAACAAATAATGTTACGGCTTACTTGGAATGGATAAAAAAGTATAAACGTTGCCATACCAGCCAAAGCCGGTAAACCGAGCAACCAGCCTATAAAAATAACCCCGCCGACAGCTACCACAGGTCCCCCAATAATTAGAGGTCCATAAGTTACAAAGTCAAATATCCTGGCACCGTCATTGGCAAACAGGTTGATGAACTAAATAGATGATAAGTGGATAACAACTTTAATACTCTACACCACACAAAAACCAAATTGAATTCTCTTCGCAGACAACTACTACACCTCTCCGATGGATTTATCTCCTAGATTTCGGAGCCGCAGTACTTTGTGAAAGACGAGTGCGAGACAAGCAGACCGTAGACGCAACGCTGTACGATAGTTAATGCTCCACATGGCCGCAAACATGATCACACGCACACACTCCATGATGAAAAGACCTGTCAGCCATGTAAAGCCTTCTGTATAGTCCACGTCTTTTTTCTGCACATATTCGAGCAGTTTGCGCATAAAAATAGTCTAAAAAAAAAAAAAAAAAAGAATTTCTGGAATGTGTTTATACTTTATTTTATCAATTAATTTCATTTTTCTTATAATTGACCGACCACCCACACTTTAATTAGCCAACTGACTAAGTGTAGTTGTCTTAAAGTAGTCAGCCTGTTGCTTTCTCAATTAGATGACAAGCGACTCGGTCAATGATAAGTGGCATCACGTTTGATGACACCACAATGTGCGACGAATTTATCAATGTGCTCTTTCCTGTTGGAATTAGAGGCTAAAAGTAAAATGTTAACTTTCCCCACTAGACCACTATAATTAAAATATATAAGAGTGCTTAGAAAAGTGTGGAGGGGTCGCGAGCATGGGGATGGAAGATAATTTTCACGCGGAAAAATTTTCCCACAGTTAAATCTTCTTAAAGTGAACTTTATCTCGTGATACCCAACCGCATAATTTCCTACTGTTTAACTGCGGAAAAATAAATTTATCCATTTCATAGTGTTCAACGCCATTTTTTAAATTTTTTTTACACAATATCTTCAATTTATGTGAATATTCAAGGGGAAAAAAAATAGGAATGTATATATTTAGTCTAAAAGTGGCCAATTATAATTGCCATTGCTCAATTAGAATTTTTTTTATGATAGGGAAATGAAAAATGTGGTCAGAAAAAAGCAGATGCGATTTTCATGTAGCCAAACACAGATCAGAAGAGTGGGTTCGTTTATTCTCAGCCCAAGTGTAAACAAGAGGAAGTAGCTGACGAGCACCAGAAAGGGTGAGTGACCTTATTTCTCTCACCGTCAAGCGCCGCAATTAATTTCAAAGTTAAAAAAAAAAAAATCCTCAATTATACAAAACTGATTCAATTAAAGCGAATTTTTTTTTAATTCAAGCAGAACGTGACTTACTGGGCCAACAAATCCTGTCACTAGACTGATAACGAAGAAGAGGAGTCCAACCAACATGCGCGTGCGCATGAACCTCCAAATGGCGCGATGTAGGGAAGCCTTTCCTGGACCTTTTTCCTGTACTTCCTTCTGCCATATGTATGCTAATCTGTTAGAATAACAACATAATTACTTTCCTGAATAAGTTCAAAACAACATTTTATTGCTCACCTTTTACAGTTCAGATCGCATCCTTCCAAAGGTGAACACTTGGGAATAGACTCAACTGGGATGTAACCAAGACGATAAGCTTTCCACATGCGGCTTGTAAGCCAGTTGTACGACACGAAACTAATGAAACCGATGTTATCCACGGGCATCGCCATTTTATCTCTAATTTTTCAATCATTTAAAAAAAAAAAAAAAAAAAAAAAATTAACTTAAATTTCTAAAATTTCTAAAATTTGATTTCTCACTCTTCTTTTTTGAACCGCACAGGTTTAAGCGTTTGCATAGCTTCCGAATACCTCCTCCAACTTTTGGTCGGACGGTACGTGTCCAGATCATCTTGATATTTGCGGTACGGTTTATAATCTGTGGGTATTCCTGCTTCAAGTCGAGCTTCGTATGTTACGTAACTATAAATAAAATGAGAATATTTTGTAATTTTGTGATGTTTATAAGACGTTAACTTTCTTACTCAGGCACGGTGTAATTTAAACTAGAAATCGATTTTGTTTGTGGATTTAATTCCTCCGTTGCGCTGTAATAAGTCTGCTGTTGCTCGTCATCTTCAGCACTAATGGGAGGTGTCCGAAAAGAATTTTCGTCGTCGGTAATGATCATGGCTGTGATGTTTACAACAAAAAAAATCAATTTGACGTTTTTTTTTATGTGTGTTTAGGTGTACCCTGCAGACGCTAAAAAATATTTTATTTTTTGTTTGAAAAAAAACTTAAGATTTTTTTTATTACTTAAGACTCGAGTTCAAGACCCAGCATTAAAGTAAAGTAATTTAAAACCGCGAAGAAAGAAAACTAGTTCACATCATTTTCATAGAAATGTGCAGAATTCAATTAAAATTTTTAATATTAAAAAAAAATCCATTCTTTGCATAAAAGAGCAAATTAATCTCAGAATAAAAAATTTAAAAAAAAATTGAAAAAAATGCTTTCAAAAGCTCATAAACCATTTCAACACAATTAAACTAATGAAATTCCTTTCTTTATTGACTCAACAACCATCATCAAATCTCATGGGAGAAAAAAGTAAAATAAAAATATAATTTCCCTTACACATAATCATCCTTAATTCACCCAACTTTTACACATCCCATTTTTTTCTATACTTGTTTATTTGTATAATACGATGAAATCACCATCCAACACCACATTCGCTTCTCCAAGATGATGCTCCACATGATTGACTCCTAAACGCACGTGAATTTACCCCGGATTACCATACGTCCATCATTCGATTTAAACAAACCCCTCTTAACACCCCCGGAGTAACATTACACTTAAAACGTGTTCAACGTGACAAAAAAATGCATTGAATTTTCATCATTTGACTAATAACCACCATTTTGTCCATTCTCCCACTAATGCTCAAGTTTCCTTAGGGACGGGGCCCCTACCTCGTATCCCCCTCGTCCCTTTCATCTGTTCCGTATTCCTCCAGTAACCGCATTTGTCATCAATAAATCTCATCTTCACGAATATAAAACAGCAAAAAATTCAAAAATTTTTTACAACTCCAATTTATTTATTTTACTGTGGGAAAATTGTTAATTCCAAATGATACCCATAAAAGGAAGGGGAAAAAAATAACCCCCAGCTCTAATTAGTCACTCACCACAAGAGGGATATTGAGTTGAGAGATGCTTAGGCCTGTATACCTCGTTCAAAGATTCTTTTCATTAAATCCTCCGAGTTTAAGTGTAATCTGAAGGGTATTAGGTCGAAGTAAGGCCAAATCCTGACACAGAATGACCAATCATGCCACCGACCATGTAAAATCCTTCACTTAAGCGAAAATCTCAACGCCCACACACACTTTTCAAGGGAAGTGGGCAATGCAGGAATAGAATAGTTCAGTGTCCCAGTTTGATGATTCATTTTATTCACGTTTCGTATCAATCAGGCCAATAAATTTATGAGAAAAAATTTATAAAAAATGAAATTTTGATTTATAAATCTGACGTCACGTGATAAAATATGATTGGCAAAAAGGGTGCCACCAATTAAATTAAATTCCAATAGCTCATTACAACTCCCCAACATGTTAAAGGTGACTCTTCAGTCACATGTCTCATAAATTAATTTTTTTTCTATGGTGGCTTATTATAAATTCGCATGTGTCTTCTTTCATCATCATCATTACACCACACTCGAGGTTCTTCCTCTAGGTTTGTAATAGGTGAGTAATTCCAGCCCTTCAGTGTCTAATTTCACTCAAATTAAAGGGTACTCAACGCTGCTGCGTTTTTTAAAAAAATATTAAAGAAAAAATAAAAATATCCGTTTAAATTTAATGCTAAATTTTTTAAAAAAAAAAACTACAAAAGGAGATTTATCTTTTTAAAATCTAGTGTATAATTATTGCTGATTTAAACGTTGAAAAACATCAAATCATAAAAATATTATTTTTTTATTTTGCACCAGGAATATATGTAATATGTTTGGTTTCTGTCACCTTTATTTTTTTTTTGTTGCAGCAGACCAGTGCACGCACACAGACACGACTGAAGGACTGATTAGTGTATTCATTTTCCGGGTGGTTTATCAAGCATTGCGAGAAAACAACATGACTTTAGCCAAAACATTTGTTTTTGTTTTTGTTTTTTTTTATTATCTGTGCCAAGTTGAGACTGTATTGAAGACTAAGCCTAAATTAGAAAATTATCAATTCCAGCAACACACTTAAAATACGTATCAAAACAAACCAAGTGATAAAATAACAGAACTTTTCACTTTAAAAAAAAAAATTAAAAAATTACAAAATAAATCCAGTTCTTGGTATCAAGGACCCTTTAATCAATTGTCAATGATTTATAAAAAATATTTAAAACATTTTCAAAAATATTTCCGGCAAAAACCGGAAAATTAGCACATTCCAAGTATGCAAAGAGTTGACTTTTGATCCCCCATGGGAACGAGGGAACTCTAAAGAAGTAGGTAAGACGATGCTCTTGTCATTGAAATGGAGGGGGTTACCACAATGACCAACAGTCTACACGCAAACAACTGGCCATTTGTAGAAAATTGATCACAGACAACTTAAAAATAAAAAAAAATAAAAATCTGATAAAAACCAATGACCTTGATTATTTTTTAAATTATTTTTAAACTGATAACGTAATAAACAGAATCAAATTCCACAAATCAATTTTTGCTCTACATTTCATATCACAACTAAATACCTTGTTATTCCTACCTGGTAATTCACACCTGCGAAGCTTACTGAGTCAGAATCTTATTTCCTTCGTGTTATTTCTATTGATATCGCGGATTAAATAATGTTTTTTTTGAATCCCTTTTGATAAAAAAATATACTTCAACTTGCCTTCGCAACCGCGGTTTGGTTTCCATGCAAGGACTACCAGGCGTATCCGGCTTGCTAACTGCGGTGATCCATGTTGTTTTAATTGAACCAGGTGATAAATCAAATATGTACGGTACTTGTCTGCTGCGATGTGATGACAATCTGACAGTGACAGCGCGATTGCACTTGATTCAAACTTTGATGTGCTTTCCAAGGGGTGAATAAAAACATTAAGCACAACTGTTTCCAGGAAGAACCGGAGCTGCTGAACCGTTTCGAGTCTGCCGGTTATAGCTTTACTAAAGTTGATGCTTTCAGCCGGCAGTCCTCTTTATAGAATGATCAGCCAACCAGCTTCGATACCGGATGTACTAATTACTAATTTCGCTAGTAGAGGGCGCACTGGTTTGACGTTGTACTACACGTTTCCACTTTGTTGTTTTAGAATTTGTACTAAATAAATAATTTGATAATTATTATGGAGAATAACAGATCGATAAATTGACCAAATGTCTGCCAGGTGAAAAAATACCAGTCAGGCTGTCTGGATCGTCCAATTCAGGGCTGGGATAAAACTGCAATTTCTTTACCTTTTATTTAGATAGGTGGTCAGAAAGAAGTACCTGCGAGCAATTTTTGGGAGAAAATGTAATCAGTTTTACGAGCATTTAAAGTTTACATTTGACGGCACCAAAAAGCTAATAAACGCAGACTATATAAATATAATAGAACTAGATGGTGTTGTTTCTCAAGCTTATCTTATAATTTTTCATGTTGCATAGTGTAAATACTAATAATTATTTTGAGAAAATTGTAAGGGACGAGTGTTAAAATATACGATTTTTTTATTGATAACCATCAATCATTAATATGGCTGAAAAAACAAGCCTTACGAATCACGGAGGAATCGATTTGCAGGTTCCCCGGTTGCCGGACATGTGCACTCACTACTCTGCTATCTAGGACATCCAGGACACCGCCACATACAGACAGCAAGACTGTTTTCCAGCTGGAAAAAAAAAATGACAGTGTAATGTGTGCAAGGATTTTTATCTCAATTTTTATGCTTAAAAGCTCAGTGAGGCCTAGTGGGGAAATTGTTTACTAATCAAATAAAAAAAAAAAAAAAAAAACTGCAGGGATTAGCTGACATTAGAAAATTTAAATGACAAAAAAAAAAAAAATAAAATAAAATAAAATAAATAAATCATTAATTTTTTTATTACGTATGTCCATTCACTTTGAACCACATTAACCGATTAATTTTACACATTGATATATGTATATATAAAAAATAAAAATAACCGAAGTGTTCATTTTTTTATCAACCCAAAGATGGCGCCACTTCAAAGAGTGTTCAAAATTCAGAACAGGCGATACAATATGCAAAGTGCTTTCTTCGGATCCTCTTTACACAAGGACTAAAATACTTACCTTCTGAATTTTAACTACTGCAAATTACTTTCAATAAAAATTACAAATTCCACTTCCATTATCATAAAACTGTTTATTTTCAACATTTTTAAAAATCTTGTGCTGATGAGAAAACCTACTCCCTATAGAACTAATCTGCTGGAACAAAAGGATTACAATTCCTTTCAAAACGGGGAAAACCAACAGGAAATTGATGATTCAGTTTTCAACAATTGTTCTAAAATCTAAATGCATCTGATGAAAAGAAACACAAATATTCACAGCAAATGAAGAAATAAATGTCAGTATGTTTACACAATTCAGTGACTAAGTTTTGTGCAAGTGCATACCACAGGTATTTCCCCCTATTCCATGTTATGTTAACGACCACCGAAAGGTCGGGTTACACATTCTCCAACTTAACAGTAGGTACATATGAGTTTCAGGAATTTACCCTAAAACAAGCTCAAAAATTCTGCTGCGCAACAGCAGCAGCTGCCCAGGTCCCATAGTCATAATTCAAGCATCGATTCTGCCACATGGCGCTTGCCCTTCATCCTGGACTTACTCCTGATGATCAGTTGCAGAGCGGTTTCAAATACCCCATTTAGGAACTCCATCATCACCTGCCAGTTTGCAACAAAACCTAATTACAACCCGAGTTCAACGCTACAGCACGTAAGCAAGGATTTAAGACAACAAAGTCCTTCAGTTTAGTTGATCACTTGCATTTTATTAGCTCTTTCTAGATATTACACAACCACACAACATCAAATATTTGATCAAATTACAAATCATTTGTTTTATATTACGTATTTGGAATTTTTGTATACTTGTGACCCACGCCCCCTGACATCGGGTCTGTCAAGTGCCCATCACGTGACATCCACCAGATATAAACTGTGACTAGGCACTGGCGGGCATCTTTTCGATAATTGAAATTGAATTTTTATTTTATTTACAGTTAAATTTAAAATTTAAATATTTAAACGGGAAGAAAATTTGCCTGTATTCAATTTTCATCATATTTCAAACTTCCCTTCTCCTTTTAAACTGTCACTCGTCAATTAAGCTTTATTCAGACTCACTAGAAATGCCTCGTAATACATAATACAATACAATTTTCTACAATATAAATATGCATTTCAGATAAATTTCTGGATTTTAAAATTTTAAATCGCATGCTTATCGCTTTTAACGAATACCGCAGAAATGCAGTATTTGCAAATATAGAAAAAAGTTCAGATAGAATTTTAGATTATTTCATTTTTCTCTGCCTAATGCACGGAATATGCGCGCAATCGCACTGAGTAACCCATTGTGACATTTTGGTTTTGTCCCTTTCGAAAAAAACAACCACAAATGTATTCACCTTCGATTTCCATTTGGAAATGTAAAAATAAAAGATAATTGTGTTACCACGACGATAAAAATATGCGGTGAAAGAAGGAGTTTTTGATATTAATAAAAAATGACTACAATTTACCTTTATATCCGTTTAAAAGCGCTCTAAAACAATTTAATTTACAGCACTGCTATAATTATAAAAACAATTACTCCTTCTGAAAATGCGAAAAAGTTAAAAAAAAAAATGTTGAATATTCCCCAAACTGCTGCAAATTTTAGTTATAGCAATTGCTAGAATGCTAAAACTTATAAATAATGTATGTGAAAGAATAGAATTTTTCAACTAAGACCCGTCAACCACTGAGTCAACAAAATGCTCACTGCATACATTTTTCCTATTATCGGATCTTGTGTGAGCAAATCGTGTCAACAGGTTTTAAATTTTTCATGCTAAAAATAATACAATGCACTCCAAACTTAATTAAAATTAATTTTAATACCTTCAACTATAACAACCTAGTTTAACAAGTCATATAACTCGTAATAACCGATCGACAACACAAAAAACTATCAATAGTGCAATAAATTTGCACACAACCCGCTCCTCTTCCCACATCACTCAACTTAGGCTCTCTTCTCGAGAAAGAGCTTTACTACGTCAATCATCTAAATAAATGCTGCGTTATAGTAAAAAAAAAACACTGGAAAAACGGTTTTTCTTATTTTATTTTGTCTCTGCGTGTTAGATATACACTTGTGTGTGTATTGTACACTTATTGTAAAACTGCGTTGTCAAAAACTATTGTTTTTTAAAGTAAACTTGGCAAGAATCACAAATGAAGACAAATAAATTTGGATTATAGCGCCAAGACGTCACCATCAAGGTTATGCCATTGACATAACTTTTCTGTTCTTTTCGATTTGACATTTTTTTTGCAGTAAATATTTGCGCTGCTTCATTAAAATATAAAAATTTGCTACATATCAGAATTAATTTGATTTATTTTTGTTGTATAAAAAAAAAAAATAGTTTTTAGAACAATTTTACAGCTCTTGCAAAGGTCAGCTTTATCAAATACCCAACTTAAGAGGAACAACCAATACTATGGCTAGTTGCACCTGCGGTTCCAGCAACACCCACAACAGATGAACACTCAATACCAATACTACGTGCAAATGAATGAAGAACATCTCATGTTGAGGCAACAAGAAATCACGCCTCACGGAAAAAGTTAATTGAATGTTAATGTCACATGATAAACTAATTATTTCAATTTACACCTTTTAATGATGTTGTTTTGCACATTTTTTTTATCCTTTATTACATCTTTATGCAATTGTTATTAGATAACATCATATTACTATGCAGGAAATAAAATTTTATTCATTTTCTTTTGCAGACAACTATCCAGAACAAAAAATATGAGCTGAAAACCGCAACAAAATGTCAATAAAGTTAGCCATGAAAAATAACTAAAAATAAACCAAATGAAATGCTTCAACTGTAATCTAAGCTCTAATAGTAGCATTTGTGAAATACATAAATAAGTCTCCACTCCCATGCTGAAAGTGTTTATCAATACCAAATCTAAGTTCAGTCTTGCAAAGACCTTTCAAGCAGTTGTAACACTTGAGATTGGAGTGTCATAGCAATAATTCTTCAACCATTTTTTTCATATATCTTTCATCCGCTTCCATATTTTATACTCTCTGGTTAGTTTTCTTTCCTTTAAGTTCCAATCTCGTACTTTATATGATAACGCTACAGGTCCGGTTAGAATTCATTTAACCTAAAACTGTAGAAAATGGAATATTGCAAATAATTTTAAGCTTATCTCTCCTCGAGTCCTTTCGGTTCCTTACGTTTTACCCCATGAGGTCAATGTGAAAGGATGTTCGTCAGTTTGAAGAAGTAAAAAAAATCAACATGCAAAATTGCTAAAATTGAAGCAATTTAGCCAGGCACTCTTTTGTAATGGCACAGTTAAATGCAAGTTTTTGCCTACAGGTCGATTGACCATATAAAAACAATTTACACTTTTAATATTTAAAATTTTTGCTACTTAATAGGAATTATTTTTAGATTTTAGAAACCTTTGCTAACATATTTATTCAATTTGACATTGCATATCGTTATCTTACTAGCATTTAATGATAAACAAACAAGAAGAAATTATATAAAACCTCGCTGGATGAAAGTAAAGGTAGTGGTATTGCAAACACGTTTCACAAATATAAAAAAAGGATACAATAAGGGAAAAATTGTATATAGCAACCTTGTGTTATGAATTACGCAATGGTTCTTGGGACATTATTAAAGTCGGATGTGCTGTGGATATTACAAAACCCATAAAATATAATAAAAATAACTTACTTTTTAGGTCCTTTTACATAATGCGAGCTACTCTTTTGCTCTTAGTTCTGCATATTGTATAATTTTGTATACACAAAAAGTATCTATTTCGCTGCTAGCTCGTTCTTAATGCATCAGTTGATTTTTTTCCTGCAACTAACAAATCACTTAAGCTCATTACTCAATATTTATTGAAAAAAATTTTCGCATCTTACACTTTAATCCATTTTAAATGTACAAAATCTCACCAAAATTTAACTTGATTATGTTTTACAATCTTCTTTTCCCTGGAAATGCTCAAAACCAGAAGAGACCAAAGTGAGGGAATTGTTTCTCTCACAATTACCACTAGTGTCAGCTGAAATAGACTCGAGCTTATAACTAGCCGTGAAATCATCTACTCGTGGAACAAATTAAAATTTAATGCCTACACCAGAAGATATCCAGCATAGTTGTGCGTTGTGCCACCAATTACAGTTAACTAACGTCTCCGTTTGCTGCAGGTACTTTTTTTTCCCAAGAAAAACAAGACAATACTGTCAAAGTATATATCATTTAATGTAAATGAGTATCTTATTCTTATAAACCCGATATATTTTGTTCTTATAATTATATACTTAGACTTCTTAAGTATATTGATATATATAAAATATGTTGATATAAATATTTTAGGATAAAATATTATTTTTCGCTTTGCTCTTATTGGTTTTTAATTAAGGTATTATTTTCCCAACTAAACAAATAGCGTCTAAACATCAAAGCAAGAAGAAACTTATAAAAACTCACCTGTTAATTTATGATGCATAAATTTGGACGAAGATAAAACTTGTTGATGCCAAGAATAACGGGTTTTACCCCCCTGCGAGAATAATAAAGGCTCATCAGCAGCTAAGATTAAAACAACAGTAACAGTTATTTACCATATGCTTGAAAAAAAATTGAACCATAGCTTACCTTAAACCTTAAACCTTAAACCTCAGTTTTAAAGTTTTGTGTATATAAAGACAAATATTATCTGAAATTAGTAAATTATCAACAAAAAATTACAGGTGTAATGAGGTAAAACCACAAATACGAGTAAGTGGTGCCATCTAAGGGCAGATGTTAACGTTTAAAAAAAGTGACAATAATATTTTCAAAAATGTTTTATTAATAAGTTCTAAACAAAATTAGTAGAAGAAAAGTGAATGGAATGTTGGATTAAAATTCGTTCCTAATGACAAGTGATAGCAACATGAGAAAATATCAAATGGGATTATGAAAAACGAGTTGACGAGAAAACGTTAATATTAGAAAGAGATTAATTAGTGGTAAGAGAAGGAATGAAATACTATATTAAAAAGAGAGCTTCTCAAATTATGAAAAATTACCGTCTGATTCATAGAATTAATCTTTCTGCATCATTAAAAGTGAAAGAAATGTAAAGTATCAAAAAGAACTGTATTAGAAACAAATAATAGAACAGTACTTTTGAAAAGGAAAATTTGTTCACAGGGGTTGTAAGACTTACATAAAATGATTGCAACAAATCACCCAAACAATTACAAATATACCGTATCTTAATCTAGCACCATTTTTAAAAATACAGGAATGTTTATTTTTTTTTTTTTTTTTATCATTTTATTTTCAATTTTCTCTTCCCCAATAAATCTAATTTTTAAAATTAAAACCTACTCAAAATTAAAAATTTTATAATAAAATTGACTCTTCTGGTGAAATCATCAAAAAATATTAAAAATTAAAAAATAAAATAAATTGAAGAACTCGTAATTTCCCATTAGTTTGTACTTTTTGAAATATATTTCAAAAATTATTTTTTTCTTCTGTTATTAAGTAATTTTTTATATTTTATTTTTTCCTTTTTTCCATGGTTTGTTTATATTTTCTTAGAAAACTCATCTTCATTCTCCAGCCGCAGAACCACTGAAATATGTTTATGCTAGAGATCAGATCAGTGATGAAAACCTAAATGTGATGCAGAGCAGCAAATCTGCACATCAGTACATTTGTAAGTATACACAGAGTGGCAGGGGGTGGCGCGTCAGTAACTGGCACATGTCTATCACACGTAACAATAAATGAAAGAATCAATCAACCAATCATCGATCGATCAAATAATAGACTCTCTATTCCTCTCGTTGTTGTCGTCGGCGCTGGCGGCGCTGTCGGCGCCGCCGCCGCCGCAAATATGCATTTCGATCTCGGCCAGGCGATGCTCCACCTCCCACTGCTGCTGGCTCAGTTTATAGCTCATTGTGGCATTCTCCGTTTCCAAGGTGACAAGTCGCTCACGTAACCTCTTGATCTCGGCAACGAGTTCTTGATGCAGCGACCTGTCGCCTGGGGACGGAGTCATTGTCGTTGTGGGAACCGAGAGCAGAGCGTGTTCGCTCGTGGATGCCGGACTTAGTCCCGTGCATTCGGTGGCCGGCGACACCTCGACTGACGCCGACATCCCACCTGGCGAGAGCAACAGGTGGACGCCTCCTCCGCTTCCACCTGATAACAAGTCAGTTCGTTGCCCCAAACGAGGCTGAGGAAGGACGCTTGAGCCGATATACAGACCCGCACGTCTCGCTGCAGCCTCACCTTCAGCGCTGCTGGCGCCGCTCGTAGATGCTACGGGCGAATCTCTTCCGTACGCCAGGCTATTTTCGTCCGGACTAGCTAGTGCCATGTCCTCCAACGGGACACGCCCTTTTGATTCTACGAGACCAGGCGTGCTCAGACTCCGACCCATGGCAACTTGCAACGAAATAAACAAAAATATTGTCATTTAAAAAAATCAATTACACGCTCGCACCCTGCAGTGCAATGCAATGCAGTGCAGTGCAATGCAATGCAGTGCAGTGCAGTGCAGTGCAGTGCAGTGGAGTGCAGTGCAATGCAGTGCAGACACCAACTTCAAAGATAACTGCGAAAACCAAAGCGTAGGTGATGCTTAGCAATTTAGCATTGATCGCACTCTCGTTTTCTTTTTTTATTGTTCTCGTTGTTCATGTTCTTGTTGTTGTTGTTGTTGTTGTTGTTGTTCTGCTAACCAATACATTTATCATCAACTCCGCTTTGTTTCCCATTTGCATTAAATTATGCAGTTTTTTCCACTCAGCTTTCAATTTTTTTGAATTAATAATATCCAACCATTCGCGCTTGATTAATATAAAGTGTGGCGCAAACCGGCATCATCAGGAAAAAAATAGATTACAAGTGCAGAGAAAAAGGAGTTATTTAATGCGGTATACGCAGTTATGTTTCATAATTTATTGCAACTAAATGAAGGAGAAGGTAGATACAGCCAACTAACCCGTGGCGTTGTCATCAGTCAACTTCGCGGCACCAGTGGCCAGGAACAAGGGCTGTTTCTTGGACAGCGCTGGCCTTAGAGAACGTCCGCTCACTGCAGAAGATGCGAAAGAGTTTCCGTTTTCAAAATGAAAATCAATTGAAATGTCTTACACAAATCTCACTATATCAATCACCGCCAAAGCAGTTCTGCCTCTCTATTTCTCCGATTTTAATCACGTTTCCTTTTACTTGTATGTACTTATAATACGAAGACAAAAGACACTAAAGCATCTACATAGCAACAGTTGCTAGGCACCACGAGGTTAATTAAATTTTGCCAGCCACCAGTACAACCACAGGCACTCGAAAATTTCGCGACAAGACGCAGCACTATTAGCAGCTACAGTACCAACTCCTACTAAACTACTAAAGTACTAAACTACTAAACAAATTCGCTTCAAGCAACACAAATTAATAAAAGAAAATATAAAACAACGTTTCCAAATTGTAAGTAAGTGTTAGTATAAACATTAATCAAACAAACGCAAAAATGAGAAGAAAAATTGAGTGTTTTCGAGCAATTTGTCAAAGGCTGGTTTTACTTTAATTAACTTTCATCTAATTGTGACTAAAACAAGCATTGCCTTCCCCAGCTTCCTTTTTTTTCTCTCTTCTTTCCACCTTCCAACATCTACTTAAAAGACAGCTCACATCTTTTTATGGCTGGTTTATTTTAGGACAGGATTAGTATACACAATAAACTGGTCTTGCAGTTTTTCCTCATCCCAAAATGAATTCCTTGTTTCTACTAACTCGTGGAAACACAAATAAATAAATAAAATCCAAATTAACGAGCAAGAAAAACAAGAAAATGTTATTTCTCTCTTCCTCTAACGTTTATGTTGGCAATAATAAAAAAAAATTCCAAAAAAGTATAATTTCTACTTACTTTTCTCGAGCGGTGCTTTTCGGTACTTCTCGAGTCTTTTAACAGCAATCGCCTCGAGTCGCACTCTGGCCGCCGGGTATTCCTTGAGAACGTCCCACATGTCCTGCTTAGAGAGACAAAACAGGTCCGAATAACCGACTGAGCGGACCGAGGCCGTCCTCCTGTTCCCCGCCGTGCCCATATTCAAGATGCTGATCTCCCCGAAATAAGAACCAGCTTTTAAGGTGGCTAATACTGTTTTGCCATTGTCAGCTACCACCTGTAGACGTCCACGGTTTACGATGTACATTTCTTTTCCAACTTCGCCTTTCAAACAAACAGAATAGAAATAAAATAATCTTAGTATACACTGCTATTCAACCTTGATTACTTCTTGTTCTAAGAAAAGGACTTTAACGAGATTGGATAAATCAATTTCATCAAATTTGTTTAGGAATTAAGAAAAGTTTGTTGTCGAAATTGGATGATAAAACTGGAGAAAAAAAATCAATCAAAACCCACCAGGAAATACTCGAGTTATTCAGACAAATAAAAATAAAAAACTCTTGATTATAATTAATTTATGCTAAAATCAATTATTTGCCTTTTTATCTAAATATTTTACCTAAACATGTGTAAATGAGTTAATACGTGTTCAAAACTTGAAATATTTACATGTTTTACATATAAATGCTGATATATATGCTGATATAAATCTCATTAGAATTTAAAAAATTATACTTAGACATATTTAAATTTTTGACGCATTGCATTTTTGCTGTTTATCATAGTCAAGTATATTTGCCTCTTGTCAGCAGGAAGCTCCTCGATAGAATTGCAGTAATAAAAATAAATCTCAACCTTTATTAATGTACAATGTAACTGTAAGCACCACTACTGTCGTTTAGTCTATCCATCGCTGGACAGAGTTGGCAAGCTGCCAGATGATGCTAGAAATCTAGTCTAGATTCATTATTAATTCAACCTTACTTAAATCGTGAAATCATTTCATAATACACATTACTAAACTAAACTATTCCCTAAAAGCAGTCCCCAGTTGACGATGGCATTTACCCATCACGTAAAAATAAACTATAAAAGCACAAAATTCACTTAATCTCTTATTTATCCAAAATTTTGATTTGTGTGTTTTAAAGTTTACGGTTCGCTTCGTCGGAAAATAAAGAAAGACCGTTTAATCAAAATAAATCTTATATATTTCCTATACCTACATTCTTTCACGGTTCTTCGCATGAGCAAACTCTATTTATTTGTTTAAAATAGGATATTAAAATATTATTTTATACGATTGGGTGGATTGATTGTTATTGCTAATAGTTTTTAAAAAATGCAGTGAAATTTAAAATGCATATCGTCTTGAAGAAAGTGGGGAAAAAATGAATTAGAGATTTAGGGCATGAAACTTTGAAAAGTAAATAAAAAATTAAAAAAATAATGTTTTCCAAAAGAAGTGAAAAGTGTCTAAACCATCATTATATTAAAGCGAAGCTCTTGTGCTAACTTAATGATTTAGGGAAATATTTACTTTAGTTCAAAAAAAGCAGATTAAACATATGGCTGCTGGAGCAATTTGTAAAAACATGCGGTTTTGTTATAAAATATTAAAGTGATAGATCGCATTTAGAATTAGGTCCTATATGAGTCTGAAAGCATAAATTCGATGTATTGTCTCGGGTATTTCGATGATTAATTTATTAGCTACTTTTTCAAGGAACTAAAGCAGTAAACAAAAATTGAAAAAAATTAAAAATTAAAATAATATACTTGTCGCTTGTGACACTTTTTTTAAATAATTTGCATTAAACGGATCGTAATCTGCTTATAAATTGCTAATGCTAAGCAGAAACTTTAGTTTGGATTCTCACAGCTGTCGACATTTGCAATTCATGGCTAAAAAATTGTAAATACATCCCCCCCCCCCCATCAAAAAGAAAAAAGAAAAAAAAGAAGAAGAATGTTGGACAGTCAAGAATAGCTAAATGCATTGGAATAAAATATTGGACAAATCAAGCTGAAGGTGATAACGCCATAAAAATAGTGATGACACACTACGAGCCAAATGAAGATGATACAATCAGGAGCCAAAAATGTCATTAATATTTCATCTGATTTAATGACAGACATTAAAAAAATAAAAATTATTATGGCTGCACACGAAATTATATTTTCTTTCTTTTGTTGTAAAAAGTTGAACATAATAGTGTTGGTACGGCAGTATAATATTGACGCTGCAGTGTGGAATTGCAGCGAGCTTGTTAAGTAATACATTTTTTACAAGTTAAAAAAAAAACACAATTTGTGGTAGTTTGGGATTGATTTCCTACGTGCGGTGTTGTAGAGTATTAAAGTGTTAGTGATGCTCGGAGTGTGCAGTTATGAGTTCAAACCTCGGCTGAGATTCCGGTGATTAGGAAGAAAATATTATAAATTAAACATGGTTGCCATGTGAGCTAACTAGCAAAAAAACTATCAAAAAATTGCAGCATGGAAAAAGCTAGAACATTCAATTAAATGTTCCGTGCAATTAAACGAGAATTTTTTTTGCGATACACATGTTCGTGACTTATTTTTAATACGCTCAGAAGTGTATTGGTGGAACCCCCCTGCTAGAATTTAACAAGTTTTCAAGAACTGCTTGTTAAAAAAAATAATGCTTATAAAATGACTGCGTCAAAAACCTTTTACTGCCTTTTTGAGATTATGTCAGTGTAGGTTGAAGTTCAACAGTCATTCAAATTTTAATTGTTCTTATTTTATCGTCGAGAGATCTTTATGAATTCATGTTTTGTAAAAAAAAAATGTAAAACTTCAAAAAATCTATAACACAGCTAAATGTTTTTTTAAAAAAAGAAGGTTAAGCTTCAGGGGGGTTTGCCACGACCCCACTTAAAGAGTGCCACCTTCAAGAGTGACTCCCGCATGCTATTAATTTACTTTGAAATACACATAGACTTTATTGATTGATTTAAAAAATCTGCGCGGTTAAAAAAATTTAAAATTAAATCAATTTTTCAATACTAACAAAATAAAAAAAAACATTTTGAAAAAAAGAAAAAATAGAAACTAACGTTTTTCTAAAAACGTTTTTTTAAATAACCTTGCTATATGTAACCGTATAATAAACCATCGAAAATTGATTTCAACATTGGCTACAAAAACTTAAAGTTATTCTTTTGTGGTATTTCAGAAAAAATTTTTTTTTTTTCTAAAAAAAAAAATCTTAAAAATTTATTACAAAAAAGTTCACATTCTTGGTCACGAAGCAACTAATGCTATATGCTATATAATAAAATTTTTTACATTTCTTAAAATTTTAAAAATTGGCGTTTCCCCTTGGATCTGAAAGTTAAACTTCACTGCGGCACATTTTTGCAGCTGAGCGAAAATGCGACATTAATAAAACGAGCCAGAATTTAGAATACATAATCGATTAAAATACCGGTATAGGCTTAGAATAAACAACGGCACGATGTACCATCCTTCGATACCTTTGCGTCCGTGTCTAAAGCTTCAAACTGAGATAGGCACTTTGTATTCTTTTGGCGGCGTTTTTTTCTTTTCCTACTTTGGTGTTTTGACAATTATTTTATTCATCGACGGGAATTTTAAATTTTAATACAAAACTCTGCAGATTTTCATGGCAAATTAATAAGAGTAAAGTCGTGCTTTAATTGGTAACAAAATCGAGCTTAATTAATCATGACAGGTTTGAATATAACAATTTGCCAAGCAAGACAAACAAACATGGCTATCCGGTAAAACTCAATTCATCTACATCAACATGAACATTTTTTTCTTCCTTTAAAGAATTTAAATTTTTCCTCTAATTAATTCCTATTTTTTTTTTTAGCTTATAAAAAATTTCTCTAATTCCTCTCACTTTATTTATCTACAATTCTTCTTTTATTAAGTTGGAAAATGGATCAATATTCAAGTTTACATTTTCAATTTAAAAATAAAAACCTAAAAATTTTAAAATAAATATAGAATATATATTGAGTGTAATTAGAATGTTGTAGTAAAAATGCCTTGTTCTGTTCGAATATCTAATAGTACCTTAATGCAGCTTTATTAAGCACATTTTCTACATCAGTTTTAATCAAACACAATGCCTGTCACAGATTTCCATCTGCATGGATAGGATACCACCATTCGACCATATCAATTTAACGGTATAATGGCAGCATTATGGATTCTATCTACCTTTTTCTGTATTAATGTCTTATTCCATAAAAAAAATTTTTTATAAAAAAAAAAATATAAATCTACCCCCGCCTGACATTAAATATTCACATATCGGACGGGAAAAAACTTGTAAAAAGAAGGTAAAAATAAATAAAGTTTCGGTACCTTTTCTACATATGTAATCGCCTGGGGAGAAGAGCACTGGCTTGAGTCGGAGGACGAGCTCGCACAGGAATCCGGCCTCCGTATTCTGAAAAATCTCCACTCGACGTAGAGTATCCAAATGCACGTGAATAGCGATTTCAGCCTTTAATTTGTCCGGCAAGCATCCCACTGATTTTTCCTCGTCGCTCGATTTTTGTGTCATCCACAAGTAATCGAACCATTTGATCACCTTAACTTGTATGTGGGCAGGAACACGGCGAGTTCTCATGTACGTCTTCACACCGTCCAGTTTGGCTGCAACAAATACAATAAAATAATAAATAAACAACATTACAACAACGTTACAACTTAATTAGCGTAATAAAAATACAATAATCCAATCCTTCGAAATAACAAATTCCTCTTTTATTAATAAAAATAAAAGCGCAAAAGTGAGTAGTAAAAGCTGCGAGTAATAGGCTGCAAGGTTGCACAAACGATTTTTTTTATTCCATTCTTTAGTGACGAACGAAAGGACGCCATCGTTGACTGCAACTCATAAAACGGATGTAATAAATTCCATTTAATTAGCACCAGTCCATAATGGCCAAGTCAGGATAAAGACACTGCATCCCGCGCACAAGCAGCACCTCTTTAATTAATTTAAATGTTTGCATATGACTTCATTTACCTAATCTACCGCAAATATCTTACAACCTCACTAAACTTGATTTTTTTCTTCATTTTTTCAAAAACTAAATTTTACTATGTTAGTTATCAGCATCCTTCATTCCTCTCCATTTGCCTCGGCGCGTTTAATTTCTACTTTAATATGTTTATTCAAAATCTTTTCCCCCAATATTTTATTAGAATACCGCGGTAATGTACTTTTTTTTTACCTTCCAAGTAATCTTAATTAGGTAAACACATTAAATAAATTGAATTATCCATTACTAATAATTTTTAAACCATCATTAAATATTAACAGTGTGCACAGATTGAATTTAAGTGGCATATCAAGTTACACCCATTGGCCCCATATTGTAATTCATTGCTCTTAGCACACTGATAACCACAACATATCGTGACCTATCAAAGCTCGTTTCCATTTGTGTGAATATCTATTTTAATGGAAGGCTGCGCTTCGGCCTTCACGACCTCAAGTCGATTTATTAAACACCGCTCCTAAATTACGACTTGAAATCTCAACTATTTTTAGAAATTCGCCATTCTGTAGAAGGTAATTGTAAAGTACGTTTAAGATTCAGTCGCATCCCGACATTTGCATCTCCACAGCTATAGGGTTCAAGCTATTTATATCTCGATTGGAGGACGTGATGAGCATAATTCGGATTCTTTTCAAGTTCTTCTAACCAACCATCCAATTCAATTCTCACCAGCAAAAAGAAAAAAAAGAGAGAAAGTGAGAGTGAGAGTGAGAGTGAGAGTGAGAAAAAAGATTTCAATGTTTAGTTGGGCATAACATTTAAATAAGTGATTGACCCAATTGAAGGGAATTCAAACGGGTCTAATTTGTTGTCAATGAAAGTACTTTATTGCCCGTGTTAGGGAGCAAATGTATAAAAATAGAATCAGCATCGGTTGCACACTATTGATTTTATCCGAGGCCGTCTAATGTTAGCTCTCGTATACTTCCAACATTATTACGCGTAAAAGAGTAAACTGTGAAAATGAATTCGGATTCGCACGTTTCGACATTCGCTATAACAATAAATTGTTTCAAATGATTTTTCATTTCCTGCCAACTTAACGACACTTCAGGTTTCCCAAGACACGAGCTTAATTGTTATTTGCATGACACGCAAATACAACTACATACGGCAAAGGGGATCCACAAAGAAGATACAATTAATGAAAACAGATTTCACACGAACAAGAGTGACAAAATTATTTTAAAAAAACGCCGGTTTCACCGCGTGACATGCAATTTATAAGCCGCAATTTCAACTTCAATATTTTTTCCTAAACATCTTAATGATAATGTGTGTTGCATTAACAACCTGCCTCTTTTCCTTATAACCCTTAAAATTTGTTTGCAGTCAAAATTTATGCACGGTACGAGGTTATTAAACGTTGATTAAATTAAGCAGTGCAATTACTTAGTTATTATTATTATGATTATGATATCCTTTTCGTACAGCACTGACAATGCAGTGGTTTAAGTGGCAAAAAAGGTGCGCTAACTAAGCAAAAAAAATAAAAAACTAATACGCGTGATAAAAATGTGAGAGCGAGAGAGAAGAGGGGGAAAATGGGGCATTTTATTACTGGGAAACAACACGAGAGGAAAATCAACAAGCGCTAGTATCAAGACTCTCAAGTAGACAAACGTAAGGCCGTTATTGCAAACATAACAACATCGCTACTGAATAAATGAAAGCGATACGTCAAAAGCTGACTGCTAACTTGCGCTAACATATACAAAAGATGAAAAGAGAACTTTGCATTTCGTGATGACCTTTTTCTTATCTTTTAAAGCCGTCTTTTGCGCGTCATTTTGCTTGACATCATTTCAGTCTCTGCTTGCGTATCAGTTCATTAAATCTTAATTAAGACCCATCAATTTGCAACGTCCATCGTTCAATCGTGAATTTACACCTGAGAGATATACACACACGTGTGGAGAGAGTGAGCAATCGATGGGGAATAGATCAAGGATGTGTGCGATGCGATATAATTTGAGAAAACAGCTGAGTTGAGTTTGTAATTAAAACTTTTTTTTTTCTTTTATTTTTTTTCTATATATAAATTGTAATTTAAGAGTTGGGACTCGTATTCCAGCGCCCGTTTATCACACTATGCCTATTTCAGGTTACCTTGACAACGTACCTGTTTTTTACAGTGTTACCTAACATGTGAGATGAAGAAGAAATTCGAGTGGCAGTTTATTGGTAGGAGAGATGAGTTCTATTAATCAAACAGGAAGTTGATGGCTTCACTTACAGGAAAAGTTCATTTTTATTGCCAATATAATTAAGTCAATTTCCAGCGTATAGTGTGCTAAAAGGTTTCCTTCGCGTCACAGTCCATTAATTAATAAGTAACTAATTAATTAGAAAGTAATTTAGTAATTAAAGTCAGAGTTCGTTTCAGCGCACGACCCAAATAGAAAGCTGATTAGAAACACTATTATAAAAAAAAATTTTTTACCAGATACAATTTGTAACTAATTAAAAAGATAAAAAATAAAAAATTTAAAATCATTTCAACTAATTAATTGCCACGATCCGTGATCCGCGTGACTTGTAATTCTGTAATCCTTATATAATCCCTTACAAATCTAACAGAAAATGACCAAAGTTAAAGACAGCATTGGTCATTGTCCTGCGAGTGACATGATCCCCATACCAGAAGGATGTGAGAACCGTTACCATGACGACATTTACGCACGCAGCGAAGGTCCAGACGTCCATGCAAAAACCAAGTGTAATCAAATTGTATTAATACATTACATACATTCGAACAAAAATGCGCCATCTCGCAACTTCAAATTTTTACGAGAAGGATAATTAAAAAATTTAAATATAATTATGCAGGTTAGTTTTTTGATCAGCATAATTTCCTCCGTGAAATTTTAGAAAAGGCAATTAGCGAAAGACAAAAGCATCAACAAAAAGTCATTGCCGAATGGTGCACTCATATTCCCCGAATGCACATTTTGCCAAAAATATTATTTCAATTTTTAACAAAATGTCGCTCAGACTAAGACATAAAAATCAATTTTAGCTTGTAATTTAAATAGAATCGATCAGATTCTAATCCCCCATTAAGGCCAAATGAATACGTTTTTCTTATCACGAATCTCTCTTTCTCTTCATACCTACTCTCAGTTTGACTTTGCTTTTTTCCAATAAGTCATATGATCGCTAAACCATTGACTTAATTGACTCTCCCCACTTATACTCCATTATGCCATTATTAAGGCGACTGTATCGACCGAGAAGGGGGGGGGGGAACATGAGAATAAATCATTTTAGTATAGATTTTTTAACGAATCCATCGTTGAAAATTTTTCAAAAATAGTCAACGATGCATGAAGTGGCCGGATAGCGTCATCTGTTGGATGGTTCTTCCCAAAACCAATAAATCGAACTGCTACAGGAGAAAATTGTAGCACCGTGGCTGAAACGAGAAGCGTTCATTTTATCTTAAAAAGGGGAAAAGCATTACATCTTGATCCATAAACCAAAAAAAATATATATATATATATATATATATATATATATATTTTGTATATTTTT